>CASBWL010000025.1:6533378-6974501 GCA_949130495.1 Sambucus nigra
GCTAGTCATCTTAATAGGCATTTCAGCAGATGAATGTGTTAAAGATATTTTAGGAATGAAAACTAATGTGTGAAGTTTTTCATCAGTAAGGATTTGTGCCAGAATAACATCCTCAAAACATTTTGTAACTATCAAACAGGTGCCATTACAGAGGCCATCTTCTGGGGTAATATTTCGTAGCAATATTATTGGGCTTCCAACTTTCAAGTCCAATTTAAATAGAGGTAACCCCGATGGGTTAAGGGCATTTAGAAGCTCATTTAGGAACTGGTTACTTATGTTGGGATTAGTTTCATTGGGGCACAATTTATCAACAGAAAAGTATGTAACTCTTTCACTGGGGAAAATACTGAGCACGACTGTATTTACGGCATTCACATCATCATTATGAGCCGAAATAATTATCCTTTCATTGAGGAAGGTAGAGGTAAAACTTCCCTCCACGTGCAACAACGGGTATACAGTCCCCATTAAATCCTCAACATTTTTACAATGGCGTAGTGTCGAGGGAATAAGCACAGTTTCCTCTGGGCTAGTCCCAATCTGGAGAAAAAAGGGAAGTAAGTAAAAAACAATATATATATATATATATATATATATATATATATCTTATATGTAAACAGCGGTGTCAAAATGATTATACCTTAGTCAAGAAGTTTGAAAATTGCAAAGTTTCAACTTCGGTATTATTGAGGCGCGTGTTGGAGTTTAAGGTCATAACATGTATATCTTTCCATAGCTCGGACCGCCTGAAAGAGGCAGCAACGATTTCCTCTCGAACGACTTTAGGGATTACAGGAAATATTTGACGGAAATCACCATCGAGCAGCATTGTGATTCCCTGAAGGGTCTTTTATTATTACATATATCTTATAACGACCGATCAACTGCCTTAACACAGAATCGATGTTGCATTGGCACTTCATCCAAGATTATGAGTTTCTCTAGTTTAAATAACTCTGCTCGAATAAGCTTCTTTGCAAACCCATAATTAGAATTTTCAAGAATGTCGAGAGGAATAGAAAATGTCGAATGAGGAGTTCGGCCGTCGACAAATAATAAGGAAGCAATACCAAAAGAGGTAACAGTAATCACAACATGTTCGAGACCACAAAAAACTGTAGAAATTGTGTCATACAAAAATGACTTCCACGTTTCGGCCCCACCATTCAAAAATAAAGTTATTCCATTACCCTCAAACACGGAATTAGTAATTTCTGCAAAAGAAATCTACTGCCCTGGATTAAGACGATCAACATTAGCTTGCACAATTGAGTGGTTTGTATCAACTTGAAGCTGACGATTCCCCCATATTAGTCAATTTTCTTAAGAGGTACTCCAATTCTGATAGGGAGTGGCATCGGAGGGAAGTCAGACAAAATCTTGCCCGACTCCTATAGCAATTTGTTGAGCATATACAAACCGTACTCTTTTACTTCTGATTCCGTTGGACATAGAATAGAGATAAGCTACGGAGCTTGTGTGCTAGGTCGTCACATATATCTAATGCAAATTGGTCGCATAGTAAACCCGGATTTAAAGAGAAACACTGGGTGAGTTAAACGCATAATAGTCATCGAAGTTGATAACCTGTCTGCATTACCACAACCTCTTGCAAACATTGCACCCATTCGTCATCATCTTCTAAAAGCCGCAGAGCCTCACACGCGAACTTGAAAGAATCATGTATGACATTATTGACAGTCCGTAAGAAATTAAAAGAATGCGGCCCTTTAACAACGGTTAGTAGTACTCGTAAATAAAATCTTTCTCCCGAGTTTAGGCTGGCATGGTACATCCTACCAATTGCGAAACCCCCATTTTCTGATCTGGGAGTCCAAGTCTTTGAATTCTTGTTCCAAACATAGTGTTGGGGTTTCTCTTCATAAGTATATGCATGTGCATCTTTATTCGCTGCACAATATGTGAAAAATATCGTTAAAGAACTTTGTTGAACCGAAGCCCTGTGTACAATTTCATCCATTGACTAACTTAGATTGAAAATAACATGCTGCATACCCAAAACGTGAAGTTCCAATCGCATAACATAAGGTTTCTCTCCATGCATTAGATTACCCAATATTCGACATGTAGCTTCATGTGGGCCAATATACCTAGCATCTAAGTATTGTTGGATCTCAGCTACACCTCCTAAGACTATAGTGGTGTGATCGTATCCCTTGTAAATGTATTTGTGTATGTATTTGACGCATGAGAGCTCGGCGTAAACTTCAACGTTGATGTGGTAATTGAACATCCGAGTAAGATGTGGATTATATGGAACGACATCTCGATTATCAATTTTTTCCCATTTGCAAGATTTAACACCCGACCATCATTACGACGCCGATAAATTGGATACCCATCTTTATCCATAGTGGTGGAATCGGCGAAATCCCAAGGATATTTCTTCATAAATCTACCATTTTCCATGCAGGGAGCTTGAGGAGACTTTGAACTGCACAGTCCATGAACCATAAAACCCAAAATAGTTTCAAAAAGTGTTGAATCATTGTCCAAGACCAAAAATTCATCACATATTATATTATTGACCCAGGTTGATGTTTTAATCTTGCTCGAACCATCAAGAAATAATAAAGCATACATGTGAGCTAAACCTTGCTTTTGAAATTAAATTGTGAAGATGTGTGCCACTTTTCTTCTAAAAACATATTTATTCTCAATCTCCTTCACGAGTGCCTTCCGTTTAAGTTCAAACACACGTGCAATGAAGACGGGATGATGCAAGGCATTCTGATGAGGCATCAATTCCTTTATAATTTCTGGCCACTTTGGATTTGCAGTCATGGTGAGAAAAACATCGGGATACTGGTTGAAACGTGTGATGGCCATCGATTCTTGATAAATCTCAAACATATGTCCTGCAGTACCAGTGAATGACGATGGCAGAATCATCTGTTTACC
Organism: Sambucus nigra; assembly: GCA_949130495.1. Taxonomy (NCBI): domain Eukaryota; kingdom Viridiplantae; phylum Streptophyta; class Magnoliopsida; order Dipsacales; family Adoxaceae; genus Sambucus; species Sambucus nigra. Next base: position 6,536,304 of record CASBWL010000025.1, read on the forward strand.
AATCTGATCTGGTTATAACCCATTCGACATACTATCACTAAGATCTTTGTATAATGTCGCCAGAAGTTTTCCTTGATTAAGTTTGTAATAAGTTAGACGGTTTTGATCGGTAGAATCCCATGCATCAATAATGAACTCCTGGAATAATTTACCTCTTTAAAGAGGGTGGAGTACTCAGAAGCATGTTGAAATAAATAATAATCATAATAATTCAATTGAGCTAAATGCTTAGTCTATTCAGTCAAACATTTCATATCCCATAACATCATCTTTGAGTGCCAACCAAGTTCCCCATAAGGGAATAATAAGACGTAACGCAAAGGTAAATACGCAGAGTGACACTCGTTAATCTGCATAATTGATTACTGCCTTTGTGCTGAACAATAGTATCTCGCATACCACTAACGGTGGAGCCATCCTCAGGTAAAATAATAGCAATTTCATCGAATGATGGAAAATTATACATGTGACGATCCTTTGCACAACTATAATGAAGGTAAGAAGATAAACCATGGCCCATCCTATTTGAGTGATCCAAAATATCATATGCCTCATGATATTTCATCGTGAATGCATTATTCTCCAACAAATATTGTTGTAGTGTATTGAGGACATCCCTCTTCAAATGAGGATTTCTCTGGTAGTGAATATCTAAAGCTACATATGGATCGTAAATGTAAAATTGAGCATAAATTGCATCATTTTCATGACTAACATCGGGTTATAAGGATCCTGTACGATGACGAAGCTCACTGTAAATCGTAAAACACGATTGACCCCATCCATGGTGGACCCGATCATCCATCTGGACACCTAAACTTGTAAATGCATTGGCAGTATTATACTCTCTTCTATAAGTGCGAAAAGATCTAGATCAATCATCATCACCCTCAAATAGAAGATTAATTTTAGGTGGGGGTACAATGAGGGAAGGTAAACAAATTTGGCCCTCCTAACAACATCTCCTAAATAGTTGTCTTATCTTGAAGGATCCCGATAACCTTTCATCCATCTAGTGTAATGCACTACAATGAAGGCATATTACATTCACAGGTCCCAAATTAAGTCTTCTCGAAGCATCATATGCCCGACCTAGTGCCCTGCTAGTGGGTTCATTTCGAAAGGATGGTCTCCCTGACCTGAAATGGAGGAAAAGAGTATTTGTTAAACATAGTGTAAGAGATGAACAAAATAACTAAATATTAAAATAAATAAATGAGTAGGTTAAATGTACCTAAATGTTGTTGGTATATTATTTCCCAATGGGGGAGTATCTGAATTAAAAGTGATATCTCGATTACACGATTCTTATTGCACAACTCTTGGAGACGAAGTTACATCTGCCGTTAGGATGTTACAATCAAAATCTAAGTTCAAACTGCACGGCTGAACTAAAGAGGCAAATTGAACCGGGTCATCAGAATGTTGATATGGGGGCGAGATTACGCGGCTGATATCCGTAAGTATGTTTGATACAAGGGTGAGATTACATAGAGGGAAACATTGCGGTGTAGGGATGCTCAGCAACAAAGAAGTTTTTGGATGGGAAACACAGACGGCATTCTGAGATCGTTCTCGTTCACGTCGGTGTCTCTGACCCAAGATACGGGCGAAAGTAGGTGGAATTTCCTTATACGTTAAAGATAGTTAGTAAATGAAGATGAAAGATAATGAAAGTGGAATAATAATAAATATGGAAATGGAAGACTTGTCACACCGTAGGCACATTTAAGGTGGGAGTGTGTCTTTTGATGTGTGAAGTTGAACATTATTGCGGATACGAAGAATAAAAAATGAAAACTCAAAATTACAGTGGTTATATGGTTTAAAAAATGAAATTAAGTACAAAATATAAAAAATCGCACCGAGTCAAGGTTATCCATATGTCGCTCTAAAATGTTTGTATGAATGTTTGATATGGGGATCTAGTTTTGAAGAGGACCACATAGCAGTGTAGGTTTGCTTAAAAATGTTGAAGTTGTATCAACGCGACGTGATGTAGGTCGGGAAACACTAGCTTCATTTTGTGACTGTTCTGGTTCATTACGGCGTCTTTGACCCACTATGCGGACAGAAGTACGTGGAAATTCCTTCCAATTTATAGTTAGTTGGGAAATTAAGACTAAATATAATCAAAGTTTTATGGTGTGAAAATTGAATTTCATTACAGAAGAAAGAAGAACTGGACCGAGTAACGGGGGTCATTCCCTTTCGCTTTCCCCTTTTCGGTATCCAAAAATTGCTCTACGTGTTTTCTCTTTTGAAAATAAAATATATATATTAATAAAGTAGACTTCCTAGTTGTGTAAGAAAATAAAAAAAAACAGTTGAAGTTACCTCTGTACGAATGATGTCCAATTCAGATACATCACGGATCACAACACCCATGTTTCCACTATGGAAGCGTTCGAGCTGTTTAGAAAGCGTTATTAGATTCATTTCCACTCAATGCTAATAGACTACAAAAAATCAAATATAACTGATGATAAAGTTAATAAGAACTTAAATAGCCGTGTAATCCTAAAAATAGTAGTGTAAACCTAAAAATCTAAAAATAACAGTGTAAACCTAAAAATCTAAAAATAGCAGTGTAAACCTAAATATCAAAATCCAATGGTTTATTTTCAAATAAATCAACATCCAACCAATGGTAATATAAGTGTAAACATAAAAATCAAAATCCAACCATTGTAAACAAAAAATCATTGTAATCAAATAAGCACTTAAAGTTAGTAAGAACTAACCTTGTAAATACCAGCTTCAAATAAATCAAAATCCAACCAATGGTAATAGCCAACCAATAAATCAAGTCCACTGCACCTAAAAATAAATCAAAATCCAACCATTGTAAACATAAAATCATTGTAAACCAAAAATCATTCTCAAGAAACCAACATTATCCAAATCTGGCAAAACCCATCAAAACATAAATTACTAAAATCCACAAAGAAATTACCCACGTACTGAAATAAAATTCAAATGAAAACCAAAATACCAAATGATTCGAATGAAAACTCACTAAGCGAAAACTGAATATACCTTTCATACAGAGTCGATTTGGACGTGATGGTAACTTGTAAATGGGAGAGAGCGTGGATGTTTTGGAGAGAGAAACTGAGGTAAGGTAGTAGGTCTGAAAGGGCAGAGTGAGTGAAAGATTGGATGTTTGGGACACTCAAGGCAGATTAAATTGGGCTGGAGTTTTGGGTTTGAGGCTATGTCGATTTTGCCATGTCCCAATTATTAGTGGTGACATGGCACAGTCTCACGCATTTAGATTCCCCCCAAAAATTTGATCTCAAACGTTCGATTTATTTACTATTCAAACACCCATCTTCGATATTTTATATATATATATAAACCACATTATGGTATCAATATTCGGGGAGTTTCTTGTGCCTCTATCGATAAATATGTAGGAGTACCACGCGTTATGGATTTAAAACATGCACACATATATGTTTTGAAGTCAAACATTGAACCATCCGATGGATCAAGTCATACATGGACCCATGTCATGAGGAGATGACCATTGTGCCCAAAATATATCCACCACTGCCTAGGAGACATCTGGCATAGAAATATGCCAAAACACATAAAGATTGACAAACTCATTGCAACTATCATCGGCCTGTCTATACAAGACATAACCTTATATAACTAACATTTCCTTATAATCTAAATCTCACCTCCTAATACCTCATAAGGCCACAACCTAGTGTCTCAAAGATCACGGTCGAATAACCTCATCCTAATTCCACAAACAAAGGTTGCACACATTCATACATTGATAAGGATCGACATATGCCCACCTTCAAGAAAGATTCATTTTAATCATCCTTATCCACCAGTGGCATAGTCTTGTTTAAACAGTCAAACCACGATAAATAGCATGTTTCTCTCTAATTATCGAACTTTTACTCTATTTTATACTTTCAACAGTTCAATATAGCTTTTATGGCATGGTTTTCACCACTAGAACTATTTTTAGACAACAATAGTGGTAACAAGATGTTCTACCTATTTTTTTTAAAATCTTGTTGAATATGCATTCTTTCATCCATACGGAGCACTGAATTTATATCTTATAATGGAGATTTTGGTGGCTAGACATATATTTTGTTAAAACCATAGTTAGGCTTTCTTATAATTTTTATATCTATTTTTCTAAACACTATTTTAATGTTTTTAAGCAGGTCCATATGCCCCAATGATGTTCAGTTATCCATATCTTTCAAATTTTCTAGGCAGGCCATGACCACATAAAGGCTGGGATGTAATACCCCGTAATTTTGATGGCTTTAAATAAGGGATTAATTGGAATTAATTGTGTAATTAGAAATTAATCTGGACTTAAATATTACTCAAGAATATATGATATATTTTGAATATTACTTAGTGAATAAAAGTAATATATGAATATGACTTTACTTATGATTATGATTTTAGTAAATTGTCGCGGAGAATGAATACGGCAATTTCAGTATATGAGTCAGACGATTGTATAAATAGTGTCGGGACTGGAATTTAATGATATAAAGTGTAGAATATTGTTATATCATCCAAATGATCATTTTGACTGTGCCAAAGTGTTCGGAAGGGTTTTTATAGTCGAAAAGGTCTACTCGGACGTTTGTATAGGGTCTCGGGGCACTTTGGAGACGAATAGTCACCCCGGAGGGGTAATAAGGTCCTTTGTCTTGGAAGGTGAATAGTATGCACAAAAATTAGGAAGTTATTTATAAGTCTAAAAGGTTTAGATATTGGATTCACTTTACAAACTTACAGAGAAAGAAATTGAGAGAGAGTGGGGAGTTTCTCTGGGGAAAAGGAAGAGACTTTTGAGGGAGAACCAAGGGCCAAAGGTCACCACCACCAACCACCACCGGAAGTTGACCGGAGAAGGGGAGAACCACTAGTGATACACAACCCTAAATGATCAAACCTTCATTAGAGGCAAGTTATTTGATAATTTCAATCTAGTTAGTATAATGTCCATGTTAGGATAGTTATTAAAAATGAGATTTTACATGTTTTGGAAGATAAAGATAGAGTTGTTAATTGATTTCTGGAAAATGGAAATATATAGGAATCAAACTCATGTTGTAGGTAGATAGTAATCCACGAAATAATCATCATATGTTGAAGAAATTCTGAGAATTATTGGTTTGTTCTTGAAGATATCATGTATATAATTTTCTGGAAAAAATAGGATAAATATATGCTTTTAATTCTAACTCTTGATGATTCTAGGATGTTTAGATCATTAGAAATCATTTATATAAATTTTTATATCATGTAGTAAGGATTATAAGGAATTTGGGTGGTTAATATGGAGGTTTGAATGATTAAAAGTTATGAAACCCGTAGTATAAGAGTTGCAGAATCTAGGTTGATATCTGGGGGATCGATCGATCGACCCTTGAAGCTCGATAGATCGACTGATCGATCGATCGACCCCCTACCTTCGATCGATCGACCACCCCAAAAAAGTTGATGTTGTTTCTTTTTAATTCTTGTTCTTATCCGAAATCTTTTGTAAACCTTTGGTGATTATTAATTGGATATAATGGGACTTAGGGAAGATCAGTATGCCTTAGATAAGACCCGAATTAATGTGATTGGGATTTAAATGATGAGAATTATGATAATTAAATTGGAAGAAATTTCGGTTACTAAATTCATGTGTTGGATTTTGATTTGTATGCATGAGGATTAAGGATAGGACCAGTAGTGGAAATTTATTGAATCACATGGGCAGCCTTAGGTTTACAAGAAGGTTTAATCCTAGGTGATAGAATATGTGTTTATATGAGATTAGAAACTATCGGTTATAACCCCAATTAAAGGAGAGTTTAATTTTTTGTAATTCGGGAGATAAGATGATATGGACCAGTAGGATATTAGTGATTTATTACTGAATATATATATTGAGGAAAACCTATTTAAACCTTGAGTAATGAGTGAGACTCTGGAATAATTAAATTAAAGAAGTAAAGTCATAATAGTTTAATACGTAGGATTTAAGGGATAAATAATGCTACGTATGGGAATTATCTTATGGTAGTGTGATTACCTTGTTGATATTATATTTATACGTAGATGTATGCCTATATTATAGTTTATTATGTGTATGACATACCTACGCTACTTGCTATCGGGGTGGAGGTTTCGAATAGTGGACGGTCTTATCCTGTTGCGCCTAATTAGGAGGATTTTAGATTCGTACCCTAAGCATAGGACCTTGGACACGTGCTATCGGTGTATATGATAGTTTAGATGGTTGAATAGGAACGTAGGTATGTGCGTGACCTATTTGGTTGGGGAGTATGATCGCCTTTAACATATATGTGTTATGTTATTTTATGATTCGGGGAAGACACCAAACCATTTGTCCTTTATACAACAAGAGTTGTGATTGGATATGATAGCAGAGTATGCATGCACCGCAGCTGTGACTAGGAGGTGCTATATTAGTATATATTATAGATCAATATATATATATATATATATATATATATAAATATATATATATGTACCGTGATTAAATCTACTGTGTGATAATTGTAGATGATGGTGAATAGAGAAAATAAATTGAATTGAGTAAATGAATATTTTATTCCTAAATATTTGAAAAGTTTAATTCATATTAATGAGAAATGAAAATGAATGATTATATTACGTATGGTATGGGACTTACGGCGTTATGATATGGGATAGAATCATATTATGGAAACTAGTTAGGAGGAACCATTAACTAGGAGGTTAATAGGAAATGTAAAGTGTGCACTCTAGATGAGAGGTGAGAATATCAAGTGAGAGTCTGGATACTATCATGTACATGATAAATGCTTTATTGCACTTATTAAATACTTGTTGTTTTTAAAATATTTTACACCGGACTCTGACCCGTTTCCTTGCATACTCTCTTCTCTGTTATATATATTTATATTTACAGGTGCCCAGCATCAGGGATGTGCAACTTAGAGTATGGATGATCAGTTATGTTATTGGAGATGCAGACTTGATTAGACGCTTCATTCTTTGATTCTTATGTCTGTAGTACTGTTTATCATTTGAGGCTTGTTGTCCAGGAGTTTAGTTATTTCATTTACTCTTTTCAATTATTGTATTGGATTTATGTTGGTACTTTCATTTTGGTTTGATGGTTTGATGAGAGATATTTGAACCAGGGAGTTTTATTCAGTTGCATTTATTCTTGTTAATTAGAATTCTATTGTGTTATGAATTTCCTTTGTTATTGTTCGGAATTGTGGAATGGTTTTAATTGTTATCAATCTTGGAAAATGTTTTTAACACTATACTTAATTAATTATTGGGTGAGTTATTTATAAAAAATGTTTTCGAAAGTGATGTTGAGAATGAACCAACTGTATATTATGTTTTAATTTAATAAAGGAGTAGCTACCCGATATTTAATTAGGCGGGGTGTTACAGGTGGTATCAGAGCATCAGGTTCTAGAGTCCTTAGGATCTGTATGGCTTATTTACGCTTTCTTCTTAGCGACCTTTGATATAGAGCCCTATCATTCGGATTGTTGAAATCATACGTGCGCATTTACGACTTCAGCTATATATGTGATATTTTTAAATGCTGATTTAATTATATCTCGTTTCAGATACCTCCTCGACGTGCTCAAAAAACCCCAGGTGCAGCGCAGCCAGCACAACAGCCCGCTCCAGGTAAGGGCACTATAAATGCGGAAGAAGTTGCTATCATTGTAGCTTAAGCAGTAAACGCTGCCTTAGAAGCTGCCCAACAAGCACCACTACCGGCACAGGCAGTGCCACCAGCACCAGTGTAAGGATTTCCTACTGCTTGGGAACGTGTTAAGGATGCCTTCCAAAAGGCACACCCACCATAATTCAAAGGGGGTTCCGATGTTGTAACTGTCAGCCAATGGAAGAAATATATCCAGCGGTATCTGCGTATGTATGAGTGTTCGGAGGTTCAGAAACAAATGCTAGCTACATTCAAGTTGGTCGGTGCTTCTCTACAGTGGTGGGAGTCTACTACCACAGTAGAGGAGGGGGATACTTTATCTATTCAGGACTTCTGGGTGCGGTTTGACCACAAATACTTTCCTTCTGCAGTACAGACTGAGATACGGAGGAAACTCTTACACCTCACCCAGGAAGGGAAATCAGTTGTTAAATATGAATAAGAGTTTACTATGCTGACAAATTTGGTGCCAGGAGAGGTACCCACTGAACAGAAGAAGATTGAGTTGTTCAGGGATGGTCTTACTTGGAGGATTCGCCAGCATCTGTTGGGAAATATCTCTTTACTGACCTATAATGATGTATTGAATGCTACCTTACTTCACTTCTAGGACCACCGTCTTCATGTCAAGGGAAGTAAGCGGGGAACTAAGTCTAGTCAGCAGGGTCGTACTAGGGGTAATAGTAGCAGAGTGGTCAGAATGTGTAGCATGGAGATTATGTTAAACGTTTAAGATTGGGAGGATTTTTCTTTGGGCAGGGTGGTGATAGGGAAGGCCACTAGGGCTAACAGCACAACAGCAGGGCCATCAGGGCCAAGGCAGAGGTGGAAATAGGCAGCAAGGTCGTGGAAAATAGGGTCGTAATGGGGGGCAATTTGTAGGTAGATGTTTCACGTCACAAGAAACAGGATTGCCAAGATAAGGGCAAGATTCCCCAGCAGCAGGGTGCACAGCGAGAGCCACATAGGCCTATGTTTCTAGTCGCTCTTCCAGCATCAGCTCAGGTTCCAGGCTTACCTTCCATTCCAGCATCTCCACCACAGCAAGGGCAAATGCAGTATGGACGTGTGTACAACGTTCATCAGGCGGCAGTTCAGCAGCCACCACCTGCGATAGAGGGTATGTTTTCTATCTCTGGAGTTATTGGACGTATTTTGTTTGATACGGGAGCGTTGCATTCTTTTATATCCACTAGTTTTGCTTGAGCCGTAGGGTAACGGCCAACAGTACTATTACTTATGTAGATTCACCGATGGGATATGGGACTCCTATTTTCTTTATATGCCGTAGTGTGAGTATAGAGATTGGGAGTTTGATCTTACTAGCTGATATGATTATTCTATAGATGTCCGAATACGATGCCATTATTGGGATGGACTGGCTAGTCACTTATAGAGCCATGATCGATTGCTTTGGTAGGAGCATTATTTTTGCTATTCCTAGTTAGGAGATGTTCATTGTGGTGATGCCTAGACCCGGGGGAGGATCGTCCATTCACTTATATTACTTGGAGGAAGAGACCTCTACGGGAGTTATAATTTCCCTTAACTCAATTCTAGTTGTTTGGGAATTTGCCGATGTATTTCAGGATATACCTGGATTACCTCCGAGTAGGTAAATTGAGTTTGTGATTGATCTAGCACCGGGCACTCGGCCTATAGCCTGTGCTCCCTACCGTATGGCTCCTGCAGAGATGAGGAAATTGAGGGATCAAATCGAACTGTTGTTGGGTTAGGGTTTCATCCGTAGGACTACCTCACCCTGGGGTGCCCCGATTCTATTTGTTAAGAAGAGGGATGGATCCTTACGACTGTGTGTTGATTATCGCGAGCTTAATAAGATCACGATCCAGAACAAGTAACCTTTACCCCTTATTGATGACTTGTTTGATCAGCTGAGAGGTGCATCTTACTTCTCAAAGATAGACTTGAGATTGGGATATCACCAATTGAGGATTAGGGAGCAAGATGTATCGAAGACTGCTTTTCTGACACGATATGGATCTTATGAATTTCGGGTTTTGTGGTTCGGATTGACCAACGCGTCGGCTGTATTTATGGGCTTGATTAATCGAGTATTTAGAGAGTTTTTAGATAATTTTGTCATTGTCTTCATAGATGACATCCTGATTTATTCTAATACGGAGGAAGAGCATGCCGAGCATTTACGACGGATCATACGGACACTACGGGAGCATCAGTTGTATGACAAATATGACAAGTGTGGATTTTGGCTCCAGGAGGTTCAGTTTCTAGGGCATATAGTGTCAGAAAGAGGTATTTCAATGGATCCTATCAAATTATCCACGGTGAGGAAGTGGGGACAACCCACGACACCGACGGAGGTACACAATTTCTTGGGATTAGCTGGCTACTACAGACGATTTATCAGAGGTTTCTCGAAGATTGCGGGACCGATGACTAATCTAACCCGTAAAAGCGTATCGTTTGTTTGGGACGATGCGTGTCAATTGGCGTTTGATGAATTGAAGGAAAAGTTGATCTCTGCACCAGTACTACCACTGCCTAGTCCATTAGTGGAATACCTAGTATACACTGATGCATCATTACAGGGACTTGGTGGGGTTTTACAGTAAGAAGAGAAGGATATAGCTTATGCCTCTAGTAAGCTTAAGCCTCATGATAAGAATTACCCTACCCACGACTTAGAGCTTTCATCGGTCGTATTTACCCTTCGGATTTGGAGACACTATTTTTTGGGTGAAAAGCTTCGCTTATTCACGAATCACAAGTCACTTCAGTATCTGTTCACACAGATAGAGTTGAATATGCGGCAACGGAGGTGGCTTGAATTCGTAAAGGATTATCAGTTTGAGATACATTATCATCCAGGGAAGGATAACGTAGTTACTGATGCTTTGAGTCGTAAACCGGAGGGTGAACTAGCCTCGGCATGGAAGGCCAAATGGAAGGAACTAGTGTGACACCCCGCCTAATAAAATACCGGGTGATCAGTCCTATACCAAATTAAAACAGGAATCCTAGTTGGATCATCCTTAGCATCACTCTCGAAAACTTTTTTAAACATACTAACCACCTAGTATTCCAAAAACTGGTGCCAAATTTTAACTTTTTAATTACACAAAACAGTACATGCAGAAATAAATATAAACCATTCACACAATTGAATGAAAATAAACTGAATAATTAATTACACAACTTGCCGAATAAATCATCGGCCACCAAAGTAATAATCCAATACAAAGAACCAACACTGGAATAAAATAAGTCTGAAAGCTGAATTGATAGTCTGGGTGACATGCCCTAAATAAAACTGAAATGGATATAAGATTCCTACTCTAGGATTGAATGAATGATGCGTCTAAACCAAACTTCTGCTAGCATCCACATATGTCGCAGCTCCGTGTCCCTGGAATAGAATATCAATCATGGTGTCCCTGTGGCTGGACACCTAAAAGGTTTTGAAAATAGTTTTATAGCAAGGGTTAGAACCCAAAACATTTTGAAAATATTTAGCAAGTGAATTAACTGCAGTAATTTAAAATGCATGAATGCGCTTCATATTTAAGTTAGTGTCGCACTCCCTTGTGGACATTCTCACCCCTCCACTATTGTGCACACCTACCGGTTACCTTAACCCCACCTAGTTGTACTACCCCATCCAACTAGTACTGGTATAACCCTCCCTTGCCATACTACTCTAACCCGAGTATAATGATTTTTGAATTATAAGTTATCTCACAATTAACTTAATTAATTCCTCTTAAATAGTAGCACATAACCGTGTCACAAGTTATATAAAGTAAATACATCACACACCATATTATTACCCGTATATAATATTTACTACCATTATATACATACATTTACCACAACATCCACACATATGACATACGTATATCCATCCCTTTGAGTATACCCTCGCCGAATGATTCCCTCTAAAATGTTATCTCACTAGGTGTGCTCACAAAACCTAGTTCCCCAACTTGGAATCGCTCACCAACTTGGTCCAAAATATAAACGTAGTGGAGGCGGTCATATTCCTTCCCTGAAAGTGAGATAAAATCCTTCACCCATATATACCGGACGCTATGACCTGGGGATATACTCGCCCTACTCCTCAAGCTAGGGGATTCACCCACATCGTGCAACCTCCCTTGATAGCATTAGAGTATATTAATTGAATAAATATCTAGTAACCAATATTTAATATCACACATAATATATACATGTATATATATAATATCACTACACCGTATATATATAATACAAACCCCGGCTTTACCATGTACTCAAAATCCCGTACACTGCCTGAAATTTCCTGAGTCTGTGGCCCGACTCAACGTAATTAATTTTTTTCTCACTTAATAATTTATCATCTTCCCAAGTCTATGGTCCGACTCTAATATATTTATTACGCACCTCAATTTATATAATACATTACCCGAGTCTATGGTCCGACTCTAATTAAATTAATTAACACGCATATTAATTTAATACCTCCCCGAGTCTATCGTCCGACTCTAATTAAATTAATTAACACACATATTAATTTAATACTGATCCGAGTATGTGGTCCGACTCTAATTAAATTAATTAACACACATATTAATTTAATACCGATCCGAGTCTGTGGTCCGACTCTAATTAAATTCATTAACACACATATTAATTTAATACCTACCATAGTCTACAATCCGACTCTAATTAAATTAATTATCACCTATTAATTTAATCCTACCCGAGTCTACAATCCGACTCTAATTAAATTAATTATCACCTATTACTTGAATCCTACTCGAGTCTACAATCCGACTCTAATTAAATTAATTATCACCTATTAATTTAATCCTACCCGAATCTATATTCCGACTCGAAATTAATTACTCTCTCTCAATAATTAATTTAATACTTTGGTGTCACTTAACCAACATACACGGACTCACTCACTTGGTCCATTTTACCTCTCATAATTTCATTCCCACATTTTCGCCCACAATGTGTCGTACATTCATCTTCATAATTTCTCAATTATATTTAACTATAATTACCAATATACCCGGACTCGCCCACTTGGTCCATAATTAAATTGAATATATTTCACCCAAAATTTTCACTTTAAGTCCAAACTCTTAACTTAAATGGTCAATTCCTAATAGCTATCTTTTGAACCACTAGCTATTAATCTCTTTATAATTTTTCACCCATTTGAAATTATACCAAAACTCCAAATAGAAAATGAGGCATATATAACAACCAACCTGACCTGCCAAAATTTCACCATCGTCGATCGATCGATCGATCGTCCCCTGGCAGCCCTTCTTCCCCACGAAAATTTCCACCATTAACGAGCTTTCAAGCTCTGATTTTCCCTTCCATCATTGACCAAACACAACATAATCTTTAAACCCCTTGATTAAACTAATTTACAACAGGGATATAACAACAACTACCCTTTATCCCCACCACAATTCATTGACTCACAAATTGGGTTTATCCATAAATTTTCATGAACTTTGTTCTACAATTTCCAGTTTCAGATATAAATATTATCCTTCTGTATTTCGGGTTTCTTATTCAAATCAGATATCTATGCTCAAAGATATACAACATAACAAATTCTTACTTTGAATCTCATTCAATAGTTTCCATGAACAAAAACCCCATTTTGTACCCATTTATCCCCAAAACAGATTTTGATTTACACATCACTATGATATGAATTGATTATCACACTTTAATCATTACAGCAAGTTAACGACTTGCCTGGAATTGTTCGTAGGGTCTGATTCCATTGGTGTAGAGATTGGTTGATGAAGAACACCCCAAATTAACCCTTTAATTTGGCTCCAAAAGCTCCCAATTGCTCTTGATTTGCTTTCCCCCAATTTCCCTCTCAAGCCCTAGGCTTAGAGTTGAGTTGGCTACCGTTCCCAAATCTTTCAATTAGGTTAAAATCACTAAATCCCGTTTTTGGCCACATGGGCCTAATTAAAATGGCCCAACTCACCCCGTGTGGGTCCGGCTATGCCCAAAATACCCCGAGACCCAATTACTACCCCCGGGTACTCTTTTCTGACTATCTCGACCCATTTGGACGCAACCGCGCACTCAAAATTTCCATCCGAAATACTTTTTGACATTTCCAAATTTGACCTCAAAATGTGACACACTAGATTTTGAACCATTAAACTTAAAAGTCGCCAATTATAAATAATTCGGCTTACTCAAATAAATTCTCCAACTCACGAGTTTAAGTTCCTCCAATTTAAATATTTTTATAACTCCCAAAATAATTAAATATTAAATCCTCAAAATTATGAGGTGTTACAACTAGGCCATCAGGATGCAGTTGCTAGGTCATTTATGTCTGTTATGACCATTACTCCCTAGATTAAGACAAGGGTAGTATAGGCCCAAGAAACTGATCCGTTCTATCAGGAGAAAATTCGACAACTTTTGGCCGAAGGAGTAGAGTCTTACTCAGTGAGATCAGATGGAGGTTTGTGCTTTAACAGTAGACTGATTGTTCCGGAAGGGGAAGAATTATGGCATGCAGTGATGACTGAGTCGCATGGTTCCAAATTTGTGGTACATCCTGGTGGAGAGAAAATCTACCAAGATATGCGACGACAGTATTGGTGGAGTGGAATGAAGAAGGATATTACTGAGTTTGTATCTAGATGTGCCACGTGTCAGTTAGTGAAGGTGGAACATCAAAAGCCATCCGGGTTTCTTCAGTCGTTAGAAATTCCAATGTGGAAATGGGAGAGTATTTCCATGGATTTTATCATCAAAATACCTACCACACAGAGGGGTTACGATTCCATATGGGTGATTATGGATCGGTTGACTAAGGTAGCTCACTTCTTATCGGTACCGACTGATTATGCTACAGGGTAATATGCACAGCTCTTTATAGCCGAGATAGTAAGGTTACATGAAGTTCCGCTTAATATTTTGTCTGATCGGGACAAGATCTTTATTTCTCGATTCTGGAAAAGTTTTCACGAGGCCATGGGTACTGAAGTGCGGTTGAGTAAAGCTTATCACCCGCAGACAGATGGTCAGACTGAGCGCACTAATCATATATTAGAAGATATGTTGTGTATGTGTATTCTAGATTTTAGAGGGAGTTGGGAACAATATCTTCCGTTGGTGGAATTCGCGTACAACAATTCCTATCAGTTTACCATTGGTATGGCCCCATTTGAGGCATTATAAGGTAGACCTTGTCGCTCTCCTGCATGTTGGTTAAAAGTGGGGGATAACAAGTTACTTGGGCCAGAAGTGATCCAGGATACGTCTGCCAGGATTAATATGATCAGGAGTCACATTCGTGTAGCGCAGGATAGGCAGAAAAGCTACGCTGATGCCAAGAGGTTCTTCAGAGAGTTTAGTGTGGGGGACCAGGCGCTATTGCGAGTATCTCCGATGAAGGGGATAATGAGATTTGGTAAGAAGGGTAAATTGGCACCAAGATACGTGGGACCATTTCCTATCATAGAGAGAGTGGGACCAGTAGCATACAGACTTGGGCAACCAGAACACCTACATCGTATACATGACGTGTTCCACATCTCTTCGTTAAGATGATACCTTCGAGATGAGTTGCTCACACTCATATTGCATGGGAGGAAGTGGATTTACAGCCAGATAGTTCTTATGAAGAGCGATCAGTAATGATCTTAGACCGCACTAAGAAACGTTTACGATCGAAAGTAGTTTCGCTTGTGCGTGTCCAGTGGGCACACCATAATGTGGAAGAATCTACCTCGGAGCGTGAGGATGATATGCGCGAACGTTATCCAGAGTTATTTTTACCAGGTATGAATTTATTTTCGAATTTCGGGATGAAATTCCGTTATAATTGGGGATGTATGTAATACCCAGTAATTTTGATGGCTTTAAATTAAGGATTAATTTGAATTAATTGTGTAATTAGAAATTAATTCGGATTTAAATATTACTCGAGAATATATGATATATGTTGAATATTACTTAGTGAATCAAATTAATATATGAATATGACTTTACTTATGATTATGATTTTAGTAAATTATCGCGGAGAATGAATACGCCAATTTCGGTAAATAAGTCAGACGATTATACAAATAGTGTCGGGACTGGAATTTAATGACATAAAGTGTAGAATATTGTTATGTCATCCAAATGATCATTTTGAATGGGCCAAAGTGTTCGGAAGGGTTTTTATAGTCAAAAAAGTCCACTCGGACGTTTGTATAGGGTCTCGGGGCACTTTGGAGACGAATAGTCACCCCGGAGGGGTAATATGGTCTTTTTTTTTGGAATACGAATAGTATGCAGGAAAATTAGGAAGTTATTTATAAGTCTAAAAGGTTTAGATATTGGATTCACTTTAAAAACTTACAGAGAAAGAAATTGAGAGAGAGTGAGGAGTTTCTCTGAGGAAAAGGAAGAGACTTTTGAGGGACAACCAAGGGCCAAAGGTCACCACCACTAACCATCACCGGAAGTTGACCAGAGAAGGGGATAACCACCAGTGATACACAACCCCAAAGGACCAGACCTTTATTAGAGGCAAGTTATTTGATAATTGCAATCTAGTTAGTATAATGTCCATGATAGAATAGTTAATAAAATGAGATTTTACATGTTTTGGAAGATAAAGATAGAGTTGTTAATTGATTTCTGGAAAATGGAAATATATAGGAATCAAACTCATGTTGTAGGTAGATAGTAATCCACGAAATAATCATCATATGTTGAAGAAATTCTGAGAATTATTGGTTTGTTCTTGAAGATATCATGTATATAATTTTCTGGAAAAAATAGGATAAATATATGCTTTTAATTCAAACTCTTGATGATTCTAGGATGTTTAGATCATTAGAAATCATTTATATAAATTTTTATATCATGTAGTAAGGATTATAAGGAATTTGGGTGGTTAATATGGAGGTTTGAATGATTAAAAGTTATGAAACCCGTAGTATAAGAGTTGTAGAATCTAGGTTGATATCTGGGGGATCGATCGATCGACCCTTGAAGCTCGATAGATCGATTGATCGATCGATCGACCCCCTACCTTCGATCGATCGACCACCCCAGAAAAGTTGATGTTGTTTCTTTTTAATTCTTGTTCTTATCCGAAATCTTTTGTAAACCTTTGGTGATTATTAATTGGATATAATGGAACTTAGGGAAGATCAGTATGCCTTAGATAAGACCCGAATTAATGTGATTGGGATTTAAATGATGAGAATTATGATAATTAAATTCGAAGAAATTTCGATTACTAAATTCATGTGTTGGATTTTGATTTGTATGCATGAGGATTAAGGATAGGACCAGTAGTGGAAATTTATTGAATCACATGGGCAGCCTTAGGTTTACAAGAAGGTTTAATCCTAGGTGATAGAATATGTGTTTATATGAGATTAGAAACTATCGGTTATAACCCCAATTAAAGGAGAGTTTAATTTTTTGTAATTCGGGAGATAAGATGATATGGACCAGTAGGATATTAGTGATTTATTACTGAATATATATATTGAGGAAAACCTATTTAAACCTTGAGTAATGAGTGAGACTCTGGAATAATTAAATTAAAGAAGTAAAGTCATAATAGTTTAATACGTAGGATTTAAGGGATAAATAATGCTACGTATGGGAATTATCTTATGGTAGTGTGATTACCTTGTTGATATTATATTTATACGTAGATGTATGCCTATATTATAGTTTATTATGTGTATGACATACCTACGCTACTTGCTATCGGGGTGGAGGTTTCGAATAGTGGACGGTCTTATCCTGTTGCGCCTAATTAGGAGGATTTTAGATTCGTACCCTAAGCATAGGACCTTGGACACGTGCTATCGGTGTATATGATAGTTTAGATGGTTGAATAGGAACGTAGGTATGTGCGTGACCCATTTGGTTGGGGAGTATGATCGCCTTTAACATATATGTGTTATGTTATTTTATGATTCGGGGAAGACACCAAACCATTTGTCCTTTATACAACAAGAGTTGTGATTGGATATGATAGCAGAGTATGCATGCACCGCAGCTGTGACTAGGAGGTGCTATATTAGTATATATTATAGATGAATATATATATATATATATATATATATATATGTGTACCGTGATTAAATCTACTGTGTGATAATTGTAGATGACGGTGAATAGAGAAAATTAATTGAATTAAGTAAATAAATATTTTATTTCTAAAGATTTGAAAAGTTTAATTCATATTAATGAGAAATGAAAATGAATGATTATACTACGTATGGTGTGGGACTTACGGGGTTATGATATGGGATAGAATCATATTATGGAAACTAGTTAGGAGGAACCATTAACTAGGAGGTTAACGTTAAGCGTGCACTCTAGATGAGAGGTGAGAATATCAAGTGAGAGTCTGGATACTATCACGTACATAATAAATTCTTTATTGCACTTGTTAAATACTTACTGTTTTTAAAATATTTCACACTGGGCCCTGACCCGTTTCCTTGCATACTCTCTTCTCTGTTATATATATATATATATATATTAACAGGTGCCCCGCATCAGGGACGTGCATCTTAGAGTGTGGATGATCGGTTATGTTATTGGAGATGTAGACTTGATTAGACTCTTCATTCTTTTATTACTATGTATGTAGTACTGTTTATCATTTAGGTCTTGTTGTCCAGGATTTTAGTTATTTCATTTACTCTTTTCAGATATTGTATTGGGTTTAGGTTGGTACTTTCATTTTGGTTTGATGGTTTGATGATAGATATTTGAACCAAGGAGTTTTATTCAGTTGCATTTATTCTTGTTAATTAGAATTTAGTTGTGTTATGAATTTCCTTTATTATTGTTCGAAATTGTGGGAATGGTTTTAATTGTTATCAATCTTGGAATTTTTTTTTAACACTTTACTTAATTAATTATTGGGTGAGTTATTTATAAAAAAAAATGTTTTCGACAGTGATGTTGAGAATGAACCAACTGTATATTCTGTTTTAATTTAATAAAGGAGTAGCTACCCGGTTTTTAATTAGGCGGGGTGTTACTTGGAAACTAGGGATGTGAATATTTTTTGTTTTCTCTACATTTTCAAGTATTTTAGCAATATAATGTCCCATATACTGAGTATTTGCTATTAAAGTTATGTTTATTTGCACGGAAGGACTTATTCTGCCATTGATTAACACCTCATATACTTTTTAACCACATTCTTATGGTGGAAAATCATAACTGAGAAAATTTTGATTTGTAATCTGGAATACAACTCTCGTAGGACTTAAGGGTTTGTGACCTTTAACTTTTGTTGTTGAATGTCTACAACCTATGTGTCACAGCTATTTTCAAAATCCATAGTTTTGGAAAAGTCACCTTTTAAATGAAAAATAGCATTTTCGATAGACTTATTTTCCTAAAAAGTTATTAAAACCCCCCATGACATTCTTATTGATTATTGGGAAAGGTAAATTTTCATAATTCTAGGTCTTATGATTGGAAAACAAATTATTCCATAGCTAATATACAATAAGACTTTGTCCTTAAGTATTTGCAGATCACTCGAGATATATTATGATATTTTACTAATTTTTTAGTTATCGAATTATTATTATGTCAAAGGTTTTATATTCAATAGATTAGTCGTAAGATGGAACCACCTCACGGAAGACCGTGTTTGATCACTTTAATCGCATTGGAAAACTTCTTGTAAATGAGAATGTCAACGAATTTATCCTTTGGGTTTAGCTGGATATGACCATAGCGGAGCCGCCTCATCTATATGTTACTATGTGTTCAATATATGGTTATTCTTTCTCTATGACCCTTGTATTTGTCATTATGTTTAGATCGTGTCAGAGGAAAAAATATTTTCTAAAGTTCTTTCTATTTAAAGAGAAGTTATCATGGAAGGTAACTGGGATGAGGACACAAGTAGATAGAAGACATTACACACTTAATGGCAAGAACTAACCCCCTATGCAGGCCACGCAACTCTCCAAGGACATATTAATCTCCTCAGGGGAAAGCCCCTAATGCTAGAGTTTTTTAACTTCACCTAGTGTAATGAAGGCTGAGGACCCAAGGTAATTGTTGACCAAGGCTAATGTCTCCAGATGTAAGATGTTGATAGAATTGGAAGAGATCAAAGGTAAAAGAAAGAATGAGGCTCATCTAGAGAAGTCTGAGGTCTCACTCGTATTGAAATATTGAATTTGGAAAAGTTTTTTCGATATTTTCTAAGACTTGATTATTACATGATATAATTTATTTAATGTACATGGAACTGGATTTGGATAAATACAAAATAACGTATCTGTAATGTTGAATTAAAAACAATGTCAATTTCTAAATTGCTCGTGTTAATAAATTGACACCATTTGGACGTTGGGATTTTCGATTGTAGTTTCAGTTTCACCTTTGTATTAGTGTGTTGCTTTCTTGGTATGAGACTACCGATTAAGCATATTAATTATTGATGACGCTTTCTTGGTATGGGACTAGGGAGTGTGCATTTCTATGTTTGGATGCTTCATAGGTATGGGACTTGGTAGTATGCCATTTTATTATTTTTTCCTAGGCATGATACTAGGTGGTGATTATGTTTTATGTATTCTTCATACGTTAGTGACAGGGTAATAATTATGTTTTGGTGATATCTACGTATGAGACTAGGGATGGATTCATTTGTTATGCCCGAATTACGAGTGGGGGTTGGTTACAATAATAATAACATAATAAAGAAAAGATCATTAATACATAAGATAATAAATGAGTGTTAAAGATGGATTGATAGTGTGTCATTATATGTGCGGGTGGTGGTAGACCGCTTAGTATGATTATTACATGACTCCCGATGTCGTGGCTAGATTGACGGGTTGTATTGTTCATCATTGTATGTGCGGGAGTGGATAGGCAAGCCATTATGATGATTATAGGGCATATACTATCTTAGCTATCTAGACAGTCGTGTGTGTGTTGGAACTTTACGGTATGTATGGGAACACTAAAATTTGGCCAACGTGCTATAGTAATGGGTGTGGATTTGTTACGTTGACTTGTTTTAAGCATCATGAGTATGTCTCGGGCCAGTAGAAAGGTTGTTTGGTTAGAATGATGGTATTTTATTACTATGATTAATTTTTAGAAAAGATAAATTAATTCAACTAAGTTAATGGAATGATATCTAATTAAATGTTAAAATAAACAATACTGGACTTGGGTAATGAGGAGGCATAGTTAAGTGGATATTTAATATTTTTGACTTTACTCGCATCGTGTTACATTATTGTTACTTTAAAATTATTTATTACGATATTTATCTCTTATAATGCTTATAACAAGATTCACATATCATATTTGTTATGAGTAGCTCGTATTCTTACAGTTAACCTTGACTTATCGTTGTTGACTAATATTTCTGGTTAAGTTGTTAGGTAGTTGCATAATATTTGGAGATTAGAGGACTGCAAGTTATAGTTTATTTTATTGCATTAGCTTAGTTTCCTTTTTGTAATTTTTTTTATTATGAGACAGTTATTACGGATCTCGTGGGTCACTCAACTCCATAGTTGTATATGGTTGTTCATTTAATTAAATTTTGTAGATGATGTTATTTGAGTTGAGTTTGTTTTTTACATTCTATGTTTGAGATTTATTATGGGAGTTTTTCATGGTAATGGATTTTATTATGATGAATATTTATATGTTGCTCATGTGTCCATGAATCATATACTGATTAAGAGCCTTGTGAAACCTAATAATCATGAGGCGTACATTGCCTTATAAAATCAGTATACCGATAATGACCTCAAGACGTTCCCCGTTTAATACACATTAATTGCACTAGAACAATAAGTTGAAACTATGTCGTCTCTCCTAATCCCGATAGAACTACAAAAATATTGTGCTACATCTCTACCGATGGTGTGTCTAGTTCCATGTACAACTATGAAATATAAAACTTATATTCCACAAGAACTATTGATATCAGCTTCTATGTCTAAATCATCCTATACACACCAGATCACCTACTAAGAAGAATAAAAGACACCAATAATATATAAAATAATTCAAACATTATGCCCATAAATGATTATCATTAAAATAGGATTTTTTTTATTAAATAGTAAATCTACAACAAAACTATTACATAAACCTTGGTTTTAGTCTACTTCTATAACAAGCTCCCACTTAGATTGAAAGCCATGATCCAATGCATATAACTCCCATCCCACCCATGTGACTGTTAAAATTATGGCCCCGGAATCTTTTCATGACAGGGTGTGCTAGGTTTTTCCCCGTTACAATCTTGCTAATAATGACATCATCCCTCTAAACATATTCTTTAATGAGATGATTCTTACACTCGATGTGTTTAGGTCTAATATGGATCCTGGGTTTCTTTAACTTACAAACCTCACGTCTATTTTAACAATAAATTGTAATAGCCGATTGTTATAAAGGTACCACTCATATATCCATTAAGAAGTACTAAGCCATATTGCTCCTTTGTTGCCTTAGAGGCTGCCAATTTTCAGCTTCCATGCTAGAATTAATAATGCACAATTGATTGATACTACTCTAGCTAATGGATCCACATCCTACGGTAAACTCATATTCCGAGGTAGACTTCCTGAAATCTCTCTCAAACTAAAAAACAAATACGATGTCGTCAATTGGTACCAGACTCTCTCTTTGGTAAATTATCATATATCCTCATGTCCTTTTCACTTACTTGAGTATATGCTTTAACACAGTCTAGCATTCTTGCGTAGGGTTAGAGTGATATATACTGACCATTCAAATAGCAAATAAGATAGCATGTCTAGTTCATAACACATCATACATGAGGCTCATAACCACCGAAGTAAAAGGGATTGATTTCATCTTCTCTATTTCTTCAGGTTTTTTACGATACTGATACTTGGATGGATGTATTACATGCCTGAAATGTATGAACCTTTTATTGGAATCTTTCATTCTAAACCTGGCTAGAATGGAATCGATATAGGTCATCAATGATAAGCCCAACATCGTCATGGTGTGTGTAGTTTCTTCTAAGTCTTCATATTAAAGTAGCCGATAACCACAATTTAACTGAAGACAACACAGCAACATCATTACTAATGAGAAGAGTTCCCTTCACATACAGTACTAAAAACACCATTATGTTTCGGATTCACTTCTTGTACACACAAGATTCATCCACACATTGATCAAAACCAAATGATTTGATTTCATAATACAAACAAATGTTCCAATATATAGATGCTTGCTTTAGTCAATGAATGGATTTTTAAGCTTGCACAATTTTTGCTATTGGCATTTAGATACAAAACCATCGGGTTGTACCATATTTAAACACTCATTGAGATTCCCATTATGGAATACAATCTTAAAATCCATATGCTAAAGTTCATAATCGAAATGAGCCACAATGGATAATAGAATCTTTATGGACTTTAGCATATCTATAGGAGGTAAGGTTTCCTCGTAATCGATTCCCATTTTCTAAGTAAACCTTTTCACAACAAGTCATGCCTTGGAATTATCAAACTTT
The DNA here is from genome assembly GCA_949130495.1 of Sambucus nigra. Lineage (NCBI taxonomy): Eukaryota > Viridiplantae > Streptophyta > Magnoliopsida > Dipsacales > Adoxaceae > Sambucus > Sambucus nigra. The sequence goes on from CASBWL010000025.1 coordinate 6,559,592, forward strand.
TGGTCCACCCATCTCTTCCTCTTATAGACCCACTTGAATCCTATGGGTATTATCTCTTTAAGCGCATCTATAAGATTCAATACCTAATAAGAAAACATAGATTCCATCTTAGAATTCATAGATTTAAGCTAAAGATCTACATTTTTCTCTTGGATATGCTCATTGTAAAAACTAGTATTGACTTTAAGTTCAATTTGGTAAGACTACCCTAGGGTTAAGAATCTTTTAGGTTGACGAATAACCCCCTAACTTAAGAATCTTTTATGTTGACGAATAACCCTCTGACTCTGATGAGGTAGTCCCTATGTTGGCGCACTAGTGTATACATGTTGTGTTGCATAATCTTATATTGGTGGTGTTGAAGAAACTTGTTGGTTCCCTCTCAATTCTTCAAGAAAAACATTACTTATGGTTTTTATAATCCATCATATAATCTAGTTCCAAGAATTAATAACTAGTGTTAACAATGACCTTCTGACCCTTAGGATCATATAATCAATAACCTGTAGTTTCCATCGGGTATCGAGTAAAGAAACACACTTTTAATATTAATTCTAACTTACTAGGATCTCCCTTTAGCACATGTCTTGGATTAACCCAAATCTAAATATGTTGCATATCTGCCTTGTGCCCAATCCAAAGTTTCATTGGTGTAGTAGAGTTCGCCTTTTGAATAACTCATTATGGACCTAAACATATAACACAGAGTCATATTCCTCCTTTTGAATACGTTTTTCCACTAACAGCCTAGTTTCCAGCAACCCCTAAAAACATTTTTATGCATTGTTAGTGGTTCTCATATCTACACACACGGAATCGATACTATGCATCACACAACATGATTCTAAAGCACCTTATACACTTGACTTACTTGAGTCTACATTGTATAAGTGCTCATCTAGTTTGGAAATTGTGACAAAATTTGTGTCCCATCCCCTAGATTCCAAAGAACCTCAAATTCTACACATGATGCCTCTTTTGTTCATTAAAGTTAAATTCTCAACTCCAAACACACTAGTATTGCATACATAAATTATATCTTTCATTAATTTCTTGTGTGTGAGTTGATTCCCTTTCAAAATAAGTTTTTACTAATTTTGGGATTTTTTAAATAATTTTTTAAAATGATTTTCAGAAATTAAAAGTTGTGATTTATATACTTTGGGGTCATTGTGTTAATACTGATTTTATCATTTCATACTTGAATGCTTAATTAGGTAGAATCCGAAAGCGCTTGAGACTTGAGGGTGTGTTTGTAATTTAGTTTCAACACGCGTTTGAAGTTTGATCCGAGCCTTACACTTGTCTCCATTATAACGGTCTGATTAATCTTTTCTTCTACTCACATAACTCTCTACTTAATCTGGTTCGTTCATTTCTCTTATCAACAGTCAACATTGTTTTATTTGTGATCCATGTGAAACCTTGTGTGAATATAAGGAACTTAATAGTCTCAACCTCTGAAGGTTTTTTTTTTCCATTCCTTAAATTTTTTTTTTAGAGACAATAAGAGAGACAAACCAGAGAGAGAAAACCCTAAAATCGTACAAACCCTAATATCATTTCAAACCCTAAACTCATTTTAAATCCAAAATAAGTTTACAACCTAAACAAAACCTGAGTGTGTGATAGTTGTTTTGGAGATGGTTTGAAGCTTGTTTGTGGTTTGAATCCTCTATGTTTAAGATCTTGTAACCAACTTAGACACTTTGGTTTGATCTCTATTTTTCTTTATAGAAATTGTAGATCTTGCTATTTTATGTCATATATTACTTAGATCTGCATTATTCTTGAGAAATCAAATTTGCTGATTATTTTCTTCTGTAATGTTTTTCATAACTCAAGAATCAACTAATTCCTTTTCTGTTTCTAGTTCTTATGAAACAAGACTTCTAATCTAGTCGGAATCGCAATCGGTGATTTACAATTTCAAAAATAATTTTGAAAACCCTCTGAAATTGTTTAAGACCTTGGTCGTCTTCTAAGCAAGGTAACCTTGGATTCTAGGATATTTTGAAAGATCAAGAAGTTATTTGTTTCTAAAGAAGAGAGAAACTGAAAGCCCTAATCATTTAGATCTATTATGTAATTTGATAGGGCTTGTTTGCATAAATAAGTGTGCGTGTGTGGATGCATGTGTTAGAACACTATCACAAACATTTGACACACTACACATAAGAAGTGTTGGCTAAAATATCTTGAAACATTAAGAGTCGATATAAAACTGGAACAAAATGCTAAGAATTTAGCAAGTTGAGAAAGCCACAACATCAGAACTGCAGAGAATTTAGAATCAAACTAGTGCGTACATATTTTAAACTTGTATAGGTCTGTTTTGTTTCCATGTGTGTTAAATAGCTTGTAATTTGTATATTTTGTTTTAGTGGATTTTTGGTTTGTGACTTAGAAGTCACCGTGGATGTTTCCTTAGTTGGGTGAGGTTTTACCACGTTAAAAAATGTGTGTACTTAATATTTCTACATCACCTCATCTCATTCTTGTTGGTGTGCTCATTTAAATTGATATAAACTATGTTAGTTTTGGTTTTCAAAACTTTGTTACAACATCTTGAAATATCTCGTACATATTAATATTCAACACATCTTGTGGTTTATCTGTTTGATTTAAATAAAAGAGTTTCCCCAAAAAATAGTTCGAAGTTACTTAGATAGTTTAATCTTGTATTAAACGACTTAAGTGATAACTTTTCAGATTCAACAATGAGTGAATGGAATATACATACCTTGTTTTATTAATTGAAGAAACCGTACAATTTTCTTCGTAGTGTCCACTTGCCCTTGGGCTTTTTCTCACCTCCGTTATGCCCACGAGCTACCTAGGGGATCATACATATTTATGAGACTTTTTTTTTTCTTCTTGCCTATAGTCTTTAAAGTAGAACCTTTCTCAGGAACAAAAGAACTTCCTTACTAATTCATGAGACCCACAAGTGCATGTAGTTCTTTAACTAGTTTTGTCAATGAGTTATAAAGTTTGTTCATGTTATAATTCAGGGTGAACTTCTTAAAGGAATCAAGAAGTGAATGGAAAATAATAACGATCATGTTCCCTAATCAGTTTCCTCTCAAAGGATTTGAAACTCATTAAGAATACCCATAATCCTTAGAAAATGTTCCCTCACTAGATTCCCCTTAACCATGTTGATGCTCATAAGTTCTTTCATAATAACATGTCTTGGAGCCCAATTCAGATCCCTAAACATATCTTTGAGGTTCATCATCATGTCAAAGGTACTGGTTATTGACTGACGTTGATGTTGGAGAAAATTTGGCATGGATTCCAAAATGTAACATCGCACCATCTCACCACGCTCTAATAGGCCCAACTGCGACTTACCATGAGATGGCAACCATTCGAGTTACCACATATATGAGAATACAAATCCTGGATTACCAAAACTGGAAGGGACGCACGCCTGTCCGAAGGAATAAAAAACCATCTGAGAAAATCTCACCACCCGCATCAGCCAATAATTTACAAAAGAGAACCTACTCAATATCCTTTAAGTGATATCACTCAACCCCAACATTATCATCAGGTACAAATCCTAGCCACATACCCTAGCTTGGATCACCAACTGTGACGAATCGAATCACAACCATTCATTATCTCACACGAAGGCAACATACGAACCCGTAATTCTCTAGGAAGTCAACGCATGACTTCACTCCTTGGTATTAAGGCCCTACACATGAACTACTTTTTTTAGAGAATGCCTAATGCCATTTTCACAATGACCTAGTCTACTAACCGATGATGATATCACCAACCTATTACACCTGGGTTATTTCCTGTCTTCCCACATCGTGATCAAAATCCAAAATTCCCATGGGCATTATTCAGTTAAAGATTGGAATTCACCTTACCGTGTCCTTTGGCTACCCGAGATTTCCACTAAGCTTACTTTTGGGTTCTACCCAAACTAAATTTACGTGGCGACCACACCAACCGTCATTGGAAATCAAAGTAGTTAGCACCACACAGCGCTAGGCCTTCGTGCTTGTACCATCTTGTAAGAACATGCCAAGAACTATTCCATACCTTTATAAGACTATATAAGCACATACCATCAACACATGCCAGTATTCTATCATGCTTTGATATCACCCAACCTTAGTTTCCATCTCACATCTTCACTTGGCATCACCAACTGAAATCTCGTATACATTTCCTAGTAGACCTCAAATCGAGTGTCATAATAATACTATTTATTTCATGACATCTGAGCATCTTCTCTATAATGACACAAGCTATCATCTTACCTTAGGTATTACACTACCCATATGTGCCGATTCGGGAATCCTCACTCGGCACATACATTATACAACTCTTCTAAACCCTGACCAATAATCTGATATCATCACCAGACCCTTAACAAAATCATTAATATGATATTAATGCTCATTTATACCAGACATAACTGGTCTCCTAAGGGCACCAGATGCATTTTGTGTAGCCATCCTCAAGACCCGACAGGATTTCATCATCCATACCTTTATCATTGTAGGTGCACATTACAAACCCTTCATTACTCGCATCGTATTTACTTGATTCCCAGAAGGACACTAGTTAATGAGCTTCACACATGGTAAACCTTAACCATAGAGCACCTCGGCACGTCACAACAAGTCAATTTTTATCCCCAACGATGCCACACACTTAGTCCTATGGACACCCAAGCATACATTTAAACCACACTCATTCTAGGATTACCTTACACCTAGCCATTACTTCAGCGGCTAGAATGAGTCTCTACACTTAGATAATAATCTGATCTTTCTTTCCAAATGGTTGTGAAAACATGTCATGTACGAACTACGACTAAGGCTACCAAGGATTATGGCAGGATACAAGACGTCGTCTATAAGCTATAAAACTCTATGTTTGGATCACTGACATCACTAACGTTGTTATTCCTTCAAATCACATCATATTTTCTAAAACACCATCCTAAAAGACTACTTAGAGTTAACTCTTAATCCTCCTCAAGCAACATTCTTACATACTTAATGCCTTTTCCATAAATGACCCATATTTATAATCACTTATTGGCCATTATGTACTAAAGCACTCACCCACAAGGATAACATCCTATCAATTAAGACTGAATGTACCTGATCTCTAACTTTAACCCACACAAATTTACGTGATCATCGACTATCCACCGATTACGGTATTACTCCAAGGATTTGAATTTGCCTAATGACATTATGGGCGTTAACCTCCCTTAAGAACCACACGTAGGGTTTATGTACATTTTAATTATCAATCGTCATTGCTTAGTCACAACATCCTAACTATCAACCTTTAACATTGATTGTATTCAATTCATGCCACTTGCCCAATGAGCATCATCTCGTTCTATTGACATCTCAAAAGATTCTACGTCATCAAGGTTCAAACACAATCACCTCACACTAACAACGACGACGTCATAACTATTGACTTACAAGGACACACATAAATTACTAACACATAATCAAAAGCGAGGAAGAGATTTAACAAATATCAGTTCGATCGTGTGCCACCCAGCACTAACTTACTTGTCCTGCTAACCTCTTTCACTTTACCTTTGAAGACACGAACTAAACCTTCACCAAAACCACTAAGACCGGTCAAAAACCAACACTGATGATGAAATATACACTACCGGCCTCACCACGTCACTCCATAAAGGAACCGTGAACCTAGAGCTCTGATACCATTTATAATGCCCTGACCCCAATTTATGGGTTACCCATAGCCAACCAAGTCTAACCTGAGCATTAGGTGTGAAGTGCAATGAAATAAAATGTATAATGTTACTAGTCCATTTTTGTTTTAATTAACGAATCACTTCTTTAGTATGTGATTCCAATTTCAAGTTAAAACTACGAGAAGGACCTCTGGGAAGCATCCTCGGAGTCCAAGCATACAGAGCTTCTAACGTGAAATTAGATAAAATATTTAGCTTTGTCACACTCTTGAAATACGAACCCACACCCAACCTTTTATAACAAAGATGAGGGTGTGAGCCAATGCCCAGTGGGAATATACAAAATACAGTATAGAAACGAAGGACAAAAAGATGATTCTAACATGTTACATACGTGTATATGTAACCACATTATACATATATGGAGATACACTATATGCACGAAACTATTTTACTTCTGAAAACATCGTTTAGTCTGGTTACTTTACATTGATCTCATAAGGACTCATTCTCTCTTAACTTGACCTTTATACTTTTATTTAACAATCATGGTTAAATGCTTGAAACAACCACCCAATATTTAACCGAAAACCTTTTCTTTACTAAAATTGCCCTATTTATTTAATCCAATGTACGTTACTATTTTCATTTGAAAATCACCCTTTCAACACATGCAAACACTATTTTGGAAAATACTTAACCTTTGGAAACCTTTCACAACACACCCTTGTGTTAATTATTGTTAAGCCTTATAAGATTGCTTAATTAACACTTTTAACCACTATACTTTACTGCTCCTATGCTTTATGAACAATAATCCATTTACACATTTCTTGTCCATTTTAACCTTTACAAGAACATTCATTAATTCATTCAAGTTAGGTTGTATTAACACATTTTCACCACACAACCAATTTCTTGATTTGTGCCTTATTCTTTTATGTTTTCTCATAATCTTCCAATAAATCGTGTACTTTAATGGGCGATGCCACCAATTGCTCTGACAATGATTTTGGGTCTTTCACCCGAGGGATCCTGGCCCTCCTTAATTATCCCAGTATCATTCGACTTCCTTTTATGTATTTTAATATTTTACAAATGTCCACGTTATTCCTTCTTTCCCTTTTTAACCGACCAAAGCCAAACTCGGGGTTTCACCCTAACTCATGTTACACATTGAAATTATCATTTCACATCCTTTAAACTTAATCTTTGATTTTATTCCAAAATCATATTCATTTAGTACCAATTTGTGTAACACCCTTTCAACATTTTTATTTCATAAAATTGTTTCACTTTAAGTAAAATTACCATTTTACCAATTTGTTTTAAAACTCACCTTTTACTCCATTTCACAAGTGTTAATTTTATCCAAAACACCATTAAGCTAGTCACACTAACTCCTCAAGTGTATTTAACATATTAATAACTTTTTAACCTTGGAGTGTCATTCTTCTCAAGTTGGAATTCCATTATATTATTTTCAAATCCATAAGTGTTAATCTTTCAAACATTATTGAGTTACACCCACCAACTTCATAATGTTCTGTCATTAATACTTATCCAACACCTTTACTAACAATATTTCCAAATTAGACATTTCTTTACTTTATTTATTCAAGAAACCTAGTTACACTTAAAGACTACTTTTATGAGAAAATACCAGTTCCCTTTTATCAATACATGTAGTCTTACAACATTATATTCATCACACTTTTGACCCCTTTTTCACACACTTTGAACCAAAAACCCATTATAAAAACCCTAAAAACACTAAAAATCCCATTTTTTCCCATCTGGGCCCACCAAATTTTGATAACTCAAAGATCCAAGGGTAAGAAACATGACAACGCACAAGGGCAAGTCATATTTAACATTTTTGAATCACATCATTCGAACAACATCGAGCCTCATTCGAACGACAAGTGAACATCATTCGATTTATGGCTTCAAGCAACCTAGGACTGTTAAGTAGTGGGACCTCACGTGAACCTCGCATGTTCACCTGCTTCGAACTAGGTCCAAACCTCGTTTGAGTGACGTCAATCTCATTCGAAACTTCATTTCTCATTCTTTTCTCAAAATTACAATTATTACCCATAGCTTTCCTACAATTATCATCAGACCTCACTTCATTGCAATTTATATAAAATTTTAATTGAAATATTTGGGTTGTATATTACAAGAAAATTTGAAACACCTTCCAAACGGCCCCGTTAGGGGTAGTAACATCTCTCACAAGACCAATGTAACTAGTATGAACTGAATTCATCATCACGGGACTCTCGATTTGAGAATATCATAATAATTTGAAAATATCAAGACTTAGGCTACAAAACAAGCCCTTAGAAAGAAAAAACCCAAAATTGCCTCTAAATAGCACTGTTAGAATCTTGGACACCTCTCACGGGACCAATGTAACTCATAGGAAGTCGTCTTATAGTCACAAGGCTCACAGTGTGAAAGCGTAATGTTAATTTGCAAATATTTGGACTTATAATTAAAAACTTATCGTTAGAGGAAAACAACCGAAAACAACCCCTAAACGTCCCTGTAAGAGGCACGAACATCGCACACCAGACCAATGTAACTTGTAGGAACAGACCGCATAGACACAAAACTCCTAATTTTAGAATATGTTGATAAATTGAAAATATAAATACTTAGGCTTAAAAACATGCCCTTAGTGGGTGAAAACCAAAAACACAAAAACCTCATACGGGACTAAGGTAACTTGTCGTGTCGTCACTGGACTCTTGGTTTGAGAATATGATGATAATTTTCAAATATATGAACCTAGATTTAAAAAGACGTTGTTAGAGGGCAAAAACCCAAAACAACCCTCAAACAGCCCCGTCGGAAGCATGAACACAATGCACGGAGCCAATGTAACTTGTAGGGACTAACATGATATTCACGGGACTCTCGATTTGAGAAAATAATGGTAATTTGAAATTCTCAAGACCTGGGATTAAAAACATGCTGCTAGAGGTCAAAAACCTTAAAACACGCACCAATGGCCCTTACAGAGGAACGGATACCTCCCACGGGACCAATGTAACTCGAAGGAACTGACTACCTAGACACAGGACCCATAATTTGAGAATATGATGACAATTTGAAAATCTCAATATTTAGGTTTTAAAATATGCTACTAAAGGGCGAAAACCTCAAACATAATGAAAATGTCCCCTTAGGAGGCACAAACAACTCGTACGGAACCAATGTAACTCGTACAAATTGATCGCATAGCCACAAAACACCAGGTTTAACAATATGATGATAATTTAAAACTATTTAGGCTTAATATTTAAAAGATGTCGTTAAAAGGGGGAAAACTCGAAAGAGGCCCTAAATGACCCCATAAGAGGGTCAAACATCCAGTATGAGATGAATGTAACTAGTACTAACAGACCTCATAGTCATGGAACTCCCGATTTTGTAATATGATGATAATTTGCAAATATCAAGACTTAAACTTAAAATCCTTCCGTTAGACTGAGAAAGCCCAAAATAACCCCCAAACAACCCCGTGAGAGGCACAAACCGCGCATGGGGCCAATGTAACATGTATCAACTAATCGCATTGCCAAGGGATTCTTGATTTGAGAATATGATGATACTTAAAAATATTAAGACTCGGGCATATAAACATGCTGCTAGAGGGGAGAACCCAAAATAACTCTTAAACGGTCCCGTAAAAGGCCCGAACCCCGACATCACTTTTTCAGAATATGATCCTACTTTGCAAAAATTTAGGACTAGTCTTAAAAACATGTTGTTAGAGGGAGAAAAACTCAAACCATCCCCCAAAATGGACCATATGAAGTATAAACATCTCGCACAGGACCAATGTAACTAATAGGAACTAACTGCATCATCAGGGTTCTCCTGATTTTTGGAATGTGATGATAATTTGAAAATATCAAGACACGGGCTTATAAACATGCTCTTAGAGAGAGAAAACCTAAAATAACCCTTAAACGACAGTGTTAGAAGCATGCACGCCTCGCATGGGACAATGTAACTCATAGGAACTCGCCGCTTAGACACTCAACTTCTGGTTTGAGAATATGATGATAATTTACAAATATCTAGACGTAAAAACTTGTCCTTGGAGGAGAAAAATAAAAAACAACATCGAAATAAACCCGTGAGAGGCACGAAAACTGTGCACGACACAAATATTACTTGTAGGAACGAATCTCATAGTCACAAAGCTCCCAGCTCAATAATATGATGGCAATTTGAAAATACCAAGACTTAGGCTTAAAAACTTGCCACTATAGTTCAAAAATCAAAAATAACCCCCAAACGACCCCATAAAAGGCACGGACACCTCACACGGGACCAAAAGAGGCCCCAAACTTGCCACTATAGTCATGGAAGTTCTGGTTTGAGAATATGATGTTTAATTTTAAATATCTAAGATTAGGCTTAAAAATATACTGTTAGATGGGAAAAACCTAAAAGAGACCCAAAATGGCCCCATACGAGGTACAAACATCTCGCACGAGACCAATGTAAATAAAAAGAACTAACCGTATAGTCACAAAACTCTCATTTTGAGAATATAAGGATAATTTCCAAATATCTAGACTTACACTAACAAACATGTTATTAGAGGGCGAAAATCCAAAATAGCCCCATTAGAAGCACAAACATCGCCATGGAGAAAATGCAACTCATACGAGCTAACTGCATAGTCACATGACTCCTGATTTGAGAATGTAGTGATAATTTGTAAATCTCAAGACTTATTCTTAAAAACATGCCGCTAGAGAGGAAAAAACCCAAAATAACTCTAAACGGTCCTGCAAGATTAACAAACACCTGGTATAGGACCAATGTAACTCATAGGATCCGGATGCATAGTCACGGGATTCCCAATATGAGAATATGATGATAATTTTCAAATAACTAGTTTTAGGCTCAAAAACATGATGTTAGAGGTAAAAATCCCAAAATCATCACCCAAACGACCCCGTAAGAGGTATGAACATCTCGCACGTCACCAATGTAACGGGTATGAACTACCTGCACAGACACTGGACTCCTGATTTGAAAATATTATGATAATTTAAAAAGACTCCTAATTTGAGAATATGATGATAATTTGCAAATATCTAGACTTAAGTCTTAAAAATATGTCACTGAAGGGCAAAAACCCAAAATAACTACCAAATTGCCGCGTAAGAGGCACGAACACCTCGCGCGTGACCAATTCAACACGTTGGAATTATCCACATTGTCATGGGACTCGTAATTTTAGAATATGATGATAATTTGAAAATATTAAGACTTACGGTAAAACATATGGCCTTAGAGGTTGAAACCCCAAAATATCTCCCAAGCGGTACCGTAAGTTGAATGGACACCTCTGGCGGGACAAATGTAACTCGTAGTTACTGACTGCCTAGTCCAGGGACTCCCATTTAAAAAAATAATGATAATTTAAAACTCGCAAGACTTAGTATTAAAAATATTCCGCTAGAGGGGAAGACCAAAAACAACCCCCAAATAACTCGGCAACATTCACAAACTCATCGTACAAGTCCAATGTAATGCCTAGGAATTTATCGCCTAGTCAAGAAACTCTTGCTCTGAGAATATGGTAACAGTTTGCAAATATCTTGGCATAGGCATAAAAGGATGTCGTTAGATGGCGACAACAAAAAAAAGCCCCCAAACTACCCCATAACAGTTATGAACATCTCGTACGAGATGGATTTGACTCGTAAGATCTAATTGCATAGTCATAGGTCTCCCAATTTGAGAATACGATAATTTAAAAAACTTAATACTTAAGCTTAAAATCATGCAAGTAGTTATGGGACTCCCAATGATCTAATTGCATAGTCATAGGTATCCCAATTTGAGAATATGATAATTTGAAAATCTTAATACTTAAGCTTAAAATCATGCAAGTAGTTACGGGACTCCCAATTTGAGAATATGACTCGCCAAATTCAAATAGTTACCGGACACTTGATTCAAGAATATTATAACAATTTTAAAATATCTAGACTTAAACTTAAAAACAATCTGTTATGGGGAAAAAATAAAAATCAAACCCTAAATACCATCGTAAGAGGCACAAACACCGAACACATGACAAGTATAAATAGTATTAACTAACCGCATAGTCACGAAACTCCCAATTTGAGAATATGATGATAATTTGAACATATCAAGACTTAGTCTTAAAACCAAGCCCATAGAGGGAAAAAACAAAAAATAGCCCCTAAATGGCACCGTAAGTGGCACGGACGCCCTGAACGGGACCAATGTACCTATTAGGAATAGGCCACATAGTTTTTTTGTCCTCAAAATCTTACTTAGGCCTTTATAATTAGGCTTTGTACATCTTCCATACCCTTAGAATCGTGCTACATTCCACATGTACATTCAAGCCCTCGGAATAAGGCTTCCTTCCGCCTACACCTTCTAAAGCCCTCAGAATCAGGATTTATTTCTCCTAAGCATATGTCACATAGAATTAAGTTACAACCCTCGCATACAACACATATGCCTATAAGATTAGGCCTCTAAACTTCAGCATGATCATGACTCACCTTGGTCTCTACACAATCCTCAACTACCAATACTCACAACCTCCATTGGGTGTTTATATTTTGTAGGTAATTCACTTATCGAAAAGTTAGACCTGCCATTCATATTTTATGGTCATAAAAACATATTTGCCTGCCAATTGACATGACACCTCACCTTTTTGCATCCAGCTGAGGGATTTCTTGGCCCATAAGTATGACCACCATGATAGTACGCAGGGTAAGGAGTATGTCATCTTATATACCCCTGAGGTCAGCTTTGTCATTTTTATCCTTTGGGGTTTTCCTATTTAAGGAAACCTTAACCTCATTTGAGACAAACCTCAAACCTTGAAGCCACTACGACAGACTCCCTCATGTGTAGAGTGTAATACTTCACATTCCCTAATGTCACCCTGGTTTCTCCATTACTAACCACTCCACCAACACTACCTACACTGAAAAATCAACCTAGAAAAGTGCTAAAAACAAAATTTAAAGAGCTTGGAAGTCTAATCCCATTTCATTACACTTTGTATTGTAGTTATATTTTCATTTACTTTAGTATTTTTAGAATATTATTCATTTATTTTGTTTCATTTTATCCCAAATCTAACTCTTTTCGTTATATATAGCCTCAAACTTACTTTCATAAATAAATACAAAAAGTAAAAATATGGTTTATACCTTGGTTCTCAATTTAGGTTTGTCTCACCTTTTATTACACTTTCACCACATTTGGAACGCATTTTATAAGATAAGAGATATACTATTGATTGAGACAATCGGTTAGAACCCACCTTATTTTTCTTACAAACTAAGTGGATTTTAATGCCATTTTTGCTTTGTAGGTGTCCCGAAATCATATATATATAGGGGTGAATGTGACAAAAAAACCACAAATATATTGAGGAGAGTTGTCACCTTCTCGACTAACTAGAAGGTGACACTTAGCCCCAAAATATGTTTACCATTGGTCCCTATATTAAAATACTAGAGCAGTGACCATAGCAAGTAGTGGGGTCAGCTAGGGTAAACAGGCTAGTCGGCTCATAACTTGATCGACTCAACTAAGGCTAACGAAGTAGTTTGACTCCCTTAGCTGAGACCATCAAAATAGGATAATAATTTATGATGGGATGACATCATCAACTTTACACACCTGTACTTGAAAAAGATTTGAAAATATTATCCTCGATGTACTAATAACTAACTTGTGATTATTCTTTCACTCTGATTGTAAATTGTGTTCTCACCTCACATATAAAAATGAGCCACATGTTGCATTCTATTATTTCTACTCTAGCAACCTATCAATACCACACACTCACCTCATGTGGGTAACTTAGGATACTTATTGGACTGTTACATTGCCGAACTCTAGAGAGAATTTGAGAAATTGTATTTTCACTCATTAATGTCGTTTCTCAAGTAATCAATTGATTCACTCGCACTTGTGGACATAGGCACCAAGTTGGGTTGGACTACATAATTTTTTTGTAAGCTCTATTTCCCTTTACTCTCTAGTTTATTCAAGTGTTAGTATCGGAGTAATTCAGTCTCCTATTTGTTTATCTACTAGTAATTACCATATACCATTTTTTTGTGACAACAGGCATCTCGAAATCATTTTTGGGATTAGAGTCCACCTTTATTAGAAGGAACACGGTTAGTATCATACTAGCTTTGTCATTAAATGTGTACATAAAGAACGATGCATGCATGGTTTTCCTACACCAACAGTTGTTACGATAAAAATACTTTCACATGCAATCCGTTATTCCAAACCTTCATTGATAGATATAGACAATCCAATATATGACTTTTCAATAGGAGAACGGGACTACAAAACCCTTATGACCATGTTGTCTTTTTCTTCCCCTTTCTTATTAATCCAACATTTATAAATATAAAAGGACTTGAACATGTAGTCCTTTATTCAAGGCCTTGATTGACATATATAGACAATCTAATATATTAATTTTCACTACAAGAATTTACACCATTAGCAACATACAAATTATGTTGCTAAAGTTAGAAATATGTTGCTAAAAGGTATTGGCAACATATTTTGCTATGTTGCCATCTTGTTGCCCATTGCCTGTCTAGGAAACCCTTTGGCAACACAGCAGACATGTGTTGCTGAAGGTATACTTTTGGCAACACGCAATTGTGTTGCCAAAAGTATTTTATAATTTGTCAAATTTATAATAAAAAATAATATTTGTGTTGCCAAAAGTCACTCAACAGCAACAAAAATAATTGTGTTGCCAAAAGCTATACATTTTAGCAACATAAGAGTTGTGTTGCCAAAAGGCTATACATTTGACAACACAGGTCTTGTGTTGCCAAAAGTCACTCAACAGCAACAAAAATAGTTGTGTTGCCAAAGGTATAACTTTTGGCAACATAAGAGTTGTGTTGCCAAAGGAGTATACCTTTGGCAACACAGGTCTTGTGTTGCCAAAAGCTATACCTTTGGCAACACAAGAGTTGGGTTGCCAAAAGTATAGCCTTTTGGCAACACGAGTTGTGTTGCCAAAAGCTATACCTTTGGCAACACAAGAGTTGTGTTGCCAAAAGTTATCTTTTCGCAACCAAATATTTGTGTGATAGATGTAGATAATAACTTTCGGCGACAAAAAATTGTGTTGCCAAAAGTACTAGATTTTTATTTATCACCTATTATTTTTTTTGCAATTGAAAACATTTTTAAAATTGCACTTTTTTCATCAAACATACAACCTTATAATCCAAAATAACATTGCAAATTTGTCATACAATCATAAGTAATACAAAATTCCACAATTTTCAACCAAATCTCATAAATATGAATTACAAAAATAATATTTCATCACAATCCAAGTATAAAGGTACAAAATAAATGCCTCCCAAATACGAACATTACAAATCCCAACACATCAAAAGATGTTAAAAAAGTCCACGCAAACTAAAACGACGGCGACAATATGGCTCCCCTACACATAAGAAACCCCCGCTCCAAGCCACCACGAACATATTAACTCCAAGCAAAATCCATCAACCTGCACAAAATACAAAAATAAATGACTACATGAGTTTTTATAACTTCAAATGCATGTATGTTTGACTTAATCAATTTAAAACACTATTTAATTTCAGAAAATTTCGGCAGAGTTTCCTTTGTTTATTCATGAAATCCAACCTGTTTTTAACATTAAAATAAACCCAACAGCAACAAACATCGCTAAACCACCATTAAATCCCTTTCACCGATTTAATATCTAAAAATAGTATCCGAGTAGCTACGTACCTCGATCCTCCGTAGCCATTGACTTTTCCATGTGTCGCAAATCCATTTTTATTCTACACAAAATACAAAATAAATTATAATCTATCCGACTTCAAAAGATAATAATAATTTATAACTATTATAGTTATATATATATAAAGATTTATATATAACTATAAAAACAAAGTGACTAAAAAAAACATTTATATATATAACGATAATAATCAAATTCACAGTGTCTAAAAAAAACAAAGTGTCAATTTTTAAAAAAAATTGGGCATAGTCTCCTTTGTTTATTGGACTATCCACCCTGTTTAAGGGGTAACGACAAATCCAACAATATAAAAAATTCCAAATTCGTCTAACAAAAGCTTCAATGAAACAAACTTCTTATTGGCCCATGTTCGATGTGAACTAACCATAAGTAACAATTGAAACAAACTTCAACTGTCACGTGTTCACTTCCATGGGGACATCACCATGGTACATCAAATAGCACTCCATATACTTCCCTTGATGGGGGTTCCATATTTCCATCATTGAAAACGGGTCGAAGGTGGTTCTGAGGTCCTCTACGAAAATCAATTCCATATCCTTCCTTATCTGACTTGAATATGGCCTACTCCCTAGAAAACATAGAAGAATACATTATACTGTCAAACAAGATATTAGAATGATAAAATATAGATCCTTGAACAATACCACAATTCAATTCCCTAACCATTAAAGTCCTAGCATATGATCAAACTACGCAAAACATAGTATACAAACATACATTATTATGAAGCAATTTATAACCATTAAAGTCCAAGCATATGATCAGGAGGGGAAGGAATTTATTTTAAATCAATAGCGGTTCAGCCATAGCTTCATTTTTTTCCACGTGGAATGGGACTAGAGAGAGTCATTTGAAAAACCATAATGTATATATCACAGTGTATATATATATCTGTTATATATATATATTGATATATATATTTTCTGTTATATATATATCAATCAATATATATATATATATAACAGCTATATATATATAACAGATATATATAGCTATATATATATAACAGCTATATATAGCTATATATATATATAACAGATATATATATATACATTGATATATATATATATATATATATATATATATATATATATATATATATATATATTGATAACAGATATATTTTCTGTTATATATAACAGTAAATATATATAGTTATATATATCAATATATATATATTTTCTGTTTTATATATATCAATATACTGTTATCAATATATATATATATATATATATATATATATATAAATATATATATATATTTTCTGTTTTATATATATATATATATATATATCAATATATATATATTTTCTGTTTTATATAGATCAATATACTGTTATCAATATATATATAAATATATATATTTATATATATAAAACAGAAAATATATCTGTTATCAATATATATATATAAATATATAAATATATATAAATATATAAATATAACAGATATTTTATGTTATATAACAGTATATATATATAAATATATAAATATAACAGTATATATATATAAATATAACTTATAACAGATATATTTTTTGTTATATATATATATATATATATATAAATATATAAATATAACAGATATTTTCTGTTATATAACAGTATATATATATATATAAATATAACAGTACATATATATAAATATAACTTATAACAGATATATATATATATATATACTGTTATATATATATAATATAACAGATATATATCTATATATATGTATACTGTTATATATATATATATATATATTGATATATATGTATACTGTTATATATATATATATTGATATATATATATCTATATATATGTATACTGTTATATATATATATATATATATATATATATATATATATATATATAGATATATATCTGTATATATATATATATACTGTTATATATATATATATTGATGTATACATATATATTGATATATACATCTATATATATATATATACTGTTATATATATATATATATTGATATATACATATATATTGATATATATATATCTATATATATATCTGTTATATATTTATATATATATACTTATATATATCTGTTATATTTATATATATATACTTATATATATAAATATAACAGATATATATATCTATATATATATATATATACTGTTATATATATATATATATATATATATATTGATCTGTTATATGTATATACTTATATATATAAATATAACAGATATATAACTATATATATATATATATATATATATATATATATATATATATATATATACTGTTATATATATATATATTGATCTGTTATATCTGTTATATATATATATATTGATCTGTTATATTTATATATATAAGTATATATATATAAATATAACAGATATATATAAGTATATATATATATATATATATATATATATATATATATATTTATATATATAAGTATATATATATAAATATAACAGATATATATAAGTATATATATATATATATATAAATATAACAGATATATATCTATACTGTTATAACAGATATATATCTGTTTCTGTTATAACAGTATAGATATATATCTGTTATATTTATATATATATATATATATATATATATATATATATATATATATATATATATATATATATATATATATATATATATATATATATATATATAAATATAACAGATATATATCTATATATCTATATATATATCTGTTATATTTATATATATATATTCTGTTATATATATATATATATATATTGATATATATATATCTGTCATATTTACATATGGTGTATATATATATATATATATATATATATATATATATATATATTCTGTTATATATATATAACATATATATTAACAGTTATATATATATAACATATATGTTATATATATAGTTATATAACATAACAACTCCAACGCACAACACCAACGCCCGCACCGCACACCAAATCCCAACACACACATCACCCACCCTGCTAACAACTCCCAATTCAATACGACCCAACTCTTATCCCCACAATAGAAACACACCTGAAATCTATATTTTCGTAATGAAACATAAAACTCACCCAAAATTAGTTCAAAGTTTTCATTTCATGAGCTTGTTAACTGAAGCCTGAATATTTTCCAAGTTGCACGTTGACCTCGCATTTGCACCCGAAAGGCTAATTCACAATCTGAGTGTGCATCATTCACCCTAAGGTGGCCGACTAAGGCACTAAGGTTATAATCGTGCATTAACAATTGAACATGTTGCTCAAACACATACATGAGTCATGATCCAGCAAATACGATGTTGTTTTAGTCATCCTAGCAAATGTCAGTAGTGAGATGTTGAAGTTAGTAATTGAGAGCAGTTAGTTAGAATTTGTGTCCCTTTGGATTGTAAGTTGTTCCAACTGTCACATCTCAATTGTTATGTTTGAAAGGAACCCAAAATCCAATAATGTAGGGAATTTGTAAATAAGAAGAACACAAAATTATATTTAGAGAAAATTGTTGGCACCCAAGCCTTTAGACAAAATTATATTTGTTTTATGTTTTCACCCTTCGATGGCATGTTTTTATGCTTAAGTTTATTTTTTTTGCAAATTTACATCGTACATTAAACCGGGAGCCCCGTGACTACGCGGTGGGTTCCAACGAGTCGCATTGGTCCCGTGCGAGGTGTTCGTGACTTTTACGGGACCGTTTTGTGGCTGTTTTACGTTTTCACCCGTCAATGGCATGTTTTTATGCTCAAGTCTATTTTTTTGCAAATTTACTTCGAACACTCAACCCGGGAGCCCCGTGACTACCCGGTCGATTCCTACGAGTCACATTCGTCCCGTGTGAGGTGTTCTTGACTCTTACCGGACCATTTTGTATTTGTTTTACGTTTTCCACCTTCGATGGCATGTTTTTATGCTTAAGTCTATTTTTTGCAAATTTACGTCATACACTCAAACCGGGAACCCATGACTACGCGAACGGTTCCTACGAGCCACCTTGGTCCCGTGCGTGGTGTTCGTGACTCTTACGGTACCGTTTTGTGTTTGTTTTACGTTTTCCCCCCTTCGATGGCATGTTTTTACGCTTAAGTCGATTTTTTTGCAAATTTACATCGTACACTAAACCGGGAGCCCCTTGACTACGTGGTGGGTTCCTACGAGTCACATTGGTCTCGTGCGAGGTGTTCGTGACTCTTAAGGGACCGTTATGTGGTTGTTTTACGTTTTCACCCTTCGATGTCATGTTTTTATGCTTAAGTCTAATTTTTTGCAAATTTACGTCGTACACTCAAACCAAGAGCCTTGTGACTACGCGGTCGGTTCCTACGAGTCACATTGGTCCCGTGCGAGGTGTTCGTGACCCTTACGGTACCGTTTTGGGTTTGTTTTACGTTTTCCCCCTTCGATGGCATGTTTTAATGCTTAAGTTTTATTTTTTGCAAATTTACGTCGTACACTCAAACCGGGAGCCCCGTGACTACGCGGTCGGTTCCTACGAGTCACATTGGTCCCGTGCGAGGTGTTCGTGACTCTTACGGGACCGTTTTGTGGCTATTTTATGTTTTCACCCTTCGATGGCATGTTTTAATGATTAAGTCTAATTTGTTGCAAATTTACGTCGTACACTCAAACCGGGAGCCCCGTGACTACCAGGTCGATTCCTACGAATCACATTGGTCGCGTGCGAGGTGTCCGTGACTCCTACGGGACCGTTTTGTGTCTGTTTTACATTTTCACCCTTCGATGTCATGTTTTTATGCTTAAGTCCAATTTTTTGCAAATTTACATCGTACACTCAAACCGGGAGCCCCGTGACTACCCGGTCGATTACTACGAATCAATGTGACTCGTGACTACGCGGTCGATTCCTACGAGTCACACTGATCTCGTGCGAGGTGTTCGTGACTCCTACGGGACCGTTTTGTGGCTATTTTACGTTTTCACCCTTCGATGGCATGTTTTTATTCTTAAGCCTATTTTTTTTGCAAATTTACGTCGTACACTCAAACCGGGAGCCCCATGACTACGCGGTCGGTTCCAACGAGTCACATTGATCCCGCGCGAGGTGTTCGTGACTCTTACGGGACCGTTTTGTGCTTGTTTTCCGTTTTCACCCTTCTATTGCATGTTTATATGCTTAAGTCTAAATTTTTGTCAATTTACGTCATACACTCAAACCGGGAGCGTCGTGACTACGCGTCTGGTTCCTACGAGTCACATTGGTCCCGTGCACGGTGTTCGTGACGCTTACGATATTGTTTTATGTTTGTTTTATGTTTTCATCCTTCGATGGCATGTTTTTATGCTTAAGTCTATTTTTTTGCAAATTTACATCATACACTAAACCGGGAGTCCCGTCACTACGCTGTGGGTTCCTACGAGTCGCATTGGTCCCGTGCGAGGTGTTCGTGACTCTTACGGGACCGTTTTGTGGTTGTTTTACGTTTTCACCCTTCGATGGCATATTTTTATGCTTAAGTCTAATTTTTTGCAAATTTACGCCGTACACTCAAACCGAGAGCACCGTGACTACGCGGTCGGTTCCTTCGAGTAACATTGGTCCCGTGCGAGGTGTTCGTGACTCTTACGGGACCGTTTTGTGGTTGTTTTATGTTTTCACCCTTCGATGGCATGTTTTAATGCTTAAGTCTATTTTTCACAAATTTACGTCATACACTCAAACCGGGAACCCCATGACTACGCGGACGGTTCCTACGAGCCACCTTGGTCCCGTGCGTGGTGTTCGTGACTCTTACGGTACCGTTTTGTGTTTGTTTTACGTTTTCCCCCTTCGATGGCATGTTTTTACGCTTAAATCTATTTTTTTGCAAATTTACATCGTACACTAAATCGGGAGCCCCTTGACTACATGGTGGGTTCCTACTAGTCACATTGGTCTCGTGCAAGGTGTTCGTGACTCTTAAGGGACCGTTATGTGGTTGTTTTACGTTTTCACCCTTTGATGTCATGTTTTTATGCTTAAGTCTAATTTTTTGCAAATTTACATCGTACACTCAAAGCAAGAGCCTCGTGACTACGCGGTCGGTTCCTACGAGTCACATTGGTCCCGTGCGAGGTGTTCGTGACTCTTACGGGACCGTTTTGTGGTTGTTTTATGTTTTCACCCTTCGTTGGCATGTTTTAATGCTTAAGTTTAATTTTTTGCAAATTTACGTCGTACACTCAAACCGGGAGCCCCGTGACTACCCGGTCGATTCCTACGAATCCCATTGGCCTCGTGCGAGGTGTTCGTGACTCCTACGGGACCGTTTTGTGGCTATTTTACGTTTTCACCCTTCGATGGCATGTTTTTATTCTTCAGTCTATTTTTTTTGCAAATTTACGTCGTACACTCAAACCGGGAGCCCCGTGACTACGCGGTCGGTTCCTACGAATCACATTGGTCCCGCGCGAGATGTTCGTGACTCTTACGGGACCGTTTTGTGCTTGTCTTCCATTTTCACCCTTCTATTGCATGTTTATATGCTTAAGTCTAATTTTTTGTCAATTTACGTCGTACACTCAAACCGGGAGCGTCGTGACTAGGCGTCCGGTTCCTACGAGTCACAGTGGTCCCGTGCACGGTGTTCGTGACGCTTACGATATTGTTTTATGTTTGTTTTATGTTTTCAGCCTTCGATGGCATGTTTTTATACTTAAGTCTATTTTTTTGCAAATTTACATCGTACACTAAACCGGGAGTCCCGTCACTACGCGGTGGGTTCCTACGAGTCGCATTGGTCCCATGCGAGGTGTTCGTGACTCTTACGGGACCGTTTTGTGGTTGTTTTACGTTTTCACCCTTCGATGGCATATTTTTATGCTTAAGTCTAATTTTTTGCAAATTTACGCCGTACACTCAAACCGAGAGCACCGTGACTACGCGGTCGGTTCCTTCGAGTCACATTGGTCCCGTGCGAGGTGTTCGTGACTCTTACGGGACCGTTTTGTGGTTGTTTTATGTTTTCACCCTTCGATGGCATGTTTTAATGCTTAAGTTTAATTTTTTGCAAATTTACGTCGTACACTAAAACCGGGAGCCCCGTGACTACCCGGTCAATTCCTACGAATCACATTGGTCTCGTGCGAGGTGTTCGTGACTCCTACGGGACCGTTTTGTGGATATTTTACGTTTTCACCCTTCGATGGCATGTTTTTATTCTTAAGTCTAATTTTTTTGCAAATTTACGTCGTACACTTAAACCGGGAGCCCCGTGACTACGCGGTCGGTTCCTACGAGTCACATTGATCCCGCGCGAGGTGTTCGTGACTCTTACGGGACCATTT
The DNA here is from genome assembly GCA_949130495.1 of Sambucus nigra. Classification (NCBI taxonomy): domain Eukaryota; kingdom Viridiplantae; phylum Streptophyta; class Magnoliopsida; order Dipsacales; family Adoxaceae; genus Sambucus; species Sambucus nigra. The sequence continues at coordinate 6,582,448 of CASBWL010000025.1, forward strand.
GTGCTTGTTTTACGTTTTCACCCATCTATTGCATGTTTCTATGCTTAAGTCAAAATTTTTGTCAATTTACGTCGTACTCTCAAACCGGGAGCCCCTTGACTACGAGGACGGTTCCTACGAGCCACCTTGGTTCCGTGTGAGGTGTTCGTGACTCTTACGGGACCGTTTTGTGGCTGTTTTATGTTTTCTCCCTTCGATGGCATGTTTTAATGCTTGAGTCTAAGTTTTTGCAAATTTACGTCGTACACTCGAACCGGGATACCCGTGACTACGCAGTGGGTTCCTACGAGTCACATTGGTCCCGCGCGAGGTGGTCGTGACTCTTACGGGACCGTTTTGTGTTTTTTTTACATTTTCACCCTTCGATGGCATGTTTCTATGCTTAAGTCAAAATTTTTGTCAATTTATGTCGTACACACAAACCGAGAGCACCGTGACTACGCGGTCGGTTCCTTCGAGTCACATTGGTCCCGTGCGAGGTGTTCGTGACTCTTACGGGACCGTTTTGTGGTTGTTTTATGTTTTCACCCTTCGATGGCATGTTTTAATGCTTAAGTTTAATTGTTTGCAAATTTACGTCGTACACTCAAACCGGGAGCCCCGTGACTACCCGGTCAATTCCTACGAATCACATTGGTCTCGTGCGAGGTGTTCGTGACTCCTACGGGACCGTTTTGTGGCTATTTTACGTTTTCACCCTTCGATGGCATGTTTTTATTCTTAAGTCTAATTTTTTTGCAAATTTACGTCGTACACTCAAACCGGGAGCCCCGTGACTACGCGGTCGGTTCCTACGAGTCACATTGATCCCGCGCGAGGTGTTCGTAACTCTTACGGGACCATTTTGTGCTTGTTTTACGTTTTCACCCATATATTGCATGTTTCTATGCTTAAGTCAAAATTTTTGTCAATTTACGTCGTACTCTCAAACCGGGAGCCCCTTGACTACGCGGACAGTTCCTACGAGACACCTTGGTTCCGTGTGAGGTGTTCGTGACTCTTACGGGACTGTTTTGTGGCTGTTTTATGTTTTCTCTCTTCGATGGCATGTTTTAATGCTTGAGTCTAAGTTTTTGCAAATTTACGTCGTACACTCGAACCGGGATACCCGTGACTACGCAGTGGGTTCCTACGAGTCACATTGGTCCCGCGCGAGGTGGTCGTGACTCTTACGGGACCGTTTTGTGTTTTTTTTACATTTTCACCCTTCGATGGCATGTTTCTATGCTTAAGTCAAAATTTTTGTCAATTTATGTCGTACACACAAACCGGGAGCGTCGTGACTACGCGTCCGGTTCCTACGACTCACATTGGTCCCATGCAAGGTGTTCGAGACTCTTACGAAACCGTTTTATGTTTGTTTTATGTTTTCACCCTTCGATGGCAAGTTTTCATGCTTAAGTCTATTTATTTGCAAATTTACATCGTACACTAAACCGGGAGCCCCGTGACAACGCGGTGGGTCCCTACGAGTCGCTTTGGTCACGTGCGAGGTGTTCGTGACTGTTACGGGACCGTTTTGTGGCAGTTTAACGTTTTCGCCCTTCGATGGCATGTTTTTATGCTTAAGTCTAATTTTTTGCAAATTTACGTCGTACACTCAAACCGAGAGCCCTGTGACTACGCGGTCGGTTCCTACGAGTCACATTGTTCCCTTGCGAGGTGTTCGTGACTCTTACGGGACCTGTGTATGTTTTACATTTTCACCCTTCGATGTCGTGTTTTTATGCTTAAGTCTAATTTTTTGCAAATTTACGTCGTACAATCAAACCGGGAGCCCCGTGACTACCCGGTCGATTCCTACGAATCCCATTGGCCTCGTGCGAGGTGTTCGTGACTCCTACGGGACCGTTTTGTGGCTATTTTACGTTTTCACCCTTCGATGGCATGTTTTTATTCTTAAGTCTATTTTTTTTGCAAATTTACGTCGTACACTCAAACCGGGAGCCCCGTGACTACGCGGTCGGTTCCTACGAGTCACATTGGTCCCGCGCGAGGTGTTCGTGACTCTTACGGGACCGTTTTGTGCTTGTTTTCCGTCTTCACCCTTCTATTGCAAGTTTATATGCTTAAGTCTAAATTTTTGTCAATTTACGTCATACACTCAAACCGGGAGCGTCGTGACTACGCGTCCGGTTCCTACGAGTCACATTGGTCCCGTGCACGGTGTTCGTGACACTTACGATATTGTTTTATGTTTGTTTTATGTTTTCAGCCTTTGATGGCATGTTTTTATGCTTAAGTCTATTTTTTTGCAAATTTACATCGTACACTAAACCGGGAGTCCCGTCACTACGCGGTGGGTTCCTACGAGTCGCATTGGTCCCGTGCGAGGTGTTCGTGACTCTTACGGGACCGTTTTGTGGTTGTTTTACGTTTTCACCCTTCGATGGCATATTTTTATGCTTAAGTCTAATTTTTTGCAAATTTACGCCGTACACTCAAACCGAGAGCACCGTGACTACGCGGTCGGTTCCTTCGAGTCACATTGGTCCCGTGCGAGGTGTTCGTGACTCTTACGGGACCGTTTTGTGGTTGTTTTATGTTTTCACCCTTCGATGGCATGTTTTAATGCTTAAGTTTAATTTTTTGTAAATTTACGTCGTACACTCAAACCGGGAGCCCCGTGACTACCCGGTCAATTCCTACGAATCACATTGGTCTCGTGCGAGGTGTTCGTGACTCCTACGGGACCGTTTTGTGGATATTTTACGTTTTCACCCTTCGATGGCATGTTTTTATTCTTAAGTTTAATTTTTTTGCAAATTTACGTCGTACACTCAAACCGGGAGCCCCGTGACTACGCGGTCGGTTCCTACGAGTCACATTGATCCCGCGCGAGGTGTTCGTGACTCTTACGGGACCGTTTTGTGGCAGTTTTACGTTTTCACCCTTCGATGGCATGTTTTTATGCTTAAGTCAAAATTTTTGTCAATTTACGTCGTACTCTCAAACCGGGAGCCCCTTGACTACGCGGACGGTTCCTACGAGCCACATTGTTCCCTTGCGAGGTGTTCGTGACTCTTACGGGACCGTTTTGTGTGTGTTTTATGTTTTCACCCTTCGTTGGCATGTTTTAATGCTTAAGTTTAATTTTTTGCAAATTTACGTCGTACAATCAAACCGGGAGCCCCGTGACTACCCGGTTGATTCCTACGAATCCCATTGGCCTCGTGCGAGGTGTTCGTGACTCCTACGGGACCGTTTTGTGGCTATTTTATGTTTTCACCCTTCGATGGCATGTTTTTATTCTTAAGTCTATTTTTTTGCAAATTTACGTCGTACACTCAAACCGGGAGCCCCGTGACTACGCGGTCGGTTCCTACGAGTCACATTGGTCCCGCGCGAGGTGTTCGTGACTCTTACGGGACCGTTTTGTGCTTGTTTTCCGTTTTCACCCTTCTATTGCATGTCTATATGCTTAAGTATAATTTTTTGTCAATTTACGTCGTACACTCAAACCGGGAGCATCGTGACTACGCGTCCGGTTCCTACGAGTCACATTGGTCCCGTGCACGGTGTTCGTGACGCTTACGATATTGTTTTATGTTTGTTTTATGTTTTCACCCTTCGATGGCATGTTTTTATGCTTAAGTCTATTTTTTTGCAAATTTACATCGTACACTAAACCGGGAGTCCCGTCACTACGCGGTGGGTTCCTACGAGTCGCATTGGTCCCGTGCGAGGTGTTCGTGACTCTTACGGGACCGTTTTGTGGTTGTTTTATGTTTTCACCCTTCGATGGCATATTTTTATGCTTAAGTCTAATTTTTTGCAAATTTACGCCGTACACTCAAACCGAGAGCACCGTGACTACGCGGTCGGTTCCTTCGAGTCACATTGGTCCCCTGCGAGGTGTTCGTGACTCTTACGGGACCGTTTTGTGGTTGTTTTATGTTTTCACCCTTCGATGGCATGTTTTAATGCTTAAGTTTAATTGTTTGCAAATTTACGTCGTACACTCAAACCGGGAGCCCCGTGACTACCCGGTCAATTCCTACGAATCACATTGGTCTCGTGCGAGGTGTTCGTGACTCCTACGGGACCGTTTTGTGGCTATTTTACATTTTCACCCTTCGATGGCATGTTTTTATTCTTAAGTCTAATTTTTTTGCAAATTTACGTCGTACACTCAAACCGGGAGCCCCGTGACTACGCGGTCGGTTCCTACGAGTCACATTGATCCCGCGCGAGGTGTTCGTGACTCTTACGGGACCATTTTGTGCTTGTTTTACGTTTTCACCCATCTATTGCATGTTTCTATGCTTAAGTCAAAATTTTTGTCAATTTACGTCGTACTCTCAAACCGGGAGCCCCTTGACTACGCGGACGGTTCCTACCAGACACCTTGGTTCCGTGTGAGGTGTTCGTGACTCTTACGGGACCGTTTTGTGGTTGTTTTATGTTTTCTCCCTTCGATGGCATGTTTTAATGCTTGAGTCTAAGTTTTTGCAAATTTACGTCGTACACTCGAACCGGGATCCCCGTGACTACGCGGTGGGTTCCTACGAGTCACATTGGTCCCGCGCGAGGTGGTCGTGACTCTTACGGGACCGTTTTGTTTTTTTTTTACCTTTTCACCCTTCGATGGCATGTTTCTATGCTTAAGTCAAATTTTTTGTCAATTTACGTCGTACACACAAACCGGGAGCGTCGTGACTACGCGTCCGGTTCCTACCACTCACATTGGTCCCATGCAAGGTGTTCGAGACTCTTACGAAACCGTTTTATGTTTGTTTTATGTTTTCACCCTTCGATGGCAAGTTTTCATGCTTAAGTCTATTTATTTGCAAATTTACATCGTACACTAAACCGGGAGCCCCGTGACAACGCGGTAGGTCCCTACGAGTCGCTTTGGTCACGTGCGAGGTGTTCGTGACTGTTACGGGACCGTTTTGTGGCAGTTTTACGTTTTCACCCTTCGATGGCATGTTTTTATGCTTAAGTCTAATTTTTTGCAAATTTACGTCGTACACTCAAACCGAGAGCCCTGTGACTACGCGGTCGGTTCCTACGAGTCACATTGTTCCCTTGCGAGGTGTTCGTGACTCTTACGGGACCGTTTTGTGTGTGTTTTACATTTTCACCCTTCGATGTCGTGTTTTTATGCTTAAGTCTAATTTTTTGCAAATTTACGTCGTACAATCAAACCGGGAGCCCCGTGACTACCCGGTCGATTCCTACGAATCCCATTGGCCTCGTGCGAGGTGTTCGTGACTCCTACGGGACCGTTTTGTGGCTATTTTATGTTTTCACCCTTCGATGGCATGTTTTTATTCTTAAGTCTATTTTTTTTGCAAATTTACGTCCTACACTCAAACCGGGAGCCCCGTGACTACGCGGTCGGTTCCTACGAGTCACATTGGTCCCGCGCGAGGTGTTCGTGACTCTTACGGGACCGTTTTGTGCTTGTTTTCCGTTTTCACCCTTCTATTGCATGTCTATATGCTTAAGTCTAAATTTTTGTCAATTTACGTCGTACACTCAAACCGGGAGCGTCGTGACTACGCGTCCGGTTCCTACGAGTCACATTGGTCCCGTGCACGGTGTTCGTGACGCTTACGATATTGTTTTATGTTTGTTTTATGTTTTCACCCTTCGATGGCATGTTTTTATGCTTAAGTCTATTTTTTTGCAAATTTACATCGTACACTAAACCGGGAGTCCCGTCACTACGCGGTGGGTTCCTACGAGTCGCATTGGTCCCGTGCGAGGTGTTCGTGACTCTTACGGGACCGTTTTGTGGTTGTTTTACGTTTTCACCCTTCGATGGCATATTTTTATGCTTAAGTCTAATTTTTTGCAAATTTACGCCGTACACTCAAACCGAGAGCACCGTGACTACGCGGTCGGTTCCTTCGAGTCACATTGGTCCCGTGCGAGGTGTTCATGACTCTTACGGGACCGTTTTGTGGTTGTTTTATGTTTTCACCCTTCGATGGCATGTTTTAATGCTTAAGTTTAATTTTTTGCAAATTTACGTCGTACACTCAAACCGGGAGCCCCGTGACTACCCGGTCAATTCCTACGAATCACATTGGTCTCGTGCGAGGTGTTCGTGACTCCTACGGGACGGTTTTGTGGCTATTTTACGTTTTCACCCTTCGATGGCATGTTTTTATTCTTAACTCTAATTTTTTTGCAAATTTACGTCGTACACTCAAACCGGGAGCCCCGTGACTACGCGGTCGGTTCCTACGAGTCACATTGATCCCGCGCGAGGTGTTCGTGACTCTTACGGGACCATTTTGTGCTTGTTTTACGTTTTCACCCATCTATTGCATGTTTCTATGCTTAAGTCAAAATTTTTGTCAATTTACGTCGTACTCTCAAACCGGGAGCCCCTTGACTACGCGGACGGTTCCTACGAGCCACCTTGGTCCCGTGCGAGGTGTTCGTGACTCTTACGGGACCGTTTTGTGGTTGTTTTATGTTTTCACCCTTCGTTGGCATGTTTTAATGCTTAAGTTTAATTTTTTGCAAATTTACGTCGTACACTCAAACCGGGAGCCCCGTGACTACCCAATCGATTCTTACGAATCCCATTGGCCTCGTGCGAGGTGTTCGTGACTCCTACGGGACCGTTTTGTGGCTATTTTACGTTTTCACCCTTCGATGGCATGTTTTTATTCTTAAGTCTAATTTTTTTGCAAATTTACGTCGTTCACTCAAACCGGGAGCCCCGTGACTACGCGGTCGGTTCCTACGAGTCACATTGGTCCCGCGCGAGGTGTTCGTGACTCTTACGGGACCGTTTTGTGCTTGTTTTCCGTTTTCACCCTTCTATTGCATGTTTATATGCTTAAGTCTAAATTTTTGTCAATTTACGTCGTACACTCAAACCGGGAGCGTCGTGACTACGCGTCCGGTTCCTACGAGTCACATTGGTCCCGTGCACGGTGTTCGTGACGCTTACGATATTGTTTTATGTTTGTTTTATGTTTTCACCCTTCGATGGCATGTTTTTATGCTTAAGTCTATTTTTTTCAAATTTACATCGTACACTAAACCAGGAGTCCCGTCACTACGCGGTGGGTTCCTACGAGTCGCATTGGTCCCGTGCGAGGTGTTCGTGACTCTTACGGGACCGTTTTGTGGTTGTTTTACGTTTTCACCCTTCGATGGCATATTTTTACGCTTAAGTCTAATTTTTTGCAAATTTACGCCGTACACTCAAACCGAGAGCACCGTGACTACGCGGTCGGTTCTTTCGAGTCACATTGGTCCCGTGCGAGGTGTTCGTGACTCTTACGGGACCGTTTTGTGGTTGTTTTATGTTTTCACCCTTCAATGGTATGTTTTAATGCTTAAGTTTAATTTTTTGCAAATTTACGTCGTACACTCAAACCGGGAGCCCCGTGACTACCCGGTCAATTCCTACGAATCACATTGGTCTCGTGCGAGGTGTTCGTGACTCCTACGGGACGGTTTTGTGGCTATTTTACGTTTTCACCCTTCGATGGCATGTTTTTATTCTTAAGTCTAATTTTTTTGCAAATTTACGTCGTACACTCAAACCGGGAGCCCCGTGACTACGCGGTCGGTTCCTACGAGTCACATTGATCCCGCGCGAGGTGTTCGTGACTCTTACGGGACCATTTTGTGCTTGTTTTACGTTTTCACCCATCTATTGCATATTTCTATGCTTAAGTCAAGATTTTTGTCAATTTACGTCGTACTCTCAAACCGGGAGCCCCTTGACTACGCGGACAGTTCCAACGAGCCACCTTGGTTCCGTGTGAGGTGTTCGTGACTCTTACGGGACCGTTTTGTGGCTGTTTTCTGGTTTCACCCTTCGATGGCATGTTTTAATGCTTGAGTCTAAGTTTTTGCAAATTTACGTCGTACACTCGAACCGGGATCCCCGTGACTACGCGGTGGGTTCCTACGAGTCACATTGGTCCCGCGCGAGATGGTCGTGACTCTTACGGGACCGTTTTGTGTTTTTTTTACGTTTTCACCCTTCGATGGCATGTTTCTATGCTTAAGTCAAAATTTTTGTCAATTTACGTCGTACACACAAACCGGGAGCGTCGTGACTACGCGTCCGGTTCCTACGACTCACATTGGTCCCATGCAAGGTGTTCGAGACTCTTACGAAACCGTTTTATGTTTGTTTTATGTTTTCACCCTTCGATGGCAAGTTTTCATGCTTAAGTCTATTTATTTGCAAATTTACATCGTACACTAAACCGGGAGTCCCGTCACTACGTGGTGGGTTCCTACGAGTCGCATTGGTCCAGTGCGAGGTGTTCGTGACTCTTACGGGACCGTTTTGTGGTTGTTTTACGTTTTCACCCTTCGATGGCATATTTTTATGCTTAAGTCTAATTTTTTGCAAATTTACGCCGTACACTCAAACCGAGAGCACCGTGACTACGCGATCGGTTCCTTCGAGTCACATTGGTCCCGTGCGAGGTGTTCGTGACTCTTACGGGACCGTTTTGTGGTTGTTTTATGTTTTCACCCTTCGATGGCATGTTTTAATGCTTAAGTTTAATTTTTTGTAAATTTACGTCGTACACTCAAACCGGGAGCCCCGTGACTACCCGGTCAATTCCTACGAATCACATTGGTCTCGTGCGAGGTGTTCGTGACTCCTACGGGACCGTTTTGTGGATATTTTACGTTTTCACCCTTCGATGGCATGTTTTTATTCTTAAGTCTAATTTTTTTGCAAATTTACGTCGTACACTCAAACCGGGAGCCCCGTGACTACGCGGTCGGTTCCTACGAGTCACATTGGTCCCGCGCGAGGTGTTCGTGACTCTTACGGGACCGTTTTGTGCTTGTTTTCCATTTTCACCCTTCTATTGCATGTTTATATGCTTAAGTCTAAATTTTTGTCAATTTACGTCGCACACTCAAACCGGGAGCGTCGTAACTACGCGTCCAGTTCCTACGAGTCACATTGGTCCCGTGCACGATGTTCGTGACGCTTACGATATTGTTTTATGTTTGTTTTATGTTTTCACCCTTCGATGGCATGTTTTTATGCTTAAGTCTATTTTTTTGCAAATTTACATCGTACACTAAACCGGGAGTCCCGTCACTACGCGGTGGGTTCCTACGAGTCGCATTGGTCCCGTCCGAGGTGTTCGTGACTCTTACGGGACCGTTTTGTGGTTGTTTTATGTTTTCACCCTTCGATGGCATATTTTTATGCTTAAGTCTAATTTTTTACAAATTTACGCCGTACACTCAAACCGAGAGCACCGTGACTACGCGGTCGGTTCCTTCGAGTCACATTGGTCACCTGCGAGGTGTTCGTGACTCTTACGGGACCGTTTTGTGGTTGTTTTATGTTTTCACCCTTTGATGGCATGTTTTAATGCTTAAGTTTAATTTTTTGCAAATTTACGTCGTACACTCAAACCGGGAGCCCCGTGACTACCCGGTCAATTCCTACGAATCACATTGGTCTCGTGCGAGGTGTTCGTGACTCCTACGGGACCGTTTTGTGGCTATTTTATGTTTTCACCCTTCGATGGCATGTTTTTATTCTTAAGTCAAATTTTTTTGCAAATTTACGTCGTACACTCAAACCGGGAGCCCCGTGACTACGCAGTCGGTTCCTACGAGTCACATTGATCCCGCGCGAGGTGTTCGTGACTCTTACGGGACAATTTTGCGCTTGTTTTACGTTTTCACCCATCTATTGCATGTTTCTATGCTTAAGTCAAAATTTTTGTCAATTTACGTCGTACTCTCAAACCGGGAGCCCCTTGACTACGCGGACGGTTCCTACGAGCCACCTTGGTCCCGTGCGAGGTGTTCGTGACTCTTACGGGACCGTTTTGTGGTTGTTTTATGTTTTCACCCTTCGTTGGCATGTTTTAATGCTTAAGTTTAATTTTTTGCAAATTTACGTCGTACACTCAAACCGGGAGCCCCGTGACTACCCGGTCGATTCTTACGAATCCCATTGGCCTCGTGCGAGGTGTTCGTGACTCCTACGGGACCGTTTTGTGGCTATTTTACGTTTTCACCCTTCGATGGCATGTTTTTATTCTTAAGTCTAATTTTTTTGCAAATTTACGTCGTTCACTCAAACCGGGAGCCCCGTGACTACGCGGTCGGTTCCTACGAGTCACATTGGTCCCGCGCGAGGTGTTCGTGACTCTTACGGGACCGTTTTGTGCTTGTTTTCCGTTTTCACCCTTCTATTGCATGTTTATATGCTTAAGTCTAAATTTTTGTCAATTTACGTCGTACACTCAAACCGGGAGCGTCGTGACTACGCGTCCGGTTCCTACGAGTCACATTGGTCCCGTGCACGGTGTTCGTGACGCTTACGATATTGTTTTATGTTTGTTTTATGTTTTCACCCTTCGATGGCATGTTTTTATGCTTAAGTCTATTTTTTTCAAATTTACATCGTACACTAAACCAGGAGTCCCGTCACTACGCGGTGGGTTCCTACGAGTCGCATTGGTCCCGTGCGAGGTGTTCGTGACTCTTACGGGACCGTTTTGTGGTTGTTTTACGTTTTCACCCTTCGATGGCATATTTTTATGCTTAAGTCTAATTTTTTGCAAATTTACGCCGTACACTCAAACCGAGAGCACCGTGACTACGCGGTCGGTTCCTTCGAGTCACATTGGTCCCGTGCGAGGTGTTCGTGACTCTTACGGGACCGTTTTGTGGTTGTTTTATGTTTTCACCCTTCGATGGCATGTTTTAATGCTTAAGTTTAATTTTTTGCAAATTTACGTCGTACACTCAAACCGGGAGCCCCGTGACTACCCGGTCAATTCCTACGAATCACATTGGTCTCGTGCGAGGTGTTCGTGACTCCTACGGGACGGTTTTGTGGCTATTTTACGTTTTCACCCTTCGATGGCATGTTTTTATTCTTAAGTCTAATTTTTTTGCAAATTTACGTCGTACACTCAAACCGGGAGCCCCGTGACTACGCGGTCGGTTCCTACGAGTCACATTGATCCCGCGCGAGGTGTTCGTGACTCTTACGGGACCATTTTGTGCTTGTTTTACGTTTTCACCCATCTATTGCATGTTTCTATGCTTAAGTCAAGATTTTTGTCAATTTACGTCGTACTCTCAAACCGGGAGCCCCTTGACTACGCGGACAGTTCCAACGAGCCACCTTAGTTCCGTGTGAGGTGTTCGTGACTCTTACGGGACCGTTTTGTGGCTGTTTTCTGGTTTCACCCTTCGATGGCATGTTTTAATGCTTGAGTCTAAGTTTTTGCAAATTTACGTCGTACACTCGAACCGGGATCCCCGTGACTACGCGGTGGGTTCCTACGAGTCACATTTTTCCCGCGCGAGATGGTCGTGACTCTTACGGGACCGTTTTGTGTTTTTTTTACGTTTTCACCCTTCGATGGCATGTTTCTATGCTTAAGTCAAATTTTTTGTCAATTTACGTCGTACACACAAACCGGGAGCGTCGTGACTACGCGTCCGGTTCCTACGACTCACATTGGTCCCATGCAAGGTGTTCGAGACTCTTACGAAACCGTTTTATGTTTGTTTTATGTTTTCACCCTTCGATGGCAAGTTTTCATGCTTAAGTCTATTTATTTGCAAATTTACATCGTACACTAAACCGGGAGCCCCGTGACAACGCGGTGGGTCCCTACGAGTCGCTTTGGTCACGTACGAGGTGTTCGTGACTGTTACGGGACCGTTTTGTGGCAGTTTTACGTTTTCACCCTTCGATGGCATGTTTTTATGCTTAAGTCTAATTTTTTGCAAATTTACGTCGTACACTCAAACCGAGAGCCCTGTGACTACGCGGTCGGTTCCTACGAGTCACATTGTTCCCTTGCGAGGTGTTCGTGACTCTTACGGGACCTGTGTATGTTTTACATTTTCACCCTTCGATGTCGTGTTTTTATGCTTAAGTCTAATTTTTTGCAAATTTACGTCGTACAATCAAACCGGGAGCCCCGTGACTACCCGGTCGATTCCTACGAATCCCATTGGCCTCGTGCGAGGTGTTCGTGACTCCTACGGGACCGTTTTGTGGCTATTTTACGTTTTCACCCTTCGATGGCATGTTTTTATTCTTAAGTCTATTTTTTTGCAAATTTACGTCGTACACTCAAACCGGGAGCCCCGTGACTACGCGGTCGGTTCCTACGAGTCACATTGGTCCCGCGCGAGGTGTTCGTGACTCTTACGGGACCGTTTTGTGCTTGTTTTCCGTTTTCACCCTTCTATTGCATGTTTATATGCTTAAGTCTAAATTTTTGTCAATTTACGTCGTACACTCAAACCGGGAGCGTCGTGACTACGCGTCCGGTTCCTACGAGTCACATTGGTCCCGTGCACGGTGTTCGTGACGCTTACGATATTGTTTTATGTTTGTTTTATGTTTTCACCCTTCGATGGCATGTTTTTATGCTTAAGTCTATTTTTTTCCAAATTTACATCGTACACTAAACCGGGAGTCCCGTCACTACGCGGTGGGTTACTACGAGTCGCATTGGTCCCGTGCGAGGTGTTCGTGACTCTTACGGGACCGTTTTGTGGTTGTTTTACGTTTTCACCCTTCGATGGCATATTTTTATGCTTAAGTCTAATTTTTTGCAAATTTACGCCGTACACTCAAACCGAGAGCACCGTGACTACGCGGTCGGTTCCTTCGAGTCACATTGGTCCCGTGCGAGGTGTTCGTGACTCTTACGGGACCGTTTTGTGGTTGTTTTATGTTTTCACCCTTCGATGGCATGTTTTAATGCTTAAGTTTAATTTTTTGTAAATTTACGTCGTACACTCAAACCGGGAGCCCCGTGACTACCCGGTCAATTCCTACGTGTCACATTGGTCTCGTGCGAGGTGTTCGTGACTCCTACGGGACCGTTTTGTGGCTATTTTACGTTTTCACCCTTCGATGGCATGTTTTTATTCTTAAGTCAAATTTTTTTGCAAATTTACGTCGTACACTCAAACCGGGAGCCCCGTGACTACGCGGTCGGTTCCTACGAGTCACATTGATCCCGCGCGAGGTGTTCGTGACTCTTACGGGACCATTTTGTGCTTGTTTTACGTTTTCACCCATCTATTGCAGGTTTCTATGCTTAAGTCAAATTTTTTGTCAATTTACGTCGTACTCTCAAACCGGGAGCCCCTTGACTACGCGGACGGTTCCTACGAGCCACCTTGGTCCCGTGCGAGGTGTTCGTGTCTCTTACGGGACCGTTTTGTGGTTGTTTTATGTTTTCACCCTTCGTTGGCATGTTTTAATGCTTAAGTTTAATTTTTTGCAAATTTACGTCGTACACTCAAACCGGGAGCCCCGTGACTACCCGGTCGATTCCTACGAATCCCATTGGCCTCGTGCGAGGTGTTCGTGACTCCTACGGGACCGTTTTGTGGCTATTTTACGTTTTCACCCTTCGATGGCATGTTTTTATTCTTAAGTCTAATTTTTCTGCAAATTTACGTCGTTCACTCAAACCGGGAGCCCCGTGACTACGCGGTCGGTTCCTACGAGTCACATTGGTCCCGTGCGAGGTGTTCGTGACTCTTACGGGACCGTTTTGTGCTTGTTTTCCATTTTCACCCTTCTATTGCATGTTTATATGCTTAAGTCTAAATTTTTGTCAATTTACGCCGTACACTCAAACCGGGAGCGTCGTGACTACGCGTCCGGTTCCTACGAGTCACATTGGTCCCGTGCACGGTGTCCGTGACGCTTACGATATTGTTTTATGTTTGTTTTATGTTTTCACCCTTCGATGGCATGTTTTTATGCTTAAGTCTATTTTTTTGCAAATTTACATCGTACACTAAACCGGGAGTCCCGTCACTACGCGGTGGGTTCCTACGAGTCGCATTGGTCACGTGCGAGGTGTTCGTGACTGTTACGGGACCGTTTTGTGGCAGTTTTACGTTTTCACCCATTGATGGCTTGTTTTTATGCTTAAGTCTAATTTTTTGCAAATTTACGTCGTACACTCAAACCGAGAGCCCTGTGACTACGCGGTCGGTTCCTACGAGTCACATTGTTCCCTTGCGAGATGTTCGTGACTCTTACGGGACCGTTTTGTGTGTGTTTTACATTTTCACCCTTCGATGTCGTGTTTTTATGCTTAAGTCTAATTTTTTGCAAATTTACATCGTACACTCAAACCGGGAGCCCCGTGACTACCCGGTCGATTCCTGCGAATCACATTGGTCTCGTGCGAGGTGTTCGTGACTCCTACCGGACCGTTTTGTGGCTATTTTATGTTTTCACCCTTCGATGGCAAGTTTTTATTCTAAACTCTAATTTTTTGCAAATTTACGTCGTACTCTCAAACCGGGAGCCCCGTGACTACGCGGTCGGTTCCTACAAGTCACATTGATCCCGCGCGAGGTGTCCGTGACTCTTACGGGACCGTTTTGTGGCTATTTTATGTTTTCACCCGTCGATGGCATGTTTTTATGCTCAAATCTAATTTTATGCAAATTTACTTCGACCACTCAAGCCGGGAGCCCCGTGACTACCCGGTCGATTCCTACGAGTCACAGTCGTCCCGTGTGGGGTGTTCTTGACTCTTACTGGACCGTTTTTTATTTGTTTTACGTTTTCCCCCTTCGATGGCATGTTTTTATGCTTAAGTTTATTTTTTGAAAATCTACGTCGTACACTCAAACCGGGAGCCCCATGACTACGCGGACGGTTCCTACGAGCCACCTTGGTCCCGTGCGAGGTGTTCGTGACTCTTACGGTACCATTTTGTGTTTGTTTTACGTTTTCCCCCTTCAATGGCATGTTTTTATGCTTAAGTCTATTTATTTGCAAATTTACATCGTACACTCAAATCGGGATCCCCGTGACTACGCGGTGGGTTCCTACGAGTCACATTGGTCCCGTGCGAGGTGTTCGTGACTCTTACGAGACCGTTTTGCGGTTGTTTTATGTTTTCACCCTTCGATGGCATATTTTTATGCTCAAGTCTAATTTTTTGCAAATTTACGTCGTACACTCAAACCGGGAGCCCCGTGACTACGCAGTCGGTTCCTACGAGTCATATTGATCCCGCGCGAGGTGTTCGTGACTCTTACGGGGCCGTTTTGTGGCTGTTTTATGTTTTCACCCTTCGATGGCATGTGTTTAATGCTTAAGTTTAATTTTTTCCAAATTTACGTCGTACACTCAAACTGGGAGCCCCGTGACTACCCGGTCGATTCCTACGAATCACATTGGTCTCGTGCGAGGTGTTCGTGACTCCTACGGGACCGTTTTGTGGCTATTTTATGTTTTCACCCTTCGATAGCATGTTTTTATTCTTAAGTCTAATTTTTTTGCAAATTTACGTCCTACACTCAAACCGGGAGCCCCGTGACTGCGCGATCGGTTCCTACGAGTCACATTGATCCCGCGCGAGGGTTTCGTGACTCTTACGGGACCATTTTGTGCATGTTGTACGTTTTCACCCTTCTATTGCATGTTTATATGCTTAAGTCCAATTTTTTGTCAATTTACGTCGTACACTCAAACCGGGAGCCCAGTGACTACGCGGTGGGTTCCTACGAGTCACATTGGTCCCGTGCGAGGTGTTCATGACTCTTACGGGACCGTTTTGTGGTTGTTTTATGTTTTCACCCTTCGATGGCATATTTTTATGCTTAAGTCTAATTTTTTGCAAATTTACGTCGTACACTCAAACCGGGAGTCCCGTGACTACGCGGTCGGTTCTTACGAGTCACATTGGTCCAGTGCGAGGTGTTCGTGACTCTTACGGGACCGTTTTGTGGCTGTTTTATGTTTTCACCCTTCGATGGCATGTGTTTAATGCTTAAGTTTAATTTTTTGCAAATTTACGTCGTACACTCAAACCGGGAGCCCCGTGACTACCCGGTCGATTACTACGAATCACATTGGTCTCGTGCGAGGTGTTCGTGACTCCTACGGGACCGTTTTGTGGCTATTTTACGTTTTCACCCTTCGATGGCATGTTTTTATTCTTAAGTCTATTTTTTTTGCAAATTTAAGTCGTACACTCAAACCGGGAGCCCCGTGACTACGCGGTCGGTTCCTACGAGTCACATTGATCCCGCGCGAGGTGTTCGTGACTCTTACGGGACCATTTTGTGCTTGTTTTACGTTTTCACCAATCTATTGCATGTTTCTATGCTTAATTCAAAAATTTTGTCAATTTACGTCGTACACTCAAACCGGGAGAGTCGTGACTACGCGTCCAGTTCCTACGAGTCACATTGGTCGCGGGCAAGGTGTTCGGGACTCTTACGATACTGTTTTATGTTTGTTTTATGTTTTCACCCTTCGATGGCATGTTTTTATGCTTAATTCTAATTTTTTGCAAATTTACATCGTACACTAAACCGGGAGCCCCGTGACTACGCGGTGGGTTCCTACGAGTCCCATTGGTCCCGTGCGAGGTGTTCTTGACTCTAACGGGACCGTTTTGTGGCTGTTTTACGTTTTCACCCTTCGATGGCGTGTTTTTGTGCTTAAGTCTATTTTTTTGGAAATTTCCGCCGTACACTCAAACCGGGAGCCCCGTGACTACGCGGTCGGTTCCTACGAGTCACATTGATCCCGCGCGAGGTGTTCGTGACTCTTACGGGGCCGTTTTGTGCTTGTTTTACGTTTTCACCCTTCGATTGCATGTTTATATGCTTAAGTCTAATTTTTTGCAAATTTACGTCGTACACTCAAACCGGGAGCGTCGTGACTATGCGTCTGGTTCCAACGAGTCACATTGGTCCCGTGCAAGGTGTTCGTGACTCTTATGATACCGTTTTGTGTTTGTTTTATGTTCTCACCCTTCGATGGCATGTTTTTATGCTTAAGTATATTTTTTTACAAATTTACATCGTACACTAAACCGGGATCCCCGTGACTACGCGGTGGGTCCCTACGAGTCACATTGGTCCCGTGCGAGGAGTTCGTAAGTCTTACGGGACCGTTTTATGGCTGTTTTACGTTTTCACCCTTCGATGGCATGTTTTTATGCTTTAAGTCTATTTTTTTGCAAATTTACGTTGTACACTCAAATCGGGAGCCCCGTGACTACGCGGTCGGTTCCTAAGGGTCACATTGGTCCCGTGCGAGGTGTTCGTGACTCTTACAGGATCGTTTTGTGTTTGTTTTACGTTTTCACCCTTCGATGGCATGTTTTTATGCTTAAGGCTATATTTTTGCAAATTTACGTCGTACACTCAAACCGGGAGCCCCGTGACTACGCGGTCGGTTCCTAGGGGTCACATTGGTCCCGTGCAAGGTGTTCGTGACTCTTATCGGACTGTTTTGTGGTTGTTTTACGTTTTCACCCTTCGATGGCATATTTTTATGCTTAAGTCTAATTTTGTGCAAATTTACGTCGTACACTCAAATCGGGAGCCCCGTGACTACGCGGTCAGATCCTACGAGTCACATTGGTCCCGTGTGAGGTGTTCGTGACTCTTACTCGACCGTTTGTGGATGTTTTAGATTTTCACCCTTCGATGGCATATTTTTATGCTTAAGTCTAATTTTGAGCAAATTTACGTCGTACCCACAAACTGGGAGGCCCGTGACTACGCGGTCGGTTCCAACGGGTCACATTGGTCCCGTGCGATGTGTTCGTGACTCTTACAGGACCGTTTTGTGTTTGTTTTATGTTTTCACCCTTCGATGGCATGTTTTTATGCTTAAATCAATTTTTTTACAAATTTACGTCGTACACTCAAACCGGGTAGCCCCGTGACTACGAGGTCGGTTCCAAGGGGTCACATTGGTCCCGTGCGAGGTGTTCGTGACTCTTATAGGATCGTGCTATATATAACTGTTAAGGCGTTATTAGACACACACAACACACGACACGCACACACTGCTAAACGAAGATTTTACTTTGGTAAAGATGCAATACATAGAAAATCTTCTATCATCAGTATAAGGTGAGTGGTCATATCCAATTCAAGACCGCATAACTTTTAATTAATGTTTTAAAATTTATATTGCTCACCATATTTAAACAACCAATCAGATCATACTACTTATACTTTACTTTCAAAATTCTTAGACGACAAACAACCCCTTGCAAAAATTCTATTAAAACTATAATTAAAAAGCTATGTATTGTACATATCTTCTAAAAATTAAAAAATTCTTGAACAAAAACATAAATCTAAACATCATTCAAATTTCAAACCAATTATGTCAAATTAAAAAATAAAATGATGGGTGAGTTAACAAGTTACCAGCAAGTTCGAACAGAGAGAGGAAAATTGGAGATGGAGCCAGAGAGGTCAACCAGAAGCCGATCTCAAGCTTGCACGCTATTAAATTATAACTGTTAACAAAAAAAATGACTCATTACAAACATATAACTGAATATTGTAATGAAATCTGAATGAAATATATTGCAATGAAATCAAAAATTAAAAATATCTTATAATGCTTATTTATAAAAGAAATCATAAATCAGTGGAAAGAAATAAGTGAAAAGAAAAAAATTCAGCAACAAATAATTAATTAAAATTTCAGCAACCATAATTATTTAAAATTTCATAAGAACTAAGCCCATCTCCAGTCATTTCATTTCCAAATCAATTTCTATCCCACATGTCGGGCACCTCCTCGAAATTTCTATCCTTACGTGGCAACATTTTTACAACAATGGAAAAGTACAAAAATAATATATCTCCAACATTTTACTCTCATTTGACAGTTTCTACCCACTTTCTACAACTAAAAAAGAAACTTGGGTTATGTGGGCAGCTGTCTGGTCCATGTCAGATTCTCTAACTGTTCCACCATTTCTACATCTAGAAATGGTGATTAACAACCACAAAACTAAACAAAAAACTAAAAACTAATAATTAAAAACAACAAAACTAAACTAAAAATTAAAATTTCAGCATTTCTCTAACTGCTCCACCATTTGATGAGAACTAATAATTAAAATTAAATTTCAGCAAACAATAAACTAAAAACTTAAGATAAAATTAACAACAAAACTAAACTAATTAACTAATCTATTGAAAAAGTTAACAAAAAAAATACCGTGAGTTCATGTGCAAGGATTAACACATGGGGCGGCGCCGGCAGGAGGGAAGCTGGGGCGGCGCCGGAGGGAGGAAAGAGGAGATCAGGGGCCGACGGATGGAGGGAGAGAATAGGAGAGCCGCTCAGGCCGTGACAGGGTCGCAGGTCGGGGGCGACGGGAGTGACATGAGGGAGAGAAGAGAAGAGACGGGAGAGAAGAAAAGAGGGGTTTTTTGAGAGCTGAGAGATAAGGGCTTTTTTTTCTTTTAACACATAATAAAAACAAGTAAGAAATGAAATAAAAGACTTTTGGCATCATAATTTTCTTTGTTGCCAAAAGTTGGATATTTTTCTCAACACACACCTATGTTGCCAAAAGTGAGGTCACTTTTCGCAACAAATAAATATGATGCTAAAAGTTAAAAAATTTCCCCCTTTTATTTTGCTAGCTTCCCACTTGAAATTTTGACCTTTGGCAACAAGTTTTATTTTATGTTGCCAAAAGTACAATGTAATATGGTCTTTTGGCAACATAATTAAGATTTTGTTGCCAAAAGGGTATCTTTGGCAACAAAAATAGCTTATGCTGCTAAATATTGTTGCTAATGGTGCAAATTCTTGTAGTGTTTTAATAAGAAAAGTGGACAACAAAACCCTTATGACCGTGTTGTCTCTTTATCCCCATTTCTAGTTCACCTTACATTTATTAAGATAAAAACACTTGCACATGTAGCCCTTTATTCCACAACTTGATTAACATGTACATACAATCTAATAAAGGACTTTTCCAATAAGAGAAATGGCTAAAAACCTTTATCACCGTGTTTTCTCTCTCCCCCTTTCTAGTTCACCCAAATTAGAGTCTTATTATTTCTCGAAACATTAATTACTTTTTACAAATTTTAGAACATTTAGTATATATATATATATATATATATATATATATATATATATAGAGAGAGAGAGAGAGAGAGAGAGATTAATTTAATTTTTAAATTTAGGAAGTAAGAAAAAAGATAGAGGAAATTATGAAAATGGGTTAGTGGTTAATGTGTTAACTTGTTAAAAAAATATCAAATAGCTAGTGAACCTACTAGTAAATTAACGGGTAAAAAATAATAAATACTTAGTGGATCTAATGGTTAGGTAACAAGTCACCCATTTAGTACCCTAACCAATTCTTTAGTTTTTGCGTGTGCTAATGATGTGGGTCGCGTACACGTTAATGTTAATGAATTGTGTTTAGAATTTTATTTACATTAATACTATCATGTAATACCATGTGTTTTTGAAATAAAATATTTTGACAAAATTTAATTTAATAAATTCAAAAATAAACTGAATGTAATACCCTATAATTTTGAGTAATTTATTTTAGCTTTTTAAATTACACGCGTGATGTAATTTAATTTAAATCGAAAATAATGTGAAATTAGTAAATATTAATTTATGAAAATAATATTTATATCTATGTGGTAAATTTCTTAAGTGTGATTATAGTAAATAAAATTCGATTAATTGTTAGTATGTCATAGTGGGTAATATCAACATAAATTTGATGGTATCTCAACCGGGACTTGTGAGTAGACTATTTTAAAGGTTTAGATAAGAAATTGAGGTAGAGTAACTCGGATGGTGATTTTGAGTGCACGGTTGATTCCGAATAGGTCGAAATAGTCAGAATTAGTACTTGGGGGAAGCAATTGGGTTCCCGAGGCTTTTTAAACTAGCTCGAACTCATGTAGGGGTATTTGGGTCACTTTAATGTATCCTAATAACCTAATTTCCGAATTAGTCATATAAAACGTTAGGATTACTGTGGTAAGGCAATGAATTCTTAATTATAAAACCCTAAGAGGGGAGGAAGAGAGAGAAAAAAAATAGAAATCAAGAGAGAGAGAGCTCTAAAGGAGGTCAAATTTAGAGGAGATTCAAGGACTCATAGCGTAAATCCATATCACACGAGGACGATCCAGACCCTACAAAACTTTTGAGCCAAGTAATTAACTTGATTAAGCAGATTCGTTGTAGTTTCAATTCATATTATGGTATGTGTTATGAAAACCAATTTTTGGGTGGGGGTTTGCATGTAAATGGGATTTTATGAAACTAATTACGTAACCAACGGTGTAAACTCATGTATGATGTTGTTGAATGAATCCCACCTGATAAAAATATGATTTTTATAGTGATTAGTAGTTTTAATCATAGATAGTTCGGTTTTTGAATTTGAAACTAGAATAAGTTGAGGTGTTCATAATTGAGACACATAAACATGGATTTATTTTGTGATTGATGATTAAATCGTTGGATTAATATGATTGTTGGGTGTTAAAATCAATTAAAAGATGCCCCCTTACATTTTATATTTATTTTGCATTGTAGAAAAATTATTTATAGGATTATTGGGACTAAAATTGGGGAAGAACATAGGTTGGTTTCGCTAGAATCAAAACTACGTCATTTTTTGCACAACCTATCAAAGCGAACTGGTTCGCTTCCTGGCTGAACTGGTTCAATTTTTTGGAACAACATAGTGAGGATTACTTTTAAATTTTCGATTAAATCGGGAATATTCGAGTTGGTTTGGGTGACCCGCAAAATAGCATAGGTCACTAAAAGTGACCTTACAAGCGTGTAAACTACCTAGGGATGATTGGGTATATTCGGAATTAAGTTGATGTATGTGGGATGAATAATACATTGAGTATTTTATGTAATGAATTGTGGATATAAGCATTCAAATGATATTATTTACGGGCTAGATGGGTAAGTCCGAGTATTTCAGCAGGGTTATGTTATGTTGTCAATTTAATTAGTGAGTAATTAAATTATTTAAAAGACAGGGACACTCTCGGGACGTATAGGCTAGTGATTCGGGTATTACGCATGGATTAGCCGGATCCTATGTATGTATATATAAGTATAATATATGTGTTCATGATATTAGATTGAAACATACCCATCCTAGAGGATATGCTATCAGGGAGGTTGCGCATCATGGGAGGTCACTCCAAAGTATCGGAGCAGAGGAAGTAATGTTACCTTGGTTCATAGTTTCTGCGAACGACCAAGTGATGTAGGTTTCGGAGTCCCATGCTATATTTTTGTATGATTATGACCACAAAATTAAAGTCATGACCGCCTCCAATGTTCGTTTGAGATTTTGGGTTCGGTGGTGAGACTCCGACCCAGCTGCCCAGAGTGTGGAGGACACTCCTGGAGCATGATAGCATGATAGTGAGTTCGCATCTAGAATGTGGAGGACATTTATGAATGCTATTACATATGTAATTATATATATATATGTATATATATGTGTGTGTGTGTGTGTGTGTGTGTGTGTGTGTGACAACTTTATTAAATGTATATAATAGTGTAGTTAATTGTAGACGACCATAATACAATAAGTACGAATGTGTATTACATAACTGGAGTAAAGTTATGATAATATTTAATAAAGGGATTTTTAATCAAGCGGTTGAGTAAGCTAATTAATAAATCAAAGATAGAAAATACTGGCGTCAGTGTGGTGTCTAGTGAGATTTGCAATAAGACTAGTTAGGCGGGGTAGTATAACTAGGCGGGTTAAAAATGAATATGCTAGGTGCACACTATAGTTGACAGTTGAGGAGTATCTCATGGGAGTGCGACTCCTGCTTAAATATGGAAAGTTGTACTTCATATTTATTAATGCATTTTAATTACGTGCAAATGTTTTTAAATGGCTTTGGGCTTTGACCCATCTAAAATTATTTTCCAAAAACTTTTAGGTGTCTAACCGCAGGGATGCCAAGGATAATTACTCTTTTCTCGAAACTATCGTCGCAGATGATGTGGAGGAATGCAGGTTGTTGAGTACCCCCTTTATTTATTGCATTCTAGGCTAGGTTCTCTCTTGCAGTTATCAGTTGGGAATATTTCCCCTTTTGCTTCGGAATGAGTTTCTATTAGTTTATTTATTTTTGTTCGGATGTTTGTATTAGATTTTAGTAACCGATGGTTTATTCGGTACTCAGCTTATTATATTATTCATTTAGAATTCCTTAATTGGTGTGATTTTATATTTATGTATTGGTCTATGATCGAATGGTTTTATGTGGCAAGATAATTCAAGATTTAAAATTTACCACTCCTTGTTAAACTAATAGGTGGTTAGTAATTAATTGATTTTCGACGTTGATGCTGACAATGAGCCATATGACACTCACATTTGTTTTTACATAGTGGGTTGTCCACCCATTATTTTAAAAGGCAGGGTGTCACAGATGGTATCAGAGCATGAGGTTCTAGTATCCTATAGGATCAGTGCAGTTTTTTATGTTTCAGCGTAGCATCGTTTGATATAGATCCGTATTATAGGAGTGTTGCATTCAGCTTTATGTACGTGCATCTATGTTCTTATGCTGATTACTCTTTATTTGACTGTGAGCTTATCCAAATTTCAATCTTGTTTCAGATGTCTCCAAAGAGAACCCGTTAGAGGAGAGCGAACGGTTAGGAGGAACTCCCCCATGGGAATATTATGGTCATAGAGATAGTCGATATAGTGTCACAGGAAATAAATACGATAATGACCACAATGGCATAACACTTTCCTTAAGCCTAGCCTCAGCCGCAGGTGGCACCAATTATTCAGACTAACCCGGGCCCATTAGCTTCAGAACGAGTGAGGGAAGCCTTTTAGAAAGGGCATTCATTTGAGTTTCAAGGCATCTCGAATCTAGTAGCATCTGCCCAGTGGAAGAAGGGCATTACACACCATATTCACCTTGTGGAGTGCAGAGAGATAACCATTCAAACTAGTGAGCGCAACTTTACAACAGTGGGAATCAGTGACCACTGCAGGAGAGAGGGGTGTTATGTCTATCGATGAGTTATGGGTGCGGTTTAACTGTAACTACTTTAAGTTCTCCATTTAGATAGAGATGCAATGGATCTTTCTTAATGTTTCTCAAGGAGACTGGATCGTGGTCGAATACGAGGGAGAGTTTACCCATATAGCAAACTTTGTACCCGACGAGGTGAACATCAAGGAAAATAAAATGCTATAGTTCATAGATGGGCTTCATTGGAGGATCCGACAACACTTGTTAGGTAATCCAACATTGACTACCTGCTATGAGGTCGCTAACACCGCTCTACTTCATTACCAAGATCATATCTTACACATTAAGGGGAAAAGTGAGTAAGTGAGACCATTCAGACTAGGAAGATTGAAGGAAATGGTATTATTCGGGCACAACAGTAGCATGTGACATGCAGCATGAATGGGATTTTTGACGAGGAATCCAGGTAAGTGATTCAAATTAGTAGTATTTTGACCCGAGAGTGGTAGCTTTTGGCACGGCCAATAGGGCCCTCATTATCAGTAGTAGTAGAAGCATTAGCACCATGTTCTTCAGGGCAACTAGTTCCAAAAGAACAATGGAGGAGGCCAGTGGAGTCGAGGCTACTAGGGCCAATGACTAAAATAGACCCGACAGGGACACCAAGGCCAGAAGCAGAGGGACTTCATCAGCCGATACTTTAATTATGGTGAGATGGGCCATAGGAAGTGGGACTGCCTATAGGCAGGAAGGGGCTATTAGCAGAGGCCACAGGCGCAGCTACCGCCTACAGCACTAGCCCTACAGCAACAGGGAAAATAATATAGTATAAATGTGTCTATAACATTTGGCATGCAGTCATGCCTGAGGAGCAGTAGGAACCGCCAGAAATTGAGGGTACACTCTCTATTCATGGGCATATGGGTTAGGTGTTATTCGATAGATGCACATCAGACTCTTTTATAGCTACTAGATTTACACGTGCAGCTAGTCTACTAGAGACACCCAGCAGTACAATTATCTGTAAACTAACCTTTAGGAAGTTAGACATCGTATACTTAAATTGTAGGGGAGTAGATATAGATGTTGGGAGATTATGTTTAGCGGATCACTTACTCGTTTTGGATATGGTAGGGTACGATGTCATTCTGGGTATGTGTTGGCTGGTAGGATATAAGGCAATGGTAGATTGCTATGGGAGGACTATTATGTTCTCCATTCTATGGCACAAGATGTTTCTTATGATGATGCCTCTACCTAAGGAAGGATAGAGTACTCACATGTACTACATTGAGAAGGAAACCTCACAGGAGGTGGTTATCTCCGTAGACTCGATTCCATTTATTAGGTACTTTGAGGATGTGTTCCATGGGATAATCGGGTTTCTACTGAGATGAGAGATTAAGTTTGTGATTGACTTAGCACCTGGGATTAGGCCAATCTCACACACAATATACTGCATGGCCCCATTAGAGATACATTACTTTAGGTATAAGATTCAGTAGCTCTTGGAAAAGGGCCTTATTCGGTAGAATACATCACCGTGGGGAGCACCGATACTGTTTCTAAAGAACATAGATGGGTCGCTTCATCTGTGTGTAAACTACAGATAGGTGAAAAAATTCACGATTCAGAATAAGTATATGTTGCCTCATATCGATGACTTATTCGACAAGTTGAGAGGAGCATCATTCTTCTCGAAGATAGATTTGAGATCGAGATACCATTAGTTGCACATTAGATAGGAGTACGTTTCTAAAACTACATTCAATGCGGTATGGGTCGTGTGAGTTCCAGATGATGCCATTTGGACTCACTAATGCACTAGAAGTCTTCATGGATCTCATGAACTAGGTGTTCAGAAATTTTTTGTACTAATTTTTTATTATATTCATAGACAACCCCCTAGTTTATTCTCGTACGGAGGTTAACCACGCATAGCATTTGTGTATGGTCAGCAGACACTACAAGACCATCATCTTTACACCAATTTCGAGAAGTGAAGATTTTGGCTACATGAGGGGAAGTTTTGGGGGAACATTGTATCAAACAGGGGTATTTCCATAGATCAGAGCAAAGTATTAGTGGTAAGGGAGTGAGGACAACCCATGAAACTAATGGAGATTCGGAGCATTTTGGGTATGGCCAAGTATTATTGACACTTCATAAAGGGGTTTTCAAAGAATATGGATCCGTTGACTAATCTGACTCACAAGGGGGTGTCGTTCATTTGGGATGACTATTGTCATTTAGCATTTTATGAGCTAAAGGATAAATTGACTCTAGCGCCCGTACTCGGACTACCAAGGGGAGGATTGGAGTAATTTTTTTTCATAGATGCATCCCTATAGGGACTTGGCGGTGTATTACAATAGTAGGATAGGGTTGTAGTGTATGCATCTCACAAGCTTATGCCCCACCAGAGAAATTACCCCACCCACGACTTGGAGTTAGCAATAGTCATCATAGTCTTGAGGATTTGGAGGCGTTACCTTTTAGGTGATCAGTTCAACTTGTTCACGGACCATTAGTCACTACAGTATATATTCATGCAAAAGGATTTGAACATGTGGCAGAGGAGATGGTTAGATTTCGTGAAGGACTACAAGTTTGACATGTTGTATCATTTTGGGAAGGCTAACGTAGTGCAGGCGCGTTAAGCCGCTGACCTATCGGATAAATAGCAGAGGTTTGGAAGGCGAAATGGGGTGAGCTTCGACATGACGATAACGTCGCCAAAGCTTGTATTTCAGTTTGACTATCATTATTGAGATCGTTATGCAGGCAGTGAAGGCGCAGGTCAGTGGGGATTTCGATTTGGAAATGGGAGAGTATATCGATGGACTTCATCATGTGTTTACCTACATCGTAGAGAGGTCACGATTCCATCTAGTTTATAATGGATCATTTTACCATGGTGCCCAACTTTTTATCGATTCGGATGGATTTTGAGACGGCACGGTATTCCCAGTTATTTATTACAGAGATTATGAGGTTGCATGGGGTGCCCATTAATATCGTGTCATACAGGGACAAGATTTTTGTGTCCCACATTTTGCAGAGTTTTCAGGAGGCAATGGGCACCGATTTACAATTGAGTACGACTTACCATCCGAAGACTGATGGAAAGACCGAGCGGGTAAATTAGATGTTGGAATACATGATCTGGATGTGCATACTTGACTTTGGGGGAGGTTGGGAGCAGTACCTTCCACTAGTAGAATTTGCTTATACAAATTCCTACTATTTCACCTTTGGCATGGCCCTGTTTGAAGCACTGTATGGTCGACCTTGTCGTTTTCCCACTTTTTGGTTACAAGTGGTGGATAACAAGATTTTTGGACCAGAGATGACCTCGGATACGACTGCAAAGATTGATCTTATTCTTGGATGCATACGGATAACGTAGGATAGGCAGAAGAGTTATGCGGATCCCGACAGTAGACACATAGAACTGGATATTGGGAGCTAGTTCTTGATATGCGTATCTCCCATGTAGGGAGTCATGAGTTTCGGGAAGAAAAGAAAACTATCACCGAGGTACGTAGGGCCTTTCCCAATTATCGAGAGAGTAGGGTCAGTTCCTTATAGGTTGGGTTTACCAGAGAATTTACAGAGGGTTCATGATGTGTTCCACGTGTCATCGCTGAAAAGATATAGGAGGAGTGAGTTGACGCATTGGCACATTCCACTTGAGGAGATAGACTTGCAACCAGACATCTCATATGAGGAGATACTGATTGTTGTTCTAAATCGTAGTGAGCGGAAGGTGCGATCAAAAGTGGTGCCTCTAGTTCGGGTTTAGTGGGAACACCATAATGAAAATGAGCTGATGTGGTAGCGTGAGGATGATATGAAAGAAGTATCTAGAGCTTTTTGCCATTGGTATCTCCGAATTTTGGGGGGAAATTCCTTTGTAAGAGGGGGGAGTATATAATACCCTGTAGTTTTGAGTATTTTATTTTAGTATTTTAAATTACATGTGTGACCTCATTTAATTTAAATGGGAAATTATGTGAAATTAGTAAATATTAATTTGTGAGAATAAGATTTATATGTATGTGGTAACTTTACTAAGCGTGAATAAAGTAAATAAAATTCGATTAATTGTTAGTCCGTCGTAGTGGGTAATAATGCTAAGAATTTGATGGTATCTCAACCGGGGCTTACAAGTACACTATTTTAAAAGTTGAGATAGAAAATTAATGTATAGTAACTCGAATGGCGATTTCGAGTGCCTGGTTGATACCGAATAGGTAGAAATAGTCATAATTAAGTACCTGGTGGTAGAAATTTGGTTATAAGGATTTATTAAACTAGTCCAGACTCAAGTAGTGGTATTTGGGTGAATTTAAGGTAGCCCAATGACCTAATTTCTAGATTTATCATATAAAGCATGAGGGTTAGTATGGTGAGACAACCAATTCTTTATTATAAAACCCTAAGAGAGGAAGAGGAGAGAAAAAGAAGATAGTTCAAGAGAGCGAACTCTTGAGGAGGCCAAATTGGGAGGAAATCTAAGAACTCCTAGCGTTAATCCATCACACATGAGGACGATTCAGACCCTACGAACAATTTAGGGAAAGTAATTAACTTGCTTAAGCAGATTTGCAGTAATTTCAATACATACTATGGTAGGTGCTATAAAACTAATTTTTGGGTTGGGATTCACATGTAAACGGGGTTTTAGGAAACTAATTCCGTAACCAGTGGTGTTTACTCGTGTATGCTATTATTAAATGAATCCCACCTGATAAAAATAAGATATTTATAGGGATTGGTAGGTATAATAATAGGTAGTTGGGTTTTGGAATTTGAAACTAGATTAAATTGAGGTGTTCATAATTGAGACTCATTAATATGGATTTATTTGATGATTGATGATTTAATCCGTGAATTAAGATTATTATTCGGTGTTAAAATATTTTAAAATATGTCCTCTAACATTTTATATTGATTAGGTAGTGTATAAAAATGATTTAGAGGATAATTAGGATTGAAATTAGGGAAGAACATACGCTGGATTTGGCCAGATTCAAAACTATGTTACTTTCGGCCAAATCTTTCAAAGTGAACTAGTTTGCTTCCAGGCCAAATCGGTTCGGTTTTTCTAAAGAGCACAATGAGGGTTACTTTTAACTATTTTGTTAAACCTGGAAGATTCGGATTGCTTTTGGTGGCCCATAAAATAGCGTAGCCCTCTAAAAATGACCCTAGAAGCATGTAAACTACCTTAGGATGATAAGGTATATTCAGAATTAAGTTAACGTATGTGAGGCAAATAATACTTTGTGTATGTTACATAACGAATTTGGTAAAGAAGGATTAGATGATATTATTTACGGGTTGATTGGATTAGTCTGAGTATTTAAGTAGGGTTATGCTATGTTGTTAATTTAATTAGTAAGCAATTAAATTATTTAAGCGTCAGGGACAGACTCGGGACATTTTGGCTAGTTCTTTGGGTATTAGGCACGAATTAGCTGGATCCTATATATATATATATATATATATATATATGGGGGGGTTGAGAGTACATATGTGAGTATAATATCTATGTGCATGATATTAGATTGAAACATACCCAACCTAGTAGATATGCCATCAGGGAGGTTGTGCTCGAGGGAAGTCACTCTGGCGAATCCCAACAGAGGTAGTACCGTTCCCCTGGGTCATAGTTTTGGTGCACGACCACTTGATGAAGGTTTTGGAGTCCCTTGGAATAATGTGGTGTGGTTATGACCACGGGCTTAAGGCCATGATCGCCTTCAATATTCGATTGAGATTTTTGGGTTTAGTAATCAGACTCCAACCCAGCTGCCAGAGTGTGGAAGATATTCCTGGAGTTAGATAGCATGCTAGTGACTTCATGTACAGAATGTGAAGGACATTCATGAAATTTATTATATATATAACGAGTTATATATATATATATATATATATATATATATATATATATATATATATATATATATATATATATATATATATATATATATGTGTGTGTGTGTGTGTGTGTGTGTGTGTGTGTATGCGTGACATTTCTATTAAGAATATATAATGTGTAGTTAGACATATACGGGTATAATAAAAAATTGTGAATGTGTATTATGTAACTAGAGTAAAGTTTTGAGAATAATTAATTAAGCGGTTGAGTAAGGTAATTAAGAAATCAAAGATAAATAATACTCGAGTCTGGGTGGTGTACTAGTGAGATTTGAAATAAGACTACTTAGGTGGGGTAATGTAACTAGGCGGTTTAAAAATGAACATGCTAGGTGCGCACTATAGTTAAGAGGTGAGGAGTATCTCATGGGAGTGAGACACCAACTTAAATGTGGAAAGTTGTATTGCATATTTATTAACACATTTTAATTTCTTGCAAATGTTTTTAAAAAAATTTAGCTCTAACCCATGTAAAATTATTTTTCAGAAACCTTTTGGTGTTCGGCCACAGGGACGCCAAGGATAATTTCTCTTTTCAGGGACACGTAGATGCAGTTGATGTGGAGGCTTGCAGGTTGCTGAGTTGTCGCTTTATTTATTGCATTCTAGACTATGTTTTCTCTTTGAATTATCACTTGAGAATATTGCCCTTTTCGTTTTAGACTTCGTTACTTTTAGTTTATTTATTTCAGTTTGGATGTTTGTATTGGATTTAGTAACCAATGGTTTATTCAGTACTCACCTTATTATATTATGCATTTAGACTTCCTTAATTGGTGTGATTGTTTATTTAAATATTGTGTTATGGTCAAATGGTTTTATGTTGGCATGATAATTCAAGATTTAAAAATTGGCATTGCTTGTTAAACAAATAGGTGGTTAGTAATTAATTGATTTTCAAGAGTGATGCTAAGAATGAGCCATATGAGTCTCACATTTTATTTAATTAGAGGGCAGCCACCCGTTATTTTAATAGGTGGGTGTCACGCTAAATTGGGGGAATTTGATTTAATTGGTGGAATTTAATTTGAGGATAAATTTCTTATTATGGATTGCACATCTGTTTTGATTCAATTGAGCGTAATGGGCTCACTCGTGAAAATAAATTGAATGTTAATTAACTTCTGGTCATGTGCTGATTAAACATATTAAAAGTGTGTAAGTGGGTAGATATAGTATGGGCGCATTTTATGATGATTTTGGGATTCATTTAGGTGATTTAGACATCTAAAATGGGTCTCAAGGTTTAGTTGTACCATTTGGAGAGTTTTGGGGCCATTCCGGTTATCGATTCGGGTTCATTTTGGGGCCAAAAAAAGAGGTCATAGGCTAACTAGGGATTACCACACATTATAAGTTAACCAAGAGTTTATAAAACTCCTTTCATTCATCCAAACCTAAACCTATCATCTCCCATCCTAATATAGAAATTACCTTGGCCAAAAGAGGAAATAAGCTTAAGGATTTAAAAGGAGGCACTCGGTCTTACACATAGGGCAGGAATTCTCTTGCTAAAATTAACTTCCAATATACTTCATGATTCATTGGTGTATTTTCTCTTGTAATTTTTGGGTTAAAATATATGGATTGATAATAATACAATGGGATTAAAACTTTATGCATGTAGAGGAACAAATTAGATTTGGATATTTAATGATTGAACCAATTAATGTCAGACCCAAAAATTTGGAATAAAGAGAATATTGAATTGGTTATTAGAATCGAATTATAGGACCTTTAATTTAGGATCATTATAATACATTTGTATATCCTTAAATCTTAGTATGATTAAATGGTGATATGGGATCAAAATCTAGGATTTGATAGACTATGATAGTGGGTTAAAATTATGCGTTTTGGGGATGATATGTATTGTTAAATGAATTGATTAATAAAGTTAAATAATGAATTGAGTCTGGAAGAACTTGAATTAAGCTAATATAATTGGGTAAAATGATTGAAAGGAAATTGGGATAGAGGGTGAGAAACCTGTATGAAAATCATAGCAGTTTCGGGCTTCTACCTAGGTGCGAATCGATTCGCCATGATAAAGTGAATTGATTCGGCCCCAAGAGGTGAATTGATTCGGATTTTGGGTCAGGTTGGGTTGGGAACAGGGTTGTATTCGATGTATTTTTAGGAACTCGTGAGAGTTGCTGGGAGGTTATCCAAGTGAACGGTTATTTTATTAAAAATGTGATTGTGTCACTATTGTTAAATTAGGAAATTTACAACTAGCTAGATGGTTTATTCATAAAGTGGTATTTTTAATTGATGATTAAATGGATCATCTCAGGGATGGCCTATCTGTTGGAGTTGCGTACGTCTCAGTACCGTAGCACACGTCAACACAGGTGCGCTAGGCGTTGTGTGGTTCATTATTTTAGGTACTACGTAGCACACCACTTACGAGGAGGTAGGTATAGATGCTAAGATCCATTGCCACATTTGGGTATGGACCATGGAATGGTGTACTGATTAGGGACCTCCCCACTTATATGTGTTTTTCCATGTCCATTTAGATGAGGGACTCCTCCAGACTTACTAATAGAGCATAATCGTGACACTCAAGGTAGATGCCTTTATGTGTCATATATACTTAAGGGCATATATAATTATATAAATTAATTGAGATTAAATCATCGTATTCCAATGATGTAGTCATTTGGTAATGAACCTAATACTATGTAAATGCATAATGAATGATATGTCATTTCTTGTGGATCGTATCGTGGGGGTTATTCTTGGGACTAGGAGAATCTGTATAGATGATCCGCTCCAGTTTATCACTTGTGCTAGAGGATTTAAAAATAGAATATCGTCGTGCTAATTATTAGATTGTATAATTGGGGCTTAGGTTGATATGCGTTTAGGACTGTACATAGGTCAAGGGTGAGGTAATTATCGCATATGAGTGTCGATGGGTCGTACATACATTGAATTAATTTTACTATTACATCTTAACTTTTTTTAATTTAATTCATGCAACTCTAGGGCACTAACCCAAATTATAAAGTTTTTTCTCCCCGAAGGTTTGCCTATATAGGGATAGCAAGACTGATATGATATCAGACTTGCGATCATATATTTCTTATTAGAGATCAGCTTCTTGATTCTAGTCTAGGTTTCTATTTCTTTGAGTCATTTATTTTAGAGGATATTTTATGGGCATAAGCCTGGAGTTTATTATTTTAAGTCATTTGAGATAGTTGTATTTATGTTGGGTTTATTTAATATAGATGTTTATTTTATTTACTATGATTTTTTAGTTAGTGATTAATTCAGTTTTATTATCTATGTGGTGTTAAAAATGTAAAATCTTTATTATGGTTTGATGACGACAATGATATAAATTGATAGATAACTCCCATCTTCGATGTATTGTGTCTGCCCAACCATTACATGGAAAATTGAGGTCAAGATTGTTGGTATCAGAGCATCCAAATTCAAGAGTTTGTAGGATAAGTGTTGTGTTCATTACGTTCTACGTCGTGTTCTTTGCCATGTAGAGCCTATGACTAGGAATCATTGTATTCTTGCAATTTGTACTAATATGAACCTGATTTACCTTCAGATGGAAAATGGTAGGAGAGGCATACCATGACATGTCGTCGCATAGGATGCAGATAAGGGGGCTCGACAGGAGCCGTAGCCAGACCCATAGCCACCACTTGCCCCACATGTGGTTGGTCCAGCAGAGATCGCCACTATGATGACACAAAGAGTTTCCACAGTCATGGTCGCTATGCTACAGCATTTTCAACCACCACAGTATCAACAACCATCACTCTCCAAACAACAGGTGGTACTGCTAGTTCATATACCTAGTTCAGTATGGGATAGTGCTATGGAGGCCTTCACTAAGGGCCACCCAATGGAGCTTGCTGTAAGTCGAGACATTATGGTGGAGAATTAGTGGAAAAGGATATGTAATGTCACTTGAGGATGGTAGAGTGCATGTCGGTACATAAGCAGATATTAGCCTCATTTCATATGGTTGGGGAAGCTTTACAGTGGTGGGAGTCTCTCACCACGTTGGAGGAGAGAGATAGTTTATTGATTAACGAGTTCTGCGATAATATCGAGGGAAAATATTTTCCAATGGCATGAAAGTGAGGTGATAATAAAATTCATGGACCTTAAGCAGGAAGGTCGCACAGTAGCTGAGCACAAGGAGGAATTTATTGCACTGTCCTGTTTTACTAAGGATGAGGTAAACACGGAATAAACAAAGATGGAAAAGTTTATGTCAGGAACAACCTGGCACAACAAGAAGTCTTTACTAGGGAATCTATCTTTCACAACCTATACTAAGATGTTGAATGGCGCTTTACTACATTGTTAGGATAATAGAGAATTCTAGAAGAAAAAATTAAGGAAGAGACCCAGCTCCGAGATGACGAGCCAATTGGGTATAATGAATAGGAGTAGAAGGAAGGGGGCCCAACAGTTTAGGGATCCACGATCTAGTGATCACCATAAGAGGCTTAGAAGTTATGATGATCAAAACAGGAGGGTCCAGTAACAGAGGGGCCACCAGGACCAATAGCACTAGGGTTAGGGATAATAGGGGCAACGACTAGATAGGCGTCAATTTCAGGGGATTATTATGTTTGTGGAGAGAAAGGAAACGTGGAAATAAAGTTCCTCAGGGCAATTGGTAAGCATATGAGCTTGGGGGGGCAATGAGTGTATCGGTCACCCCAGGGGATGCAACAGTTGTCAACCCATCCAGTGGCATTAGTTCATGAATTACCAGCGCTACCCGCCACACCGTGGGGACGGCAGTTGCAGCTACAGTAAGAGGGACCAGCATCAGCTTAAGACGGTAGGTTCCCTATTTTCAAGCATGTAAGTCATATTTGGCTTGATACTAATGCATAGTATTTAACTGCTAACACTTATTTGTTAATGCACCAAGGAGGGTAGACTTAACTTTGGACATAGTGCTTTACGTTGTTCCACCCATGAGTAGAGCGGCACCTACATTGCTTCTTGTGTAGAGATATAAGGATTGACATTAGGAGACTTAGGGTTGTGGCAGACCTAATTGCATTAAATATTTCAGAATATGATATTTTCCTAGGGATGGATCGACAAGCCACTTATTGGCTAGTGTTGATTTTTATAGGACCGTTTATAGTTAATGTCCAAGCTTAGAATGATTGGTTGGACAATTGTGTTCGCCATAACTATGAGAACTATTATGGGAATCATAACATTTTGGGCCAAGTTATGGTAAAATTGATGGCGATGTAAACATGGGATTGGTACGATGACATTATGAAATTTGGTGCGCTTAAGAGAGAGCACCATATTGTTACGATTGTGGGGATTTTATGGAATGTTTTGGGGGAAGACAAATTCCTATTAAAGAGCATTAAATTGGTGATACCCTCGGATTTGGGCAAGATTTATTGTATTGTTAAACTGTTCATGATTTGAGTGAGAATAATATGCAAGTTTTTGGGCCTAGGAGTAGGGTCATCGTGTAATATGGGAATATGAGAGGAGACGACTCAGTCAAAAAAAAATTACGAGGATAATGAGAATTGGGCATCATAAACGTGTGTGTTTACTGATGTACTAGCGATGGATTAAGTTTATGGACAAGTAGATATCCATTTATGAATTCTAGAGATAGTATCTTGGACAATGATGGTTCGAAGAAGTTTATAAACCTTATATAGTAAGAGTTTATACGGTCAATGGGATTTTATTTGCGAGTTTTGCATAAATCAGGAAGTGTTTACTTATCGAGAGTAAGCACAAAAATTTTAAGATTATAGGATTGGTTACTAATATTTCTTGAATTAGGGATACAATAAATGTTCGACTCAGGATACCGGCATAGACTAGATGCTAATGATTTCATACATTAAAGGATGAATAAATACGATGGTCATCCGAGAATGGATTTATTTTAGTATCTGAGGATATGCATGATGAGAAGAATTTTTATCGTAAATGTTTTATGTTACTTTGAAATCTTTACGACTACTGACAGTCTCAGTTACATGAAGATGTGTACAGTCATGAATAATGTTATAATAATGATGATGACATTAGAAATGGGCGGTAGTATCCTTTATTAGGATGGGTAGGTCTCGAGAGTCTTAAAAGTGATTAAGCGCTCTACTAGGCTTAAGAATGGATGGTGGATGTCTTATCGTATGTGTAAAGAGGAACATCATGTTCTTGGCATTGTCAGACCGATAAAATTATCGAGAGTTAGTGTAAACCTTGGAAGTGATGTGCCTTTTGTTGAAATTTTCACAAGTTGACTTCTATGTGGTTAGCGTATTTTGTTTTCTTTTAGTCTTGGACCATTGGATCTCAATAACTAACTAAGATATGCAGTAGTCTATCGGGAGGGTTCCTTGTTTGGATACCAAGAGTTAAATTTTTAAAAATCATTTAGAAATTCATTTTAACTCCGATTTCGAAACCGTTTGAAATTCTCATCTTTAAAAATAATTCTCAACATTTTTGAGCAAAAAAATAATTAAATCTCAAAAATTATTTTTCCTCTATTTTTCCAAAATATTTATAAAATACCCCAAAAATTACGCGGGTTGTTACACTTCCCCACTAACAATGGAATTTCTCCCTCGAAATTCGTCGAAAGCCTAACTCTCAAAATCAGGCCAGTACAACTATCTCCAAAAATAATCTCGTCTCCTAAAAATAAATTCCTCACTTCTAAACTAGGAACACGAATATCACCTAAAATACTCTACCTCCAAAAATTGCTAATCACGCAATGAACCCAAAATCCAAGCCCCGAGGGTTGCCGTATACCTAAGCTCTGATACCATTTGTAACACCCCGCCCGGAGAGAGCGGAGAGCTACTCGATAAAACTAAATCAATCCATAATACACAAGGTATAGAGAATCTAAAAAAAATCCCACATAATAAATAAAATCCACTAATCTCAATTCTTCAAATTAAATACAACAAATGTCTCTCGAAATAATACAACTATCTATCCCGAAAGAAAATAAATCGCCAATGCTCTATACAACAAAAATAATACAAATCTTCCAAATTGAATTAAAATATTCTTCCCAAAAATAATCCACGCTAAAGATCATTCTCCAAATCAAATCTGTAGCGCTCAAATCCACGCTAACCTGCCACTAAGAGAAAATATGGGAAAGTACACAATACGATAGGAAAGTTGCTCAACAAATATATTAGCGGTGAATAAAACGTAACAACACGAATACGAATATTCCAATCAAATGCTTATCTCATAAGCATTTATCAATAAATTTATCAACAACACATCAATGGGTCACCAGGCCTCACCCTACTCGCATATGCTTTATCAAGCCATAGCTCGTGTAGCGGGAATAATGGCGGGTGCCCAATATCCGTGCCATATTAAAATCTCATGACAACGTGATCAAGAACAATATAATGATACCACATGAATCAAAATAATTCAACAATTAACTCCAAATTTCAAGGAATTTAACAATTCAAATATGAGTTCAATTAAACATGAAATCAACGAAATAACACTCGCGAGATTAAAGGAGCATATTGTATAAAACCCCAGACCTTAAACCACCAAAAAGGAATCAACATAATTCTGCCCCGAAAAGTCAGACTGGATCACCATCAAAATCATCTCACAAAGTCATTAAGTCCACCTCCATGAATCAACACTAAAACATCCCCCAAGAACACCTCCAAACTAAGGTTGAATGCATAAAAGTAAAGGGTAATGTTTGTGTATAAAAAGAGACGAAATAAAATATGTTTTCTGGATATTTGATGTGCCAAAAGGTGGCTTGCAAGGTCTGCCCATGACCTCCTTTTTATAAGGCAAAAATAATCACAGTTTGTTAAAACCAAAAGTCTCAAAACAGATTGCAGTGCACGAAATCTATTGGGGTCGATCGATTGACTCCCGGGATCGATTGATCGATCCCTCAGTAATATCGATTCTACCGACTTAAAATATACCAAGAGTTAAATGTTTAAAAATCATTTTAAAATTCATTTTAACTCCGATTTCGAAACCGTTTGAAATTTTCGTCTTTAAAAATATTCTCAAGATTTTTTAGTAAGAAAAATAATTAAATCTCAAAATTTATTTTTCCTCTATTTTTCCAAAATATTTATAAAAATACGCTAAAAATTACGCGGGTTATTACAGGTAGGAAGTTGAGAGACTTTAGTTTTTAGAATACTTTGTTACTAAGTCTCATATGTGTGGACATATAATGCATCGGGAGACATTACATCATATGACTTAAGGCCATCGGGACCAAGGAGTGTGTTGATGAGAACACTTAGCAATGCTTGAACAATAAGAAGAAAAAAGTGGGAAATCTCTAGACCAATGCAGTGACGAACAATACGTTATTTTAATATATTTTGATTTATAGATATACATGGTATTTATGGTTCAGTGTGGATGTATAGGTGTCATCCATATTTGATGTTTTTGTGTGTGTGCATATATATGTGAGATGTAAGGGTATCCCAGTTACACTATGATAGGCATAGATGAGCCTTTTTCTTTTATCTTATGGGATATGAGTATGGACTACTTGAATATAAGACTCGTGGTATTTGTGCGGACTATATTCTTTAATATTATGCTTCAGCGAATTCCGAGAATGAAATTCCGTTATTAGGGGAGAAGAATGTAATACCCCTTGTTTTTGGAATAAAATATTGTGATGAAATTTAATTAAATAAATTCGAGAATAAACTAAATTGGTGGAATATAAATTGAATTTGTAGAATTTTATTTGAGAATAATTTTCTTATTCGTGATTTCATATATACTTGGATTCAATTGGACTTAATGGGTTCACTCGTGACAATATATTGAATGCTAATTAACTTGTGGTCATGTGGTGATTAAGCATAATTAAAATCTGTAAGTGGGAATATATAGTTTGGGCACGTTCTGGAATGATTTGGGAGATCGTTTATGTGTTTTAGACATCTAAAATTGGGCCCGAGGTATAGGTGTACCATTTAGGGAGTGGTTAGGCCATTCCATTTATGAGTTTGGGTTCATTTGAGGGCCCAAAAGTAGAGGTTATAGGCTAACTCGGGATTAACACTCATTGTAAGTTAACCAAGAGTTTAGAAAACTCATTTTAGTTATCCAAAGAATAACCTAGCAGTCCCTATCCTTAGTGCGAAATTATCAAAGCCAAGAGAAGGAAGAAACTCAAGGATTCAAGATGAGGCACTCAATCGTCCATGAAAGGTAAGAATTATCTCGTTAAAATTAACTTCTAATATACTTCTTGACTCATTGGTGTATTTTCTCATGTAATCTCTAGGTTAAAATATATGAATTTATGATAATACGATGGGATTAAAACGTTATGATTGTGGAGGAACAAATTTGACTTGGATGTTTAATGATTCAACCATTAATGTCAAACCCAGAAATTTGGAATAGAGTGAATATTGAATTGGGTATTATAATCCATATTATAGGACCTTTAATTGACGAAAATTATAATTCATGTGTAGAGATATGGGATCAAAATCTTGGATTTGATAGACTATGGTGTGGTGGGTTAAAATTTTGGGTGTTGGGTGTGAAATCTCATGTTAAATGGATTGATTAATAAGTTAAATGATGAATTGAGTCAGGAAGAACTTGAACTTACGGTAATCTAATTGGGTAAAAATGATTGGGAGGAAATTGGGATAGAGAGTGAGAAACCCATATGGAAATTATACTAGTTATCGGCGTTTGCCCAGTTGCGAAACGATTTGCCATCCTATGGCAAATCGATTAGGCCCAGAGAGGAGAATCGATTCGGCTTCTGGGTCAGGTCGAGTTGGGACTAGGGATGTATCCGGGGGATTCTTAGGAACTCATGGGAGTTGGTAGGAGGTCATCCAAGTGAACGGTTATTTTATCAAAAAGTGTTTATGGAACTACTGTTAAATAAAGAAATTTAGAATTAACTAGATGGTTTATACATAAAGTGGGATTTTTAATGGACGATTAAATGGGACATATCGGGGATTATTAATAGACGATTAATGGGACATCTCAGGGGGGGGGATATAAAGTTAATTACCTAAACATATTTTGTGAGAAAAAATGGATTGTGTCAATATTCTTATGAATGGGGAAATTGACAATTAACTAGATGTTTAATATTTACAGTTAGAATATTAATTGGGGATTATGGACGCTTCTTGTTAGGAAATTATAGAATTAATTACCTATACATATTACGTGACTAAGATATGTATTTATTTATTTGTGTGGACATACTCGTGTTTATGGACGGCCTATCGGTTGGGATTGCATACGTCTCGGGACCGTAGAGCACGTCGGTACAGGTGGGCTAGGTGTTGTGTAGGTAATTATTTTAGGTACTACGTAGTCGCATCACCTATGAGGAGGTAGGTATAGATGTTGGGATCCATTGTCACCATTGGGTACGGACCGTGCAATGGTGTACTGCGTAGGGACCGCCCCACTTGTTTGTAATTTGTCTTGTTCATTTGGATGAGGGACTCCTTTGGACATATTGATAGAGCATGAATGTGACATTAAAGGTAGATGCCTTTATGTGTCGTATACATGAAAATACATTTATAATTATTTAAATCATTTAAGATTAAACCTTGTAGTCTAATGATGTTGACAATTGGTAATGAACCTAATACTACATAAATTCATAATGAATGATATGTCATTTCTTGTGGGTAGTATCACAGGGTCGTTCTTGGGAATAAAAGCATTTGTATAGATGATCCACTCTAGTTTATGACTTGTGCTGGAGGCATTAGAAATAGTATCTCATCATGGTAATTATAAGATTGTAAAATTGGGACTTGGGTTGATAGGCGTGTAAGACTGCACATAGGTGAAGGGTTATTTACTTATCGCATGTGAGTGACGATGGCTCGTACATACTTTGAATTAATTTTACTATTGCATCTTAATTTTTGTAAGTTAATTCATGCAACTTGAGGCCGTTGACCAAAATTATAAAATCTTCTCTGCCCCATAGGTTTGTCAAGACATGGATAGTATGACTGATGTGCTACCAGACTTGCAATCATATATTGCTTATCAGAGAACAGCTTCTTGATTCTTGTATAGGTTGTTATTCCTTTCAGTCATATATTTTAGATGATATTACATGCGAATAGGTCCAGAGTTTATTATCTTTTAGTCATTTGAGACTGTTGTATTTATGGTTGATTTATTTTATCTGGGTGTTGTTGCTGGATTTAATATTATTTTTCACTTAGTGATTAATTCAGTTTTATTATGCATGTGGTTTTAAAAATGTAAAATCTTTTATTGTGGTTTGATGATTAGAGTGATATAAACTGATAGACAAGCCCCATCTTTGGCGTATCATGTCTGGCCAACCTCTACGTAGAAAATGGGAGTTGTTACATCCTAACCCGCCTAGTTATTCTACCCTGCCTAACTAGCCTTGTTGAAAAATTTTCTATCTCACTACTCTAACTCGAGTACTTGTTTACTGTTTTATTCATAAGCCATTTACTCATTATCTTAACAAATTATCTCAACATTAATCATTTATATAACTCTACTCTCGTTAGACATAAGATTCACACTTAATGTGTTTGCCCGTATATAAATATCTACACTATTATATACATAGGAGCATACAACAACAAGCACACATATGTCGCGTATAATTACCATATGTCCGAGCATTATCCTGTTGGATGATTTTCTCTAAAATGCTATCATATCTCAGGTATGCTCACTCTAACTCGGTTACCATAAGTCGGCCTATCTCACACCGAACTTGGTAAAAATTACAAACGTAGTGGAGGCGGTCATAGTCCTTCAATGGCGAGACGGAACCCTACCCAAATCATCTCACCTCGAAAATAAATCACACAATAAAATACGCGGATCTATGACCCGGGGACTATACTCACCCTACATTCACTAGCCAGGGGGATCACCCATATCGCACAACCTCCCATGATAGAACTAGAGGGGTATGTTCTACATAAAATATCATACACATAGATATTATCGCATTCACATACATATACATATACTATCTTTACCCTTATATATATACTAATGTATGCTTGTGCCTGAAGGCACAGCGAAAATTTCAAAAGTACATAATCGCAAAATGACAAAAATTTCAAAGTACATAATCATAAATTGACGAAAAATTCCAAAGTACATAATTGTAAAACGGAAAAAAATTTGTGCCACAACAAAACAAAATGTAATTTTAAAAAAATTGGTCATAATTTCCAACGTCATGCGCTTCATGACTCCAACTCGCATGCCTACAACACTTCTTGCATCGTCGCATGACCAATAAATATTAGGAAATAAGATAAAGGTTGTAGGTAAATAAAATAATATTTGACATTTGGTGTATGTAAATAAAATAATACTTGATGATGATACTAAAAACAACACCACCCAATGAGGTGTAGATAAGCTCAAAAATAGTAATGACAATGGCAGAACAATAGTATATGACCCGTAGAAGGAGATGAGGAGAAGAGGAGTAACACTAAAATATAAGTGGTTCAGCCAATTTGGCCTACATCCAATGTGAGGTTGTGAGTGAACATCACTAGAATAAGGGCACTAATGGCCAGTGATATAATCTCTCACGTTCTCTCTAAAATAGTAATAAGGGCAAATCATTTGATATTATTATGGCAAAGTTGTCTATAAATATACTTCCCATTCATCAATTGATTAGTTAGTGACAATGGGAAGAATTTTTGAAATTGTACATCGTTCATATGAAAATACGTCATATTTAGTTCGCAACAGATAATTTTTTTTTGAAATAAACTATGGTAGGGGAATAGTTGTGGTCAAAGGACCTTGATTTGTCAGTATGGACATTGTGGCTACTTCTGATCCCGCTAACATCCATCACATCCTCGGCAAATAAACTTTTCAAATTACCCAAAGGAACCCCAATTTAGAAAGATTTTCGATATTCTTGGAGATGATATCTTGTCCATTTGTGGAGCATTTGGGTGGAAAACATGGAGATATCTAACAAAGTACGCATCACAACAGCTGATTTCCCAAATATTTCCACAATCAATATGCGATATCCCGATTAGAATACACCTGCAGAAATATTCAAATCATTCAAACTTAATAGTAAACATGAAAAAATTAAGAAAATCCCAAAAATGAACATAATATACAACTGCTAAAGTGATCACCTACAAAAATTAAATGGTTTGTCCTTGTAACAATAAAAACAAAATCAGAATCTCTACTAACCCAAAAAAAAATATCTTGACACATTTGTTATATCGTGCAACACCGAAAACTACACACTGAAAATTATACATGGAATAATCTTTGAAATAAGCATTTATTAACAATGTAATATTCGTGTTTGCAATTACATTAGAAGTAATACAATGACCATTGTCAATACGAATTTGTCCAATTTGCCTAATGTCAAAAAAATGTGAGAACTAACAAAACCAACCATAGAGATGTTGATTTCTTCCATGGATCACTTGCGTTCCTCTAATTCAAAGACACAATTTGAATGGACCCTTGGTGTACGTTTCTAAGGGGTTCTGTATTCAAATTAGTACACCCATGCATTGAGAACAAATAGCTTATTTTTAACAACACAGACGATCTTCTAAATTGACTATATACCATGTTGGACATCATAATTGAAAACATCAACAATATAAAACTCATTTGATGATTAAGGTGCGCTTGTGCACGAATGTGTAAGGGAGTGAGATTCCATATCTTTTGTTTAGAAATTCATCTCAAGAATTATGCAAAGA
Organism: Sambucus nigra; assembly: GCA_949130495.1. Lineage (NCBI taxonomy): Eukaryota > Viridiplantae > Streptophyta > Magnoliopsida > Dipsacales > Adoxaceae > Sambucus > Sambucus nigra. Next base: position 6,625,971 of record CASBWL010000025.1, read on the forward strand.
AGATATGAACCAAGCATTGAAAATAGAAAATAAAGTAAAAATGTGAAAAAAGGATAATATTAAAACAAAAGAAAAAATAGTTTTTCTTATCATTGTGTGACAATCATTAGGATTATTTTCCAGTATTCATTGGAAGTTGAAATTAATATTTCAGGGTCGGCCTACTGAACTTTCTTTTGTGAGACTTGCAATTTCCAGAAAATGAAGAAATGGACAAATGTTAATCTTACTACAATTGTTGTTGTTTTTAAGAAAATAATAAGTACTTGCAACTACAAATGATATGTTCCAAAAAAAATGAATAAGGTTTCTAGACCCTAAAAACATAATTTAGAAAAAGTATATTCCTAAACAAAGACAAATCATGATTACTATTATTTCAGTGAAGCAAAAGGGACTCACTGGAGTCTGGAGTTATATGGTCATAAACATCTTTGAACAAAAGTTAGTACGATAACAGTGTTGTCCTGAATAAATCATCTAATTTTTAAGATATGCTAGTAATCAAATGGACACAAAGGAGCCTGTAGCTCCAAATGATATGTTTGCAATGCTTTTAGGGCCAACTCATATATCTTAGGCACTGAATACTGGTTTCATCCTGTAAAGGCCAATAATTCCAAACATTAAATAAAGATAAAACTACTTATGTATGAGCAATTAACTAACTTGATGCAAGAAGAACAGTAATGTTCGAAATTAAAATTATTTAACTCGAATACCACATAAAATCATGTAACTAGAAGACTCACAACTATATAAGGCTATCAATTGAAGATAAATTAGATAGTCATAACTATATAATGCTAACAGATAAATTGTAGATAAAGGAAAAGTAGAGAATGGACTCATAACCTTAACAGATAAATTGTCTACACCTCGGCTTGCTATTTTAAGAGACAACTAATAGATTGATAGATAAAACTCATAAGATATATACGTGAAAATCACAATAAGATAACCTATATAGTCCAGAAAAGAAATAAAGCAACAAAAAAAGTCAGCAACCCACATGTCAACTCTGCTCCATCGAAATCAACTCAAAAACCACAAAAAACATGCCATAAAAATCAACTCAGCTCCATCTTCATTTATCACCAACTCAAAAAACATGGAAAACATGCCATCAAGATATAATGAGGCTTTATTCAAGAAAAATAATAATAAAAATAACTATCATGGGAGTTTTTTATAAAAATAAAAAACGCCATCAAATGCTCCGGTTTTAGGCAACAACAAATAAAACTGAAAAAAATAAGAGGTGCGAAAAGAATTTAAGTTGTGAGATATAATCATTCTCCCTCTTCGTTGGTGAAGCTCGTGAATCCACTTCAAACTGTGTCTAAAACCATGAAATAAAAAAATTAAATAAAAAGCCAAAAAATCAAGTGAAAGCACGAAGACAAAAATCGAACTAAATCGAATAAAAAATGATCTTACATGTTTACTAATCTCCTCAGAGCCTCTCTTTTTTCTGTAGCCTTAGTCGAGGAACCTTCTCTGGTTAAAAAAAAACTTCTTTGGAGTCGAAAGAAACTACTTTGGTGAAATGTGAAGACGCAATGATTGGACTGAGAGATGAACATAGAATCGGAGAGATCTATGATCACATATAGCCTGGTATGAAAACTGGTATCTCGCCCAAAACGTCCAAAAATAAAATGAAGGAATGAACTCCGAAAATCAATATAAGCTGCAAAAATAAAATGATGGAATGAAAATAGGCTACAAAATGAAGGAATCAATACCGATCTCAATTTTTCGTCTGATCTGAGCTCCGATCTATGTATGTTCCAATATGAACAAAGTTAGTTTTTGGAAGTTCGATCTGAAAAAATGACAAGAAATTAAAGTCAGTTTTTGAAAGTCCGATCTGAGTACCAAAGTCAATTTTGGGGACTACTAAAGTTGATTTTGTTGGAGAGAGAAAGAGAGGAGCGACTGAAAAAGTTTTGAAAGGGTAAAGGTCTGAGGTAGGTTTTGTTTATGAGGTTGATAAGGGAACGGGAGAAAGGTAGAGAATGGGATGTTTTTTTATCGTAGGGTTTTGGGGTATATGTTAGGTGAAAATTAATCTCAACCCATCATTCCGTGCATAGTCAAAAAATTATAAACCCTTTGATTACTTTGATAAGTAGACATAAGATGTGTATAGTAAAACACCATTGTCCCATATATATATATATCACCCGAGGCACTAGCCCAATTATACTGAGTCTATTACCTGACTCATAATTTAATTAAACTCTCATTAATTAAATAATCAACCTAGCGTTGCATTTTTAGAGTATTCAAGCTTACACACCCATCTTGTTCAATAATTATTTTTGAACTCACCTCACTCAGTTCATAATTAATAATTGACCATCAATTATATATTTCACTATAATTCTTCAAAATTTTAATTACCTAATCATCCTAGGTAATTTAACCTCTTTTAGATCGCCCTAATAATATTTTCTAATTATCATAGGTTTTGAAGATATGTCAAACCTCTCAAAAATCAACCAACCATCAAAACAACCACAACTCGTGAATGCCAGATAACTGAACAGGCGTGGCTCTTGTAGAGAATCGGTTCGCATGCCCAGAAATCCGAACTGGTTGGTTTATGTAGTGAACCGATTCACTGTTCAGTTACAGCAAACCAAAATCCAGAATTTCTCCCAAATCGGATCCTATCTCATTCTAAATTATAACAAATCATCATCGAAGTGTATTGAACTTAATGGGATGTAACTATGGTGATTCGATCACTCATAAATCATCCTAACATCAAATATTGGGCTAAAATTCATCAATTAAATCAATCAAATGGGTTCATATCAAAATCTCCCAACATAACCATAGGTTTGATCCCCTGACCCAAATTAAGTATAATCAGCCATATATCTCTACAAGATTCGATTTTCATTAATTATAATTTGCCTACAACGTCAAATTACAATCCAATTAAACACATGAGATTAGTTTCACCCAAATCCCCTTTTTTCATGATAGAACCCTCCCCGAATTAATTTTCATTCTACACCTACCATGATATGAACATGAATTTGCTACAAATTAATATTAGAGCAAGTTAATCACTTGCCTTTGACTATTCGTCGGGTCTGACTTTCATTATAGAAGATGAAACGGGGCTAGAGCTCCACAATCCTCTTTGATTTTGACTCCTAAAGCCTTCCTCTTTCATCCTTCTTCTTTTCCCCTTATCCTCTCAATCTCTTAGGTATTAAAATTTTAGTAATGGTTTCCTCAAACTCTTATCCACGGGTTTATAAACCTAAATCTCAAAATTAGGTTAGTGGGCCAAGGCAAAATGACCTAAATACCCCATGTGAGTCGATATAGTCTAAAAAGGCCCCGAAAATCAATTACTACCCTCGTGTATTCTACTCTAACTATCTACACGTATTCAGAACCATCCTATATTCAAAATATCTGTCCGAGTTACTGAAAATAAAGTACACATCTTAATCTAAAAATAGTCTATACACAATCCTCGGTTGACATATTAAAACAATCCTATCGTTATTACTCGCTACGACGTATAGTAATTATCACATGTCATTTATTACACAGTTAGTAAATTTATACCATAAATATTAATCATAATCTCTCCCGATCAATATTTAATAAACACATAATGTTGTATTTTAATTAAATTACTACACACGTGTAATTTAAAAAATCCCGAATTAATTAAATTCTAAATGCTAAAAAAATACAAGGTGTTACATACTTCCCTCCTTACAAAGAATTTTCATTTGCAAAATTTAGACGTACTCACGGTAAATAACTCTGGACACTATTCTTGGATATCTTCCTCCCTCTCTCATATCAACTCATCTACCTTATGGTGCCCCCACTAAACTCAAACAAAGGGCAACACCTTAGACCACAACTTACGCTCACTACGATCAAGTATAACAACTAGTCTCTCATCGTAGGAGATATGTGGTTGAAAGTATATCTCCTCTAATGGAACGTACCGATAAGACCTCTCTCTCCTCCGGTACATCTTCAGTGATGACATGTGTAACACATTGTGAACCCGCTATAAGTGCTCTGGTACGTCCAACCTGTATGCAACTGGTCCCACCCTCTCGATAATCGAAAAAGGTCCCAGCTGATAATAATTATCACGTGTTATTTACTACACACTTAGTAAATTTATATCATAAATATTAATCATAGTCTCTCCCGATCAATATTTAATAAATACATAATATTGTATTTTAATTAAACTACCGAACACGTTAAACTTACAAAAAAATGGCCGAACTAATTAAATTATAAATGCTCAAACATATGGGGTGTTACATCATACCAATTTGTTATTTTTTTCTTGTGCTAAGAATACAAGTCGTGTACCCGTTATTGTTAATAAATTGTGCTTATTTATACCCATTAATATTAACGTGTCTTGTATAAATTAAGAATAATTTGGCATGAATCCATTATCACCCGATCAAGACCCCCCGTTGACAAGTCAGCTCTCCCTCATTTGCAAATATTTACTTGATAGTTACGAATCGTTGGGAGGTTTAATATCTAAGGGAAATTAACCAAAAATATATATATACCACAGAGAACACATCTAGTAATATACTAGCATATAGGACGACATATGCATGGTCTTCCTTCACCAATATTTATTAAGATCAACAGACTTGCACATGTAGTCCTTTATTCCAGACCTTGATTGACATAAACATACAATCTAATATATGACTTTTCTATAAGAGAAATGGACTACAAAACCTTTATGACCTTGTTGTCTCTCTCCAACTTTCTAGTTAACCCTAATTAGAGTCTTATGTTGAACTTCTAAAATATATTTATAAGTGTTCTAAAGCATAGGCATGCCTAAGCGTGGGGCTTTTTAGATATGCTAAATTTTTTCCCTAGACATGGATTAAGGTGTGGTCAACTGTGGTCAATATTTTTTGTGGTAAGGCGTACAAAACACATTTTTCTAGCTTAAATGAGCCTTAAAATGCATTTTTATTTTGTAAAGGGTTAAAAAACGATGTCGTTTTGTATCCCTTTTAGCCAAAAAAATCCGCTTAAACAAAACGATGTCGTTAAGCCCTAATTGTTTTAACATTTCCAACATTCAACCCTATTTTCTATTCAATCTTTCTCTTTCACAAATAAATGCCCTAATTTCCAACGTTCGTCCCGAAATATTTTAGGAGAGACTCATTTTTAACTCAGAAGGAGATCGCCGGCTCCTCTCAAAACCCCTCCCTCGCTAGAACCTCGATAATATTCAAATTCCCAAATTTCTATTCAGCGTTTTATTTTGTTTGTTGATATGAGAACTATAGTTTGATTCCAGTCATGAGGTCGTTTTTAGTAGTGTAATGAATGAGTAATCCAAACGTGGACATACAATTTGATTCACACAGTCAAGAGTAATACAAACGTGGTTTTAGTATAATTGAACAATATAAAGATTTTGTAACAAAATCTTCCAATATAAGAACTATTATTGATTTTCAAATGAAAAAAAAGAAAAAAAAACATTGTTGCTCATTTCTTGACCCAAACAAATAATATTTTTTAAGAGTGTTATTTTTTCATTTTTTTTGAAAGATTATTTTTAACAGTGTTATTGCTTCAATATAAGAACTATTCTTTTAAAAGTGGCATTTCTTCTTGACCTAAGCACATGATTTTTTAACAGTGTTGTTGTTGCTTTGTTTGGAATTTTTTTTGACAATGTTATGGCTTCACTATTTAGGGAGTGAAATAATTTAGGACAGTGGTGTTTGTACAAAATTTGTTGTTGTGAATAATGTATCATTTTCTATTTTATATGTTTTTATTTTGATTTCATTCATATTGATTAATATTATTTATTTTACTGACTACTTTGAATTTTGATTGTATGTAATTGGGTGATAATATGATGAGGACTTATGGAGAATGTATATGGAAAAAGGTACCCCAATTGCAAATATTCGGACATATTTGTAAGGTTTGTACCATTTTAGTATTTTTAAAAGCCTTCTTAAAATTAAGAAACATTAAAAAAAGGCCTAAATGCCTTTTTACCCCTAAGGCCCTCCTAGACTTCTAAGGCTTCAGGCTTGGCCTCCACGCCTTAGTCATGCCCCACATTTTTTATAACTTTGACATTTATTAAGCTAACTCATGGAAATATATCCTAGGGTCTACGTAATTGGGCAAAAAAGGATTACATTAATAGGTTTTTTTTTGCCTAATCAATTATGATAAGAAATAATTTTTTATCTAATGCGAGCATATTAAAAAACCTAAGATCTGATATGAAATCAAATTTTATATCTAATACGAACTCGATCCAACTCAATCAGACTCGACGTTAGCATTTTTTTTCTTTAACTAACACGAACGTGATGCAAATAAATATATAATATGACCTGTGATTTTGTAAAACGACTTAACGTTCCGCTTAATAATAAATTAATATTTCAAGTTTTTTAAATAACGCCACAATAGAAAATATTACCGTTATTTTTAATATTAAAGTTACAATAAAATATTTTACGAGAGGACGACATAGAGGGCATATCCTCGAGATGAACATAGTCTAAAAATGTACGACACTATCAAATCATATTTTTTATCTAACACGAACTTGATTCAATTAAAATTAGATCCGATGCTAAAAAATTTTACACCCAATACGAACATGACGCAAATAAATTTCTACACTACCTGAAATATATTTTTAAACCTAAGATGAACAATTTTGTATACCTAACTTTTGTTGGCAAATGCGAGTTACTGAGGATGCGTGATATCAATTATTTACGGAATTCACAAATTTCCTGTAATAAAACTTATTTAATTATAGGCAATCGTTGGTCCCAATCAATTTAATTCTAATCATGCATCTATGTGATATAAATGAATCATGCAATCACAAACAATACAAATCGAGGGAACAATAAATTTCAGGAAAAAAAACTTTTTCAGGTAAAACCTTTATTTCACTATATAACGTAAATCGCAACATACAATTACACAATGGAATATGTAATGAATCTCCCGCAACAAATTCACAAAGATTGTAGATTATATCAGCAAAGACCCCCTCGAGAACCTCAGGAACTGCAACTCCTTCTTCAGCAGTGAATACCCTCGAGTATCCCCATCGATCGCAGTCATCGGCAAATAGCTTCCACGAGAACAACCAATCCAGTAATAGATATGACACTCCAAAAAGATAAACTTCCAAATAAGTGATTGGGTTCCACAAGTGATTGACAAAAGAAGTGGTATGTTTTGGTGAATCAAAAAACTAAGTTTTGTGCCCAAAACGTTGAAGGCTAAAAGTTCGTTGATTTGCAGTTTTTGTTTATCAAAAGTCTTAATGAAAAAGTCTACCAAAGCAGGTATTTAGAGCAAACAAAACAACATGAGGTGACTCATGTCCTTTGAACGACTTCAGCGTGTCATTATTAACGACCTAAGAAACGACAATTAAAAAAGTAAAACAGTAGTGGTTATTTGAAGAACCAAGGAAATGACCCTTCGTGCGATCAATCAAACGACATTGCATGTCGTTAGAAGCAGTCGTTTGAACGACATTTCTATGCCTCTTTAATGATATAAATAAATATATATATATATATATATATATATATATATATATATATATATATATATATATATATATATATTGAAAAGCTCGCCTATAAGTCTTTCAAAAATTATTTTGACTTAAAAAAAATGTCTCAGCTTGATTTAAAACTGTTTCAAAAAATATCCCAATACTAAAGTTTTGATTTAAAACAGTTTCGAAAAATATCTCAATATTAAAGTAAATCATTTAGGAAATATAAACACGTACTATAAAAAAGGTATATCGCGTGTTGTGCATGTGATGAAGATGCTTGAAATTTAGATCCATCTTCATAAAGGTATGAACGTGAACTTCTTCGACGGTTGTAGCGATATACAACATAAACAATATAAACATGGATGATGGAAATTATGTCCTTATAAATCTGCCCATATGTCTATGCCAGTACAAAATAAAAACATTTGAATTATCAAATTAGAAAACTTATAAAATTTAGATCCATCTTCATAAAGGTATGAACGTGAACTTTTTTCTTTCATTGCTCTCTTTTTTTGTGGTTTCCCAATGATCGTCAAAGTTCTACACACAAAAAACAAAAACACATACCTTCATAACGTATCGAGTTAGAAATGAGATAAACATAAATCAAAGTCAAGTAAATCAATCAATTCTCCCCCATAATTAATAATTCAATCCCCCCCCTTTTTATCTGTCCAAAATAGAAAAGGAAAAGAATAAACAATATTAATCGGAGTGTCAAAACAAGCAAAGTACATTATCGCAAAAATATATCAACTATGCTCATGCAAGGATAAACTCAACTATGATCATCAAAGTCTTTTTGTTTTTTCAAGAAAAAATAACACACACCATGAATTTACACTAAGATAACCAAGTCGTGGAAACGGAATGAATGGGTGTGAACATATTCCATAGAAAGATCATTGCAATCAAACATAACATATTTGCATGATGAATATGGATAAACGAATGAACTGAAAATCATTTTTATGTGTAAAAATGAAAATTTATGTTAAAATAACTAAATCTAATCGACACAGCAGAGTCTAAAATGATTTTCATACCAATAACGTCTAAAACTATGTAATGCTTTATTCAAGACTTTGTCAAGACGTGCAAATGCATTATTTTATTTCAAACCAAACTACCTCATTAATGATAATAATCATATATTTATATTGTATTCTTTTATTTTGAATGATCATATCAAACTTAAACTAATTTGGCCTTGGCTACTTTTTTCAATGCCACACTTTTTGGCTCTTTTCAAACAGTAGCTTTCACGCAAAGGTTATTTGTTCCTTTCGTAGCCCTTTTCACTGTTCACTCATCATTTTCTAAATTTTAAACAAATCCTCATGGGCAATGGTTCTTACATGCATTACTTTCATTATCAAGTTTTATCACACTTGGTTCATTTTAAAGATAAAATTGAGATGAAAACATTTTGACTAATATGTGAAAAACAAGCTCAATAATCAACTAAATATGTGCACGTGTACAATAAAGGAAATTATCAATCAAACATGTTGGATGTAACAACTAATCACATCTCAAAGACTTCAAACATTGTAAAGCATAAAATGAAATGATGATGCATCTTAAATCACTATCAAATAGACACATGGGCAATGGAATGAATTTGGACTTAGTCATCATCCTAAATGTCCATTCATAAATGATGTAAAACGAAATACTCAAATCCCTTTGGGTTTTTTCAAATTTTAGCAAAATAAAATCTTTTTGGCTTTTTCACTTTTTTCTCAAAAAAATAGAAAATATGATTGTGTTTTTCCAAACAATTTCAAAAACATAAATCTTTTCGGGTTTTTTCAAAAAATATATCGAAATGGAAAAATAAATACAAAGATAGTACACACTAGCAATAGGCAAAAAATATCATTATGAAAAGCATCCTATCCTAGCAAATAAGTCTAAACCTCAACCGTTAGGTCCGGAGGTGTTTTCCAAAGGTGATGACATTCTATGAAAAACATCCATCAAATCATGTGAAGTTTTGACAAAGAATTTAACTTCCTCTCGAATATGTGCAAACTTTCTCATGTAATTTCCCAAAGCATGCAAAGTATCATGTGTGGGAGTGTGTGTGGGAACACGTGTAGTAGAAAAATATGGCAAAAATTTGTGAGACACACTGCCTAACTTAAAAAAGAATTCCCTAAGGTATCATTTCTTCTTATAATGGGTGAAAAAATACACGGGCCTAGGAACACCTCTCTCAAAACGTATCGGATTCACTCTCCTATCGAGAATCGAACACCTAGGTGGCTTAGGTTGAGAGGAATATGGATCTATCACAAACTCGAGAACTCTCACGGGTGCAATATGAGAAGTAGGTGCACCGTCATAACCTCTTCTTAGTCTCTCAACATTACCAAAATCGGGACCATAACTTGTCAAGTACGTTCGAGATCTCACTCGAGTTGGGACACACAGGCTTCAAGATCACTCTTTTACCAACCTATTAAGATCAACTGCTCACATAAGGAAACCTTCACCATCTCGAGTTGACTCGTCGATACCTCTAACTCTCTTAAAACTCCTATCTCTCTCCAAATCTAACACCATAGGACCTAACTCCTTATTCAACTTCTTCATCTTTAAGGTATCGGCGTAGAAATCTCTAAATTCTTTTGGGAGATCACTTTCTTCCTCACTACAAATCTCATTTTGACGTTCACTCAGAACATTCAAATCATCATCGGGGTTCTCAAATATACATGTGTCATTGTCATCGTGGGACAAACTATATGTGCTCACGTGACTAGCCATAAAGGAAACACACATACCATGTGATGATTCATCTCCAGAATCATTCACATCAATATCACTATCGCTAAGAGTGGTCGGCATGGAAATTTTCTTTCCATTTCTCTTTAGCATAGTGGGACATTCAAACGCTTTGTTCCCTTTGACCTTGCACTAAAAACATTTATCCTCTTCCTTTTTCTCATTCTCACTGCTCTCATTGCCCTATTCTTTCTTTTCATTTTCTCAAAAACCTTTTTATTGGAAGAATTTTCATTTGAAAATTTGAGAAACTTTTGATTTTTTTTGCAGACAAGGCCATATCATCTAAGTCAATATCGCCCTAAGACTCGGACTCACAAACTCTCTATTTCTTCTTCTTATCTCTCTTCATAGACACTTCCTCTCTCTTCCTAAATTGGGCCCTAAGTGCAATCCCTCTATCCTTAGTCTTAGCTATATTAGGAACCATGTCGATCTCATAAGTTTGAAGATCTCCTGCGATTTCTTCTAACCTAAGTTTATCTAATATCCCTAATGAGTTCAAAATAGTGACCTTAGGAATAAAACATTTCGGGAGTGACCTTAAAATATTTTTCACTACCCGCGAATCATCAATCTTTTCACCCAAATTAAAATTCGTGTTAACTATGTTCGACAACCTAGCACAAAACTCATCAAAACATTCAGACTCTAACATGGTGATAATCTCAAACTGGGTGGTCAAAGTTTTTAACTTAAATGCTTTAACCGCGTTGGTACCCTCATGTGTCAATTGGATGATGTCCCATTCCTATTTAGATGTGGTTCCCTTCATAATATGACAAAACTCGTTATGGGTGACGGCTCTAGAAATAGCACTATGGCCATAGAAGTTGTAGGTACTCAATTTAAATTCATCTTTTGTCCATTCTGCATAGGTTTGGGATTTATGACATTATTTATAGTGACAGTGGGAGGAGTCCACCCTCTTTCACATATTTACTTGACACGATCATCAGTAGCCTTTAAACTATATTTTATGCGAGCATTGCAATAGGCATAATTCATTCCATCAAAGACGAGCATCCGATTATATAATTTCTCCATCGAAATATTGTAATTTTTTAAAAAATAATTTACATCAATTTTTTTTGCAGAAAACTAATTACTCGATAATTTACAGTAACCTTCTCTGATACCAATTTGAGGATGCATGATATCAATTGTTTACAGGATTCACAAATTTCCAATATTAAAACTTATTTAATTTGAGTCAATCTTTGGCCCAAATTAATTTAACCCTAATCATGGTTCTATGTGATATAAATCAATCATGAAATCACAAACAATCACAAATCGTGGGATAAATAAATTTCAGGAAAAAACCCCTTATGGGTAAAACCGTTATTTCACTATATAACATAAATCACAACTTATAATTACACAATGAAATCTGTAATGAATCTCCCGCATCAAATTAACATAGACCTTATCCCAGATCAGTAAAGATTCCCTCGAGAATCTCAAGAACCACAACTCCTTTTAGTTGCAATGAATACACTCGAGTATCCCCAATGACCACAGTCGTTTGTAAATAGCTCCCATAAGAACTACCAATCCAATAGTAAAGATGGCACTCCACAAAGATGAACTTACATATAAGTTATTGGGTTCACAAAAGAAGTAGGATGTTTTGGTGAATAAAAAAACTAGGTTTTGTGCCCTAAAAGTTGAAGACTAAAAGTCTTCAGATTTGCAGTTTTTATGTATCAAAAGTCTTAATGAAAAGTCTTCCAAATGATATATTTATATAAAAAAAAACACCTTGAGGCGGCTCATGTTGTTCGAACGAATTCTGCATGTCCTTTGAACGACATAAGATGTCATTACTAAGGACCGAAGAAATGTCCATTAAAAAAGTAAAATGGTAAGTGGCCGTTTGAAGCACCAAAGAGACGACCCTTCGCGTGACCTATCAAACGAGATTGCATGTCGTTAGCAGCAGTCGTTTGAACGACTTATCAATTTCGTTTGAACGACATAAACGAAGATTTTTTATTTTGAAAAGTTCGCCTCAGTTTTTTCAAAAATTATTTTGACTTAAAAAAATGCCTCAGTTTGATTTATAATAGTTTCAAAAAATATCACAATATTAAAGTTTCGATTTAAAATTGTTTCGAAAAATATCCCAATACTAAAGTAAAGAATTTACGAAACATAAACACATTCAATATCAAATTATAACTCGTGTCGCGCATATGATGAAGATGCTTTAAATTCGGATCCGTCTTCATGAAAGTATGAATGTGTACAACTTCGACGGTTGTAGCGGTATACGACATACAGAACGTAAACATGGATGATGGAAATTATGTCCTTACAGTTACCATTTTCTATTTATTTTAATTATCTTCATTTATGTATATGTATATACTATATTCCAAGAATTTATTAATGTTATTATTAATTCCAATGTCACTCTTTTTGAAATATTATTAACGTTATTATTTTACAGAGCAATAATTTTTGTATTGATTTTATTTATATATATATATATATATATATAATAAATAAGAGATATTGATTTCATTTTTAAATTTAAAAAATAAGATAAAAGACGGGGGAGAAATTAAAAATGGGTTAGCAGTTAATGGGTAAACTAGTAAAAAAATATCAAATAGTTAGTGAACCTAGCGGTTAGTTAACGGGAAAAAAAAAAGTTAGTGGATTTAACGGTTAAGTAACAAATCGTCGGTTTACTACCAAAACCAAATCGTTAATTTTTGTGTGTGGTTACATTGTGGGTCGTGTATCCGGTAATGTTAATGAATTGTGTTTACCTATTGTTAATACACCCATTAACATTAATGTGTCTTGTATGAATTAAATATAGATTGACATGTTTAGACTATGTTTAGATATTGTGTTTTCTAAACCCGTTGATGTGTCATGCACACATAAAGTGGTGTTTATAATGTACCATACTTAAATTACAAACACTGCCCAATGTGAGCTTGACATGTCGTTAAGAATAATTCAAGGGTCCCTGTATAATTACTCGAAGATAAAAAGATTACAAAACCCTTATGATCGTATTGTCTCATGGAAATATATCCTAGGGTCAATGTATTAGGGAAAACATACGATTACATTGATAGAGTTTCTTTTGCCAACTCAATTATAATACAAGATAATTTTTTTATCTGTTACAAACATAGTAAAAAAAATATGGTGTGATATGATATCGCAATTTTTATCTAATGCGAACTCGATCCAATTAAATCAGGTTTGATGTGAAATATTTCGTCTTTAACTAACACGAACATGGTGCAAATAAATAGCTCACACGAACAGTTTTTCCGCACAATCACTTAACTTTCCACTAAATAATAAATTAATATTTCAATTTTTTCTATAACTCCTTAATAGAAAATATTACCAGTATTATTATTATTAACATTTCAATATAATATTTTACAAGGGGGCATGCTGGGAAGAGCCACGACATGAAAATAGTCTAAAACAATATGACACAATATAAAATCATATTTCATTGTCTAACACGAGCATGATTCAATTAAAATTATATTCGATTCTAATTGTTGTCTTTTATAACTAACACAAACACGACGCAAATAAACTGCAACACTCGTTGAAATCTATTTTTCTAACTAACACGAACATTTTTTTACCTAGCTTCTGTTGGCAAATGGGAGTTACCTTAATCTTTTTTTAACTATCTTCATTTAAGTATGTGTATATAATATATTCCAAAAATATATTAATGTTATTATTAATTCCAATGTCATGCTTTCTGTACTATTATTAATGTTATTATTTTCTAGAACATTAATTATTTTTTTTACTAATTTTAGATCATTATATCTATCTATCTATCTCTCTCTCTCTCTCTCTCTCTCTATCTATATATATATATATATATATATATATATATATATATATATATATAGAGAGAGAGAGAGAGAGAGAGAGAGAGAGAGAGATCATTTTTTACATTTAAGAAATAAGATAAAAGATAAAGCAGATTATTAAAACGGGTTACTGGTTAATGGGTTAACTGGTAAAAAATAACAAATATGTACTGAACTTGACAGTTAGTTAACGGGTAAAAAATAGAAAATAGTTAGTGGATCGAAATGTTAGGTAACGAGTCACACATTTATTACCCAAACCAATTCGTTAATGTTTACATGTGGTAACGATGTGGGTTGTGTACCCGTTAATGTTAATTAATCATGTTTAGATATTGTCTTGAAACCCATTAATACCAATGTGTCTTATATGAATTAAAAATAATTTGACATGTTTGGATATTGTCTTTTTTTGAACCCGCTAATGTGTTATGCACACATTGAGTGGCTTTTTTAATTTACCCCATTTAAACTACAAACACATCCCAATGTGAGCTTGACATATCAGTGGGTATAATTCAAGGTGTAGCCGTCCCGAGATCTTCCCTCCCTGCTCTTCATGGGAAAGAGGAAGGATAAAGGTCTCACACCCCTCGCTACTCCTGGGGATTCTTCGGCCATCGTCGATTTTTGGGTGATGTAAAGAGATAGAGTCGTTAGCCTATTTTGCACAAAATAGGCAAAAGAACATTGCGTCGCCTCGAGAGAAAGGCATTAAAGACAAATTGAGGCTTGCAAAACCAATAGTTCAGAGGTTCGGTGGCTAAGTTACGGAATGAGAAGGTGTTAGGAATCTATCTCGCCCTTTTAGTCTCTCATGGGATTATGTTATTACTCTCCTTAATTTCTCCATGAAGTGTATGTGCATGTATATATAAGGGGAGATCGGAATCGTTCGGCTCACATCATGGAAAAGATGGAGTGAGGTCATCCATAGGACTGTTCCCAAAATAGTAATAAAAAATGTAATGTTTGAGTTTATTGAGATGTTAACCATTATGATGGAATGGAAACGTATGTTAGATAAGATGCGAATATGGATTATAAGTATGATGTATGGAAATAATATACAAACAAAATAAAGAAAAAGAGAAAATAAGAAAATATACTCGAGTATCGGGGTTTTGCCCGAGATGCCTATGTAGCCCATAAAGGCATCAAAGTCCAAGTTGCTCGCATGTGGGATAAGGGTGGGGTTTATCCTAAAGATTTAAATGGAAGTTTATTATATGTGTGTGTGTAGAAAATATATTTTTAGTTTTTAGAAAATGTGATGAAGATTCTAAGTGCAATTTATAGGTGTAATTCTCTTTTTCTTTATTTTGGGTTTTTTATAGGAAATAAATTGGGTGCAATAATGCTAATAAAGAATGAGATATTAATGTGCTTGATCTAGTAAAAATGAAAAGATAAATTAAGAATTTATATAACTAATGCGAGAATAAAAGGAACCTAAAGAGAGCGGAGAATGTTTGGTCCTTATTTGGACACTTGGGGATTGATCTTGATTGATGATGAGCTTCCTTGCAAGTGAATGAAGAATATATGAGGATTTTTGCTAGATTGGGCATGAGTGTGATGAGAATGATATGTGGAAAGATATTTCAAATAAGGAAACCTCGTTGAATTAAGAAGAATATTGTTGAGATCATCGAGGTTGATGTTTTTGAGGTTCCTTTCGAAATGAGCTCATACTCTCCTTATATAAGGTAGGGGGACTGTCGATCGGCATTATCCTTGTCCTGCCAATTGGCAGTCTCGTGCAGATTTTTTGGAAAATGCTCATAAAATGTAATTCGTATGTTCAAATCGTGCATGTGGTATACCGTTAGAAAGGTGATTCGAAGACCTTTGAGAATAATTGGGTCGCTCCCAAGTACGGGAGTTAACTTTAGGTCAAACGGGGCTCGAAATCTCCCATCAGTCCTTTGGACAGAAGATCGTCGGATGACGATTGATCATTCATCCAAATTGTAATTCTGAATCGAGAATGGATAGATCATTGAAACTTCATGAGAGGTACTTCAATGTTCCAAAGATTTTAGCTCAGTTCAGAGAGTTGACTTTTATCAAATGGGGCCCATAAATGTCCGATGACCTTTCGGAGTAAAATGGACCATTCATCCATACCGTAAGGCTGATTCAGGCATGGGGTGGAGCGTTGTAATGTCTCATTCGAGCTGAAAAGTTAACTTTGGTCAAACAGAGCCCGGGAGCACCCAATGGACTCCAGATCGGTTTTTAGGGGGAAATGGTTCATTTGTCCTAACCGTTATGTCATTTCATACACGAGGCTGGAAGTTATAAAGTGTATTTAGTGACCTTTGAAGATTAATTAAGCTTCTACTTTGATGATGAAGTTAGTTGGGGTCAAATCGGGGCCCAGGAGTGCCTAATGGCCTCTATATCGGTTTCTGATAGTAAAATGGACCGTTCATCGAAACCACTATGCTGTTTTGCATAAGGGGCAGACTATTGGAAAGGGGATTATGTGCCCTTTGAAGATTCTTTGAGGTTTTGCTCTAATGAGGCTCAGGAGTGCCCGATGGCCGCTAGATCGATACTCGGAGTCTAATTAAAGGTTTGTGATGAATGGGGAGGTGCCAGAGACCTAAGATAGACTTAAGGAGGTACTAGAATGTGGTGTCTACAGATCCCCTCGAGCGGTAAGCTTGGAACAAGTGAAAGTTATCGAATAGACACGACATGGATGCTTCGGGAAAGAGGTCGATTATTCTAACCTAAGGGGATGGGATGACCGTTTCAGAGGGTCGAGGTTAATTTTGAGGACCATAATTAATTCTAGGGATGTTTTATTCAACGGTTAGAGGTCAATTATAAGGACCCAAAGTTGTGGCGACCAATTATACGGATCAAGGTCAATTCTGGGGACCTAAGGTTGTGATCACCAATTCTGCGAGTCGAGGTCAATTCTGAGGACCTTAAGTAAGGGAAGCCAATTTTAAGGGTCGAGGCCAATTCTGAGGATATTTAGTAGGGGTGATCAATTCTTAGGGTCCAGGTCAATTCTATGGACCTAAATTAGGGGCAACCAATTATGAGAGTGAAAATCGATTTCGACAACCTTAAGTAGGGGAGACCAGGGGCAAGGTAAATTATAAGGACCTTGAGTAGGGGAGACCAATTCTGAGGGTCAAGGATAATTTTGCGGACCTTAAGTAGGGGCAACCAATTCTGCGAGTCGAAGCCAATTCTGAGGACCTTAAGTAGGGGCGACCAATTTTGAGGGTCAAGGACAATTCTGAGTACCTTAAGGGGTGACCAATTCTAAGGGTTGAGGTCAATTCTGAGGACCTTATGTACAGGCGACCAATTCTGAGGGTTGAGGTCAATTCTGAGGACATGTTTATTGTAAATTCGAGGTTTTTTCACTCTGGGTATTTGGATGCACTAGTGATTCCGTTGGGGAGTGTGTTTCTTCGAGACACCATTGGGGAGAGATGTTCAGTTAGGGCTTCTAGTTCTTCTTGGGGAAATTGGAATTTTTCTAGGAGAAATTTTAATTCGGGAAAACTTGTGGGGGGAACGGGTAGGATATTACATAGCCCTGTTGGGGAACCATATGATTTATATTGAGGATAAGGTTTTAGGATTCTATTGGGGAATTATAGTGGGCTTTTGGGATACGAGTGCACTAATTTTTAGGTCTAAGATGGGGATTAAACAAGGTATTAATCTGACTGGGGATTTGGGAGCCTGAAAATGGTTTTCTAGGTAAAGAAATATTCCAATATATATTTGGCGATTTTAGAAATTTTTTGGACTTTTCTAGCATTTTTTTGAATTTTTTTATACGAAATTCTCAGAGGGGACTGTCGATCAGTGGGTGGCTCAGTAGTTATTGGGGATTGATTGTGAGGGTTTTCAGATAGTGGTGGATCGCACGTTGAGGGTGACACCAGAGGTGGGGCGGGCGGAGTTAGAAAGTATTTTTGACTCTATGTTGGGAATGTAGGTGACCTTTTACCCTTGAGGGATGGCTCCTCGGGATATAGGGGTGACTTAGTTGCATGCACAAATGCATCTGCTATTATTGCACGAATTTGGCTATTCCTAGTATTTGGGGGAGAGAGCGATTTGACAGATCACGGAGGATAAGGTGTAATCCAATTATTGTTCTTTCCCTTCATGATTTTCTTGGAGGTTCATCATTGACTCTAGGAGCTTGGCGTTGACCATATTGCATGCTTGATGTAGAATAACTGAACCTGATAAGAGACTCAAAAAGGCAAAAAGAGATGCATATTTTATTTGATTATCTTGATTTAGTGGCTTACTCTACATTCACTTAAATTTGTTGTGGAGATTTTATTTTGAGAAACAGTAGCAAAAGTGTGTTTTGGAATAAAGAGAGGCCTTTGAGGCATAGTGGCAAAGAGATTCCCTTTGAATGGATTTATTTTTGGAAAAGTTAGGAAAAATGAGTTTTTTGGAATTTTTCAGTAGGGGAAGTCCTTAGAGGCTTAGTTGGTATATGGATGAGGAGATAGAAAGCTTGGTTATAAAGTGGAGCTTGTCTCCTTCGTTGTTTTGTGTTAAATCTGGTGTGTTGAATAGACTGTAATGATGTTGGTTTTACTAGAACAGTTGTTTTAGGCCTAACTTTAAGGCTACTACTGGTGATCGGGGACCTAGTGGTAGACCGTCAATTGGCTACTATTACAGTGTGGATGTCGTATCATCGCAATCCTCTAGCGATGATACTGGCGGAGACCCTGAATGGTCTAGATGCTTGGTGGGAAGGTCGTTCTGATGTTTTGAGAGGATGCACGGTTATGCTACTCATATGGTTGGATGAAAGATTTTGTTTTTTGGTCCCCTTGGAATATCCTTGGCAGATGTGCCAAATTTCTTCATTCATTATTTTGTCATCTTTGGCCCATCCATAGAGAACTCTGTAAATTGGTTTGTGGAGCACGGAGCGCGATGCTTGCATTGGTTGGTGCCCTAGTGAGGGAGTTACAGCCTATTCTAGAATTGGGTGAATACCTGTATGTTTGGTTAGTTGGTATCTGGAAAACCTCATTCTATTTCCCCTGGTGACTCCTGGGTCAACTCGGATGGGAGAAAATTTTCCCGTATCCTAGATTTATTTCCTTAGAGGATTTTACTAAAGGCTTGTGCATGTGATTGGAATATCTGTGGGAGAATCGTTGTTTACCAACCCACCCTTCTCAATCTATTGGCATGGTTTGGCATGTTTCTGAAGACTATATGGAATGGCTGTTGAAAAGGGTAGTGGCTAAGATCTTAGCAAAGAAGATCGAGCAGAGATGGTTTGTCATGTTTGACACTATGGAGGGGGCATAGTTATTTTCTCTAGGATCGTTTATGATTCTCATTCCATGGAGCTCCTTCGGCATACCATCTAAGAAGGGTAAGTTTAGGGGCCTCAAGGAGAAAGTAATGACGGGGTTGGGTCTTCTAACAGCTACTGATAGGGTCTTTTGTGAAGCTGGTGTTTATTTTTTATGCTTTTTGTGATGAAGATATGTTTTGTTGTTTTTGGTTTTGGGGAATAATTTTGGGAAGGTTTGGTTAGTTTGTTTTAAGGGTAGTTTGGTTGGTGGGGGTAGTTGTTTGACTCTCTATGCTAATATTTCGTGTAATTGTGCCAAATTTTCCATTTGAATTATCTTAATGAGTTTTAGTTATATTTTTGTGACTCTTAATGGGTTATATATTTGAATTATGCATACCAATCTCTAAGGCATACATAATTCTTTTTTTCATGTAAATGATAAAATGAACTGTTGTCCTTGGAGGTAAGAAAAGAATATACTTTTATGAAAAAGAAGGGGATGGTGTCCATATAAAGCATATGATCTGCCTACGTACCCATGGGATTTTGAAAAAAAATTGAGTTTCATTTTGAAGTAAAAAGTTTTTTAGAGGATCAGGCCCCACGTACTTCTGAGTAGAGATAAATTAAGATTTTTTTAGAATAGAAGAGGCTGAGAGGAATCATAGCACGCCATGATTTCGGACTAAGGGTTGAATTTCTTGAGATGGTACAAATTAACTGGATGCTCCATCTATTCTCCGTCAAGGTCAGTGAGCATAGTGGAGCCACCGAATAGGATCTTCTTCATGATGTAGGGGTCACTCCAGTTTGGCTTGAATTTCCTTTTGGGGTCCCAGACGGGTTCTATGATTTCTTTGAGGGCTAACTCCCCTTCTTGGACACCATAAGCCTTGAATCTCCTGTTGAATGATCGCTCTATCTGACAGTAATATCCCTATATATGATATAGAGCATTTAGCTTTGCTTTATCTAAGAGTGATAATTCGTCGAGATGGCTCTGGTGCCAGTCTTCTTCATTGACATTGCTTTCAAGCATGACATAAAATGAGTGTATTCTTAGTTCAACGGGTAGGACTGATTCCATGTCGTATACCACAAAGTAAGGGGTAGACCTAATAGACGCTCGAACTGAAGTACGATAGCCCTAAAGGGCGTAAGGGATCCGATCAGCCCAATATCGATAACTCTCAGCCATATTACTGATGATTTCTTTGAGTATCTAATTAGAGGCTTCAATTGCACCGTTGATTTGTGGTCGTTAGGGAGAAGAATTATTTCTCTGAATCCCATACTCGTCGACCAATTATGTGACTTCTGCCTCAAAATGTAACTCGTTATCTGACACTAGCTCATGTGGAACCCTATATCAGTAGACGGTGTTCTTTCGGATGAACTTGGCTACCCTTTTGGCATTCATCACTGCATATGACTCTACTTCGATCCATTTGGTGAAGTAATCAATGGTAACCAAGATGAACACGTGCCCATTGGAGGCTTATGGTGTGACTTTCCCTATTATATCGATGCCTAATGTGGAGAACGACCAGGGAAAGGTCATGTTGTATAATTCCCGTGGAGCTAAGTGCTGGAGATTAGAAAACTATTGGCATTTAAGGCATCTCTGGACATAGGTGGTGTAATCATAAATCATGGTAGTCCAATAGTACCCCTATCGGATAATCTTTTTTGATAATATATGGCCCTTCATGTGGGGTACGCATTCTCCGTTATGGATCTTCTGCATCATTTCTTCAATGTTAGCCCATGCAATGCAGTGTAATTAGGTTCCATTGAAGTTTCTCTTGAACAGTACTTTATCATAAATAATATATTGGGTGGCCAATTTTCATAAGGTCGCTCAGTCTTTCTTGTTATCATCTTAAGGGTACCTACCGTGCTTGAGGAGTTTCCAAATATTATAATACCAGCACTTGTCTATATTGGAGTCCTCTTCTGTGATCAGCTCCATGTGGTAGCAGTTGGTCGGTTTAGCTTATTTTTAGATTAGGAAAGGGGTCATCGTTATCCCTTGGTCATGTTGACCATGGAGGCTAAGCTAGTAAGAGCATTAGCTAAGCTTTTCCTTGCTCGAGGCAAGTAGTAGAAGGTGATATCTCGAAACTGGGAAGTTAACTCTTCTAGGTGGACATAAAAGGGAAAGTTTTTCATCTTTGACTTTCCAACTTCTAAGGACCTGGGCCATGATGAAGGTAGAGTCTCCGAAGACATATAAGTATTGGTTTCCTTTCCTGAGAGCAACTTTGAGGACTACGATGCATGCCTCGTATTCGATCGTGTTGTTAGTGCAGGAAAAATCTAGCTTGATGGCAATGGGAGTGTAGGAGTCATCAGGGGTGATTAGGAGTATCTCAATGCCATATCCTTTTTATTGGCACTGTCATCAAAGAACATTTACCATCGGAGGTCTTCCTGAGAGGTGCAAAGGATATCTTCAACTAGGAATTCGGAGATCCAAACATCATCGGGTAGTCAGTAAGGTAGCTGGAGATAGCTCTCCCTTTCATGGCTTTCTTCACGACAAGCATCATATTAAATTTAACTAGCCACATCAACCACTGGGTCATTCATCTAGACAAGATGGCTTTCTCCAGTAGGTAATTGATATGATCCATTGGGGATACAAGTCTAATGGGAAAAGTGAGCATGTAGTGCCATAATTTCTGAGTAACCCAAACAAGGGTGACACATGTTTTCTCCAAGGCAGTGATGTTGCCTTTGTACCCGACCAACTTACGACTAGTATAGTAGATGGCCCTCTCTTTGCGGGATTCTTCAAGGTATTGGGAGGAAAAAGACCTAATTGCAATGTTTATTACGGTTAAGTATAGGAATAGAGGGAGATCAGACTCTGGTGGCATGAGTACCATAGGTCGGGATAAATATTACTTGATTCGATTAAAGGTTTCCTGACAAGCTTCATTCCAAACTTTGGATGAATCCTTTCGGTGGAGATTGAAATTTGGTTAAAAAATAGAAGTCAATTGGCTGATGAACCGACTGATATACTATAATTTTCCTAAGAATACCTGGTGTTCCTTCTCCTTTTAAGGTGGTCGTATTTTGAGTATGGCTTTCAGTTCGATAGCATCTGCTTCAATCCCCTTCTCGCTAACCATGAATCCCAAAAAATTTCCTTTGGTGATGCCTAAGACACATTTTTGTGGGTTATGTCACATCTGATATCGTCGTAGCCATCCGAAGAGAGGGAACATGACCTTCCCACATCTTGGATTTAATTATCATATTATCCACGTAAACCTCAACTTCTTTGTGTATCAAATCATGCAAGATGGTTGTGGTAGTCCTTTGGTTGGTAGACCCGACATTTTTAAGACCGATTGGCATAACTGTGTAGTAGAAACTTCCCCAATGGGTGATGAATGCGGTTTTTTCTTTATGATCAGGATTCATCTTCATTTGATTATATTTGGAAAACCCATCGACGAATGATTTGAGAGCATGATGGGTCATGTTGTCCATGATCATGCCGATGTTGGGTAATGGGTAATCCTCTTTCAGAGAGGCTTTGTTCAAATATCAGTAATCAACGCATATACGAACCTTTCCTCGTGATTTTGGCATGGGTATAATGTTAGCTATCCATATGGGATATTAGATCACTCAGATGAAACCTACATTCAACTGTTTGACCACCACTTTTTTTACCTTGAGTGATAATTCGGTACGAAGCTTTTGCAGTTTCTATTTAACTGGTTGTCATTTCAGTAGAGTTAGAATCTCGTACTGAGCTTTCCCAGTGGCGAATTCAATCGTATGATCATGCAAATACATCGATAATTTCCTTCAATAGTTCTTCGAGTTGAGTGCTCTCATGCTCATCAAGGGTGGACCATATCCTAGTCTCCCGTTGTTGGCTACTAGAATAGAGATTGATAACTACAGTTTAATCCTCATTAATTTGAACGTTGTTATGTTATTGCTCATTAACCATATTAAGATCTGTTAAGAATGGTTCATTTGTAAAATCACCATCATTAATAGTTTGATTAGAATTAAGACAATAAATGCAAGGCCTAACAAGATACTCAAAATCTTCATTTATTTCATTCTCAGGAAAAAAAACCTTGAGAACCTCGGCGAAGGAGATCTCGATTAAATTGTTATAAAAAAAAGGGAGGATCAACAAATGAGCAAGAAATAGGATAAACATTTGTTTTGGGTTGCATTTCAGCAGGTGGAACCGGTATAGAATTCTAGTTGAGGATGGTTTCATTAACAGATTTGATTAGGACAGACGGATCCGACGATGTAGCACCTGAGTGAATCATGCAGAGTGTCTACCCTAATGTCTGCAGATTGAATGTGTTTTCAGAGTCACTTTCCTCGATAACTTTCGTAACATCTATATATTTCACAATGAGAGGTTTCACATGATACTGGGAGTCCTCAGCCCCAGAGTAATTTCCTTGGAAGAAAATCTCCCTCCCTGGCTTCATTTTCTTATCCACGTGATCATACCATGGTTCGGGAAAGCCACAAAATGGAAATTCCTCACCTTCTTTGATAAATTTCCCATTCAAGGAATCCCTTAAAACAGTCTGGGCAATTTCTAACATTCGCTTCAATTGGGGTTTGATACAACGCAAATATTGCGCATTTCACCCGTTAATGTACGCGTTATTAGCCCCCTCGGGTACCTTAATTCCTATATTTATGCTCAATAATCAGACAACCTCCATTTTATATGTTAACATGCTATATGAGGTATATTTGGGCTTTTGTAGGGATTACAGGTGCTAAGTATGAAGTTGGATGCATTCCGGTGAAGTTTCGTACAAATCCGCACGCGTAAGGGAATTTTAGTCAATTCACAATTTGGTAAATTGTCCCAATGTCTTAATGGAAGTTGTATCCCTCTGAACAAGCTTCGCGTGTCCGCAAACGGTGCGCGATTCCGAGTCCGAACGAAGAAGTTATGAGACTTTTAGCGGAAGAGGATTCCAAAGAGACCAAAACCAGGAAGCCAAATCGATTCGGCTCCAACCCAAATCGATTCGGCCCCCTAGCCAAATCGATTCAGAATTTCCAAATCGATTCGGCTTGAACCAGTAGCCAAATATCGGGGGGCCAAATCGATTCGGCTCCAGGCCAAATCGATTCGGCCCTGCTGATATTTGGCAATTTTCCTTTTTATTTACAATTTTGCCACGGGATATTTTGTATTTAACCCTTATCTCTTCATTTTGAAGAGGGGATCTTAGATATCTTCATTATTATCTAGTTTTAGGGTTTGCAAACTTGGGAGATTTGCCCCACTCCTCCTCTTGTACTCTTTGTTTTGTAAGTTGTATATTAGTTTAATTACATTAATTTAGTTGTTTTCCTTAATTTCCATGCTTTCATTTACTTGCTTTCTTTACTTTCTTGCCTAGATAAATTTATTTCTTGCTTAATTAGTATAATTTAGTTTATTTTCATGTCGTGCCCTTAGATAAATAGGGTCGGGGTTGTGTTCCGCCATTAACGGGCCTCGGACCTCCAAAGTTAGGGTTTCGTGTTAAATTGCATTTAATTGAAACCTCGCGTATTAAAGTCGGATTATTATGCGTTTAACTTTCTTTGTCACGCAACATTAGTGTTTATAGGGATAATCCGAATTTAATCCGCGCGTGACCATTTCTCATTAAATGTTTAATCTCACAACTTTGGGTTAAATTCCTTATTGTCTGATGTTTATGCTTAATTGATTATGCTCGATTAAATGCTTTCGAGCCTTAACTCTAGTTAGTAGTTGTTTCGATCCATGTGGTAGGATGCGATCCCGATCCTCGCTTTACTTTTGTGTAGAGTAACTTATTATTTTCTTTTGTCACCATAACCACCCATCACCTTTTCTTATTTCTTTTACACCATTTTTATTCTTGAAGTTTTAAAACAATTAACATCTAAAATTTAATCACTCCCTGTGGATTCTTACGATACTCGACTTACCGATGTGCTTGCTTGTCAAGTGTAGTTGTAGTTTAGGTTTTTGCATCGCGGCGGCAAAACACACAACGATTGCGTCCTCACACGAACACACTTTTACCGCTCGATCAAAATGGCGTCATTGCCGGGGAGTGTGTTTTAGATTGTTATTGTTTTATTGTTTCGTAGTATTTCTTTCATTCATATTTGTATTCTTTAGTTTCCCCTTTCTTTTTGACTTGTGCTAGATTGTTTCGAGAAATTGAAATCTCGGTGCTTGTCGCTTTTGTTGAATAGCTCATTTTGAAATGTCTCGCTATTACGCTTTAGATAACCTTAATTGTTATGAGAATTTTTTTCCAAGTTATACTCCCAAAACAATGAGAGAATGCCTACAAATTCTTGAAAATGAGCGAATTGAGCGTGAAATTCAAGCGTATGTAGGTAATACCTCATCGCCTTGTGAGGGTAATTTGGAATGCGGGGAATCCGTTAGCTATGAGAAACCCGCACAAGAAGATGAAATGTCTTCTTGTTCGTTTGATAATGAGTTAATGATGAAGGAAATTAATGACCGATCCGAAAGTTTTCAAGCTTGGTTTCTAGAAACTGATGCCTTGCTCGACGAGATTATTTCTTCACAAAATCGGGTTGAGGTTTAAACTTGCGTTTCATCTCCACCCCTTTTTGTTAAAGAAATAATTGAGAGTGAGCCAATCTTTAGCACTTTCGATAGTCAACCTCTTATTATTTTTTCCGATTGTATTGAGGTTGTTGGTCCTTCCTTTCCTTTACTCCCTACTATTCCCGAATAATTAAATTTATCGCAAGAATCGGTTGAAAGTCTTGAGCACTTTGACCCGATTCTTGAACGAGAATGTTATTTTGAGATGCTTCATCTCATGGGCTTTTCACTTGCACTTGCCCCACCTCCCCTTCCAATTGAAGAATCTTGGGGATGTGATTTTGATTTTTCTGAGACTAATGTAGTCTTGTCCCCCATAGTATCCAAATCCACCATCGTCCCCCAAAAATTTCAAATTGGCGATGGTTCACTTTTTTCACCACCCACATGCCTTCCGTTGTTCAAACGGAATTATTATTTTCTGGGAGGCATGTTCGCTTTGGATGGTCCACCGTTGATCTTTCAAAGTCAAATCCCTTTTTGGCTGGACCCTCAACTATTTAGACTTCTAGTGTATAGTTAGTGTGAAGCCTAAATAGTAGGTTGTAAATAGTTAGCTTTTTAATTTTCTTTCTTTCCTTTTTTTTCTTTCCTTTTAATTTAGTCTAGTGTAATTAGTTAACTTTTTGTTATTTGTTTTTGCTATGCTCGGTACTAACTTGTTTTGTAGATTTCGTTGGACTCGTGCTTATGGAGATCGCTCCAATTTTGGGTAATATCGTTTTTTTCCTCTCTTTGTGTTGTGTTCTTAATGCGCATTGAGGACAATGCAACATTTAAGTTAGGGGGTGTAGGATATTCTATCCATTTCATATGTAGTCCATTGATTTGCTTACTTATTAGTTACTAAGTATGCCTTTTTGTGAAAAATTTCAAAAATTTCAAAAATATTTTCTTTCTTTTTTCTCCTTTGTTGGGCATTTTGCCTTGTTTCCAGTGATAAATTTCAATAATTGCCCGATCCAATAGACAACTCAATGATGCATGTTCTCGATTTTAGAAGTTATTGGACTTTACTCCTCAAATCATTGATATTGTGAATAACTTCATGAATTAAACTTTATCCCATGAGCATATGCACTTTCCTTGTCATATTGATTTGGTTTAAGATTTTTATAACTCGGGAATATTTTGTTGCATTGTATATACTTACACCGAGTAAGCTTTGTACCTTTCATCGTTTGTGAGTGTTATACACTATTCTTTTCTCATTGAAAACGTTGAATTCGTTGGTAATCTCACTATTCTTTCACTTGACCATTCATTAATTGAGTTCATACTTGAAATGTATTACTTGATCATGATTTTCAAAGTTTGTTTTGACTCAAGAATTGCGTAAACTTTATCAAATGATCATAGGCCATCTTTGTTATATCACCCATATTATCCTTGACCTCACCTTATATGTCTCCCTAGTCAACCCCTTTGAGCCGAAATATAGCCTTTCGTTTCATAACCCCATTACAATAACCAACTCCAAATTGGAGTTTTAGCCCATACATACACTTTCCATACCTTTGTTTGGAATGTTACTTGGGATTGAATGTTGTTGTTATGATGTCGGTTGCAATTTAGGCATATGAGAGTTTGAAAAGTAAAGAAAAGAAGTAGTGAAAAAGTGATGAAAAAGAGAAAGCAAAAAGAAAAAAGAAAACAAAAGAGAAAATGAGAAAAAGAAGAAAAGAAAAGAAAGAGAAAGTTGTAAGTGTTGTGTATATAGTTCAATAAGCTTTGATCACTCTCCAATTCATACATTTAATGCTTGGTTTGGAACTTGTTTTCCAATTTTGATATTGCTCGCTTTATCCCATTATCCCGAGTTTTCATTCCGAACACTTTGAATCCGTACATACATTCCTTTCATTTCGTACCCTAGCATAGCCTACATTATAATCCTATCAAGTCCTATGTGATCTTAGGGTGAATTTAATTTAAAAGTTTAAATAGTTTTGATAATCTGTGAAAATGCATTTCGCCTCTTTTAGTGTGAGGTATCCTTTCATTGAGATTACAAGTTTTTCATTTCCTATATAGCGTTCCTCATATGTGACATGTGCGCGGCCTAATTTCTATTTACATTTACTCTTTATGCCCGCATGTCCCGTGTATTACCTCCCTTTTCATAGTGAATTCATTTGTTGAGCGTAATGCCCGTGAGGATTGAATGTATGCTTGCTTTGATTAGTATCCGGTTTATATAAGTTTTTCGCCAAATCACACTATGCATGTGCTCTCCCCCCTCCCACTTTTAAAGTTTTAATTCTATGAGGTGCATTCAACCTGTTAATAACAACGGACTTTAGCTAGAATTCGTTCAATATGCTAATAACATGTTTGAAATCTTTTTCGTTGTTGTTGAGTTTGTCGCATGTTGGGATGGGCATATTTTGAGGAAACTATATGATGTTTGTGGGTATCATCCCTGAAAACCCACACGAGACAACACTCGTCCACTAGGGTAACCTAAGGGTTTAACGGCTCATTGCATATGCTAAATGCAATCGCTCGCCCGTGAAAGTGGCCTTATCTTTTTATCACTTTTTCATCCCATTTTGTACTTGTATCCTTCTTTTGGTTTGCTTGTAGTTCTTGTTGTTTCCTATTTCATTTCTAGGGACTAGCAATGTGTAAATTAGGGGGTGTGATACAACGCAAATATTGCGCATTTCACCCGTTAATGTACGCGTTATTAGCCCCCTCGGGTACCTTAATTCCTATATTTATGCTCGATAATCAGACAACCTCCATTTTATATGTTAACATGCTATATGAGGTATATTTGGGCTTTTGTAGGGATTACAGGTGCTAAGTATGAAGTTGGATGCATTCCGGTGAAGTTTCGTACAAATCCGCACGTGTAAGGGCATTTTAGTCAATTCACAATTTGGGAAATTGTCCCAATGTCTTAATGGAAGTTGTAGCCCTCTGAACAAGCTTCGTGTGGCCGCAAACGATGTGCGATTCCGAGTCCGAACGAAGAAGTTATGAGACTTTTAGCGGAAGAGGATTCCAAAGAGACCAAAACCAGGAAGCCAAATCGATTCGGCTCCAACCCAAATCGATTCGGCCCCCTAGCCAAATAGATTCGGAAATTTCCAAATCGATTCGGCTTGGACCAGTAGCAAAATATCGGGGGGCCAAATCGATTCGGCTCCAGGACAAATCGATTCGGCCCTGCTGATATTTGGCCATTGTCCTTTTTATTTACAATTTTGCCATGGCATATTTTGTATTTAACCCTTATCTCTTCATTTTGAAGAGGGGATCTTAGATAACTTCATTTTTGCTAGATTTAGGGCTTTTATAATTGGGAGATAAACCCTATCCCTCTTGCTTTGGATGGTTGTACTATTTGTTTTGTAAGTTGTACCTTAACCTTTTCTTCCTTAATATAGTTGTTTTAGTTGTTTTCCTTGCTTTCTTTCCATTTTCCATGCCTAGATAAGTTTATTTATTGTTATTTATTGCTTTTATAGTGTAATATTAGTGTAAATTAGTTTATTTCCATGATTTGTCTGTAGATAAATAGGTTCGGGATTGTGTTCCGCCATTTACGGGTTTAGAACCTCGAAAGTTAGGTTTGCGTGTGAAATTGCATTTAATTGAAACCGCGTGTATTAAAGTTGGATTATTATGCGTTTAAGAAACTTTAGTGTTTATAGCGATATTCCGAATTTAATCCGCGTGTGACCATTTTTCGTTAAATGTTTAATCTCGCAACTTTGGATTAAATTCCTTATTGTGTGATGTTTATGCTTAATTAAAAATGCTCGATTAAATTGCTTTCGAGCCTTAACTCTAATTAGTAGTTGTTTCGATCCGTGTGGTAGAATGTGATCCCGATCCTCGCTTTACTTTTGTGTAGCATAACTTATTCTTTTCTTTTATCACCATTTCCAACCTATCATCTTTTACATTTTTATTCTTGATGTTTTAAAACAATTAACATCTAAAATTTAATCACTCCGTGTGGATTTCTTACGATACCCGACTTACCGTTGTACTTGCTTGTCAAGTGTAGTAGTAGCTTAGGTTTTTGCATCGCGGCGGCGAAACACACAACGATTGTGTCCTCACACGAACACACTTTTACCGCTCGATCAAAATGATTGTGTCCCCGGCAACGGCGCCATTTTGATCGAGCGGTAAAAGTGTGTTCGTGTGAGGACACATTCGTTGTGTTTTGACGCCGCGATGCAAAAACCTAAACTACAACTACACTTGACAAGCAAGCAAAGCGGTAAGTAGGGTATCATAAGAAATCCACAGGGAGTGATTAAATTTTAGATGTTAATTGTTTTAAAACTTCAAGAATAAAAATGGTGTAAAAGAAATAAGAAAAGGTGATGGGTGGTTATGGTGACAAAAGAAAAGAATAAGTTACGCTACACAAAAGTAAAGCGAGGATCGGGATCGCATCCTACCACACGGATCGAAACAACTACTAACTAGAGTTAAGGCTCGAAAGCATTTAATCGAGCATAATCAATTAAGCATAAACATCAGACAATAAGGAATTTAACCCAAAGTTGTGAGATTAAACATTTAATGAGAAATGGTCACGCGCGGATTAAACTCGGATTATCCCTATAAACATTAACGTT
Source organism: Sambucus nigra (assembly GCA_949130495.1). Lineage (NCBI taxonomy): Eukaryota > Viridiplantae > Streptophyta > Magnoliopsida > Dipsacales > Adoxaceae > Sambucus > Sambucus nigra. Next base: position 6,656,818 of record CASBWL010000025.1, read on the forward strand.
GCGTGACAAAGAAAGTTAAACGCATAATAATCCGACTTTAATACGCGAGGTTTCAATTAAATGCAATTTTACACGAAACCCTAACTTTGGAGGTCCGAGGCCCGTTAATGGCGGAACACAACCCCGACCCTATTTATCTAAGGGCACGACATGGAAATAAACTAAATTAAACTAATTAAGCAAGAAATAAATTTATCTAGGCAAGAAAGTAAAGAAAGCATGGAAATTAAGGAAAACAACTAAATTAATGTAATTAAAACTAATGTACAACTTACAAAATAAAGAGTACAAGAGGAGGAGTGGGGCAAATCTCCCAAGTTTGCAAACCCTAAAACTAGATAATAATGAAGATATCTAATATCCCCTCTTCAAAATGAAGAGATAAGGGTTAAATACAAAATATCCCATGGCAAAATTGTAAATAAAAAGGAAAATTGCCAAATATCAGTTGGGCCGAGTCGATTTGGCCTGGAGCCGAATCGATTTGGCCCCCTGATATTTGGCTACCGGTCCAAGCTGAATCGATTTGGAAATTTCCGAATCGATTTGTCTAGGGGGCCGAATCGATTTGGGTTGGAGCCGAATCGATTTGGCTTCCTGGTTTTGGTCTCTTTGGAATCCTCTTCCGCTAAAAGTCTCATAACTTCTTCGTTCGGACTCGGAATCGCGCATCGTTTGCGTCCACGCGAAGCTTGTTCAGAGGGATACAACTTCCATTAAGACATTGGGACAATTTCCCAAATTGTGAATTGACTAAAATGCCCTTACACGTGCGGATTTGTACGAAACTTCACCGGAATGCATCCAACTTCATACTTAGCACCTGTAATCCCTACAAAAGCCCAAATATACCTCATATAGCATGTTAACATATAAAATGGAGGTTGTCTGATTATCGAGCATAAATATAGGAATTAAGGTACCCGAGGGGGCTAATAACGCGTACGTTAACGGGTGAAATGCGCAATATTTGCGTTGTATTGTAACACCCCGTATTTTTGGTATATTTAAAATTTAATTAATTCGGAAATTCTAAATTACTAGTGTGTTGTAATTTAATGAATTAATTATGATAGAATAATATATAAATATTAACCTGGGATTGAATGGTTAATATTTAGGGAAAATTATTTACTGAGCGTATAGTAATAATGTAATTTCGTCGCTTCGAGTATTAATGACGAGATATGTACTTATCACATCCGAAAGTCGGTATAGACTATATTGGGTGGGGGATAAGTATTTTTATAAATTAATTCGGATGCAAATTCTGAGTGTACAGTTGAGTCCGGATGGGCCGAGATAGTCGGAAAAGTGTACCCAGGGGTAGTAAACGGGTCACGGGACGTTTTTAGACATAGTCGGGTCCACTCGGGGGCATTTGGGTCACTTGGGCTTGGCCCATTAGTCAAAAAACGGGATTAAGTTAATTAACCTAATAAAAAGAAATAAGGGGGTGGCTGAACTTAATTAGAAAAAGCAAATCAAGGGTTAGGAAACCCTAACAGCAGCCAAAGCCAAATTGGGGATCAAAAGAGAGCCAACAAAGGTCATCTTCAACCTTGGGATTTAGCTCCAATTCAGACTCTACGAACCTTAAGGCAAGTGGATAACTTGCAATAGCATTAAATCTGTTTTCAATTCATATTCATGTGTAGTGATTAAGTAGAAATTCGTTTTTGGGTGTTAATGGTATGAACATGAGATTTTGAAAACAACAATTCTGATTTACGAAATTGGGTGGTGATTCTTGTAAAAATCTGATGATTGTAAGTTAATGCATATCTGGTAGAATGATATCTGAATATTTGGAAACGAATTTGATGATGATATTTGGGGTATAAATGGGTTTAGGGTTAATGATGAAACTTTCCCCAAACTTCGAAATTGGAGTTAATGGACGAATTAAAACAATGTTGATGAATGCTCTGGAGATCCCTAATGAGTTTCCTAAGATATACAAATGCTAAAAGGGATTTAGTTTTAGTGTAGAAGGAATTGGGACTTGAAAACTCGTCCATGGCTGTCTGTCTTCGCGAAGAAGACGAGTACCTGATCGATCGATCGATCGACGCCATGAAGTCGATCGATCGATGGTCGGCAGAAACTGACAATTCGCCCAGTTTTGTTTATATAGAAAGAGATTTATATAAAAGTTGTTATGTAATTAATTATTGTGGAGAAATTAATGCATGAGTTAAACCTGATTAAATGTGAGTGAATTAATTAGGAGAAGGGAGTAGAAATTTGGGTGACACGTCAAAATTGGTTGAGCGACATCGAGGTAAATTATTTTACTTAGTAATGAACTAAGAAATTTAGAGTCGGGATTTAGACTCGGGTGAGGTTAATTCGGGCTATGAGATTAAGTCCAATTAAATGGTGAGGGCAACATCAAAAGTAACTGAATTTATTAATGTGCAAATTAATAAATAATTCGAGTTGGGTAGCAAACTCATAATAAAAATGGAATAGGCTTGTGTCACGGGCTTAGTACACGGTGTAGCTGGAACATTTTTATATATGTATGTATATATATATATATATATATATATATATATACGGTGTGTGATAGTATATATATATATAGTGTATGTCTTAATATCAGTGGTTAGATATTATTATACTCTAGTGCTATAGGGGGAGGTTACGCGCAGTGGATGAATCCCCTAGCTTGAGGAGTAGGGCGAGTAGATTCCCAGGTCATAGCGTCCGTTACAGGGGGTGAGGGGCGTCTCACTTTCCGGGAAGGAATATGACCGCCTCCAATCGTATACTAAACCAAGTTAGTGAGCGATTCTAACTTGGATAACTAGGGTATGTGAATATACCTAGTGTACTTGCACTTTAGAGAAATTATGTCTGGTGAGTACTTTTACTCGGGTGGATGTTAGTGTTTTATGTATTTCAGTATGTGTGTGAATGCTGCAATATTTCTAAGTATATAATTAGGTGATTATTATATACGGGCTAAATAAATACAAGCATGAGTTGTTGTATATGTATAACGAGTGGAGAAGTTATATGAATCAAAAAGGGAAATGATTAATTAAGTTGATGTTACTAATAACTTAAAAATCATAATCACATTATACTCATATTAGAGTAGGGGGGTACAAGGATACTTTAATAATTATCTAGTCATGAGATAGATAACTAGGTGATAATTAAAGCGTTAGTGGTGCACATTAGAGGAGGGGTAAGGAAGTTCTCAAGAGAGTGCGACACTAACTAAAATATGAAGAGCATGCATATTTATTATTACTGCAAGTTAATCATTTGTTAAATGTTTTCAAATGTTTTGGGTACTAACCCTTGCTATAAAAAAATTTTAAAACCTTTTAGGTGTCCAGCCACAGGGACGCCAGCCTTGACTATATTCCAGGAATCCGATGCTGCAGCATATGTGGATGTTTCGGGGTTTTGATAGACGCCTCATTCTTCATTCTTAATGTAGAAGTTAGTGATTAGTATTCGAGCATGTCGCTCACTTTCCATTTAAATGTTTTTAGACTTGTTGGGGTTTTATTCTTGTCTTTATGGGATTTATTATTTGGACCGTTGGTTTACTCGGTCAATTTCATTCTTACCTGTGGATGATAAATTCAGCTATCAGTGATTGTTTATAGTTTTTATTGTCTGCATGGGTTTTGTTTAAATAATGAAAGATAAAAATTGGCACCAGTCTATTTTTCTCACTTAGGTGGTTAGAAATCTAATATGACGACAGTGATGCTAAGAATGAACCAAATGAGAATCCTGTTCTAACTTAATTTAGGACTGATCACCCGGGATTAATTAGGCGGGGTGTCACAGATGGTATCAGAGCATCAGGTTCTAGAGTCCTTAGGATCTGTGCGGCTTTCTACGTTTCAGCGTAGCGTTCGGTTGTTATAGAGCCCTATTATTAGGACTGTTGATTATATTTTCCGCTTGTGAGATATCGTATTCCTGCTATTAGTTTTGTATAAATTGTGTACTTATACAATTCAATCTATTACAGATGTCACCGAAGAGACAGAATGCGGAGAGGGCTGAGGCTAGGGATGAGGTGAGGGAGGCTCACCAGGAGCCACAGATACCGCCACCACCACCCCCACCCGAGTTGATTTCTACTACTCAAGTTGCAGTGATAGTGGCCCAGGCAGTCGAGACAGCGATGCAAGCTATGGCAGCTCATTTTCCACAGCCCCAGGCACTACCTCCAATGGCTCCAGCAGTTCAGGCTCCAGTGGGGCCACCGTCTTGGCAGCGAGTTAGGGAGACCTTTCTGAAGGGTCACCCACCTGAGTTTCAGGGGAGCATCGATGTGATGGAGGCTTGTGACTGCAAGAAGAATATTCAGCGCCATCTACGCATGCTGGAGTGTGACGATGTGCAGAGGCAGCAGCTTGCTTCCTTTCGTCTGTCGGAGGCAGCCCTACAATGGTGGGAGTCAGTGACCACCACTGAAGAGCGAGATTTCATGGCGGTACCCGAATCCGGGGTGCGGTTCGACCGTAACCACGTTCCACCAGCGGTAGAGGCGGAGATGCGAAGGAAGTTCAGTGAGTTAATACAGGGTGACCGGTCAGTGGCAGATTATGAGCAAGAGTTCACCCGTTTGGCAAGCTTTGTACCAAATGAGGTGAGCAATGAGGAGTGGAAGAGGTCAAGGTTCATGAATGGCTTAGCCTGGAGGATCAGGCAGCATTTGATCGGGAATTCGACGTTAATGACTTATGCAGATGTCGTTAATGCCGCCCTCGTACTTTTTTGGGATCATCGTGCCCATACGAAGGGGAATAAGAGAGCAGGTGAATCGAGCCAGCAGGGCAAGGCGGTTACGGGTGGTTGCACTAGTAGTACTCAGCCACAATTCATTCAGCAAGGGAATTAGGCAAAGAGATTTAAGCCTGGTGGGTTCCAACCGGGAGGACAGGGGTCCAGGCAGGGGCAGCCAGACCCTAAACAGCAGCAGCAGGTTCCTCAAGGCCGTCAGGGCCAAGGGAACAATCGGGGAGGCCAGCAGGGTCAGCCACGTCAGGGCCAACGACAGGGAGACGTGCAGAATCTCTGTTTTGTCTGTCGCCAGCCAGGACACTTCAAGAGGGAGTGCCCGCAGAGGGGCAGAAGCCGTCAGCAGGGTACCCATCAGGGGCAACAGGGGCAGATACCACCGGTCGCACCAACTCCACTCGCCCCAAAGCATCAGTGGCAGATACACTACGGGCGTGTGTATAATGTCCGGAATGTTCCCAATCCTCCGGCACAACAGGCGCCGCCAGCAGTTGAGGGTATGTTTTTCATTCATGGTCATGTATGTAGCATAATTTTAACATGGGAGCATTCATTCATTAAATCTAATTTTGCTAAATGGGCTGGGTTATTAGAGGCAGCGGGTAGCCTCCGTATGAGCGTAGAGTCGCCAGTAGGCAGCGGGGCTTTGGTTCGCTCGATTTGTCGGGGAGTGGACATTTTGATTGGAAGGCTTAGTTTTAGCAGCAGACCTCTTAGTGTTAGATATGGAGGGGTATGATGTCATCTTGGGCATGGATTGGTTGGCAGGTTACCGGGCTACGGTGGATGGTTATGAGAGGACAATCGTGTTCTCCATTCCGGGACAGGAGATGTTCCTGATAGCAATGCCGCTTCCTGAGGGAGGGTCGCGCACTCACTTATATTACATTGAGGAGGAAACCTCACAAACGGTGGTAGTCCCTTTAGAGTCTATTCCCGTAGTGAGGAACTTTGAGGATGTATTCCAGGAGATACCAGGGTTACCACCCAGCAGAGAAATCGAATTTGTTATCGATTTAGCACCGGGGACGAGGCCGATTGCTCGGGCACCTCATCGTATGGCCCCTTCAGAGATGCGTGAATTGAGGGAACAGATTCAGCAACTACTGGGTCCGGGTTTTATTCGGCGGAGTACATCGTCGTGGGATGCGCCGGTGTTGTTTGTAAAGAAGCGAGATGGTTCACTCCGCTTGTGCGTGGATTATAGGAACTGAACAAGGTGACGATACGGAATAAGTATCCGTTACCTCGAATTAATGATTTATTTGGCCAATTGAGAGGGGTGTCTTACTTCTCCAAGGTCGACTTGAGGTCAGGGTATCATTAATTGCGTATCCAAATCTACTCGCGCACCGAGGAGGAGCACGCAGAGCATCTGCGCATGGTTCTACAGACACTGAGGGATCATCAACTCTATGCCAAATTCGGGAAGTGTGGATTTTGGCTGTGGGAGGTACAGTCCCTTGGTCACGTCGTGTCAGATCAGGGTATTGCAGTGGATCCGAATAAGGCATCGGCGGTGAGGGAGTGGGGACAGCCCACGACACCGACCGAGGTGCGCAGTTTTCTGGGTTTGGCCGGTTACTACAGGCAATTCATTAAAGGATTCTCTAAGATTGCAGGACCTTTGACGAATCTGACTCGGAAAGGAGTACCTTTCAAGTGGGATGATAGTTGTCAATTAGCATTAGACGAGCTAAAGGACAAGTTGACATCTGCCCCCGTGCTTGCATTGCCAAAGGGAGGGTTAGAGTATCGGGTTTACACAGACGCATCCTTACGGGGTCTTGGGGGTGTGCTCCAGCAGGAGGAAAGGGCTATAGCTTATGCTTCCAGGAAGCTGAAACCCCACGAGAGGAATTACCCCACTCACGACCTAGAGTTAGCAGCGGTCGTTTTTGCTTTGAGGATATGGAGGCATTATCTTCTAGGAGAGAAGTTTACTTTATTCACGGATCACAAGTCTCTTCAGTATCTCTTCACACAGAAGGATCTGAATATGAGGCAGAGGCGGTGGCTAGAATTCGTGAAGGACTACCAATTTGATATTCAGTATCATCCTGGTAAGGCCAATGTGGTAGCAGACGCATTGAGCCGAAGGCCGACTGGGGAGATAGCAGAGGTATGGAAATCGAAGTGGAGAGAGCTTCGATTTGAGGATGACGTAGCCAGGGCTTGCATGTCAGCTTTATCCATCACACCCGAGATCATTATGCGAGTTGTGAAGGCTCAGGCTGAGGATCAGGTTTGCCGGGATAGGGTGGGCCAGTTGTTAGCTGAGGGAGCAGAGGGTTACTCAATTAGCTCAGAAGAAGGCCTACGCTTTAATGGGAGGTTAATGGTGCCAGAGGATGAGGATTTGAAGCACGCTTTTATGACAGAATCCCATGGTTCGAGATTTGCGGTACATCCCGGTGGGGATAAAACGTACCAAGATATGAGGAGGCAGTATTAGTGGGCAGGGATGAAACGGGACATAGCGGAGTTTGTCTCGAAATGTGCCACGTGTCAGCTTGTGAAAGTTGACCACCAGAGACCATCAGGAATGCTACAGCCATTAGAAATTCCCGTGTGGAAGTGGGAGAGCATCTCCATGGACTTCATCACAGGGTTACCTGCATCGCAGAGGGGTCACGACTCCATATGGGTTATTGTGGATCGGTTGACTAAGGTGGCTCACTTTCTGCCGGTACGCACGGACTTTGAGACGATGCGTTATGCACAGCTATTCATAGCAGAGATTATTAAGCTGCACGGGGTGCCGATAAATATAGTATCCGACCGAGACAAAATCTTTGTTGCCCACTTTTGGCAGAGCTTTCAGGAGGCAATGGGCACGGAGTTACGCTTGAGTAGAGCGTATCACCCACAAACTGACGGACAGACTGAGAGAGTTAATCAGATGCTGGAAGACATGCTAAGAATGTGCATTTTGGACTTCGGGGGAGGTTGGGAGAAATATCTTCCTTTGGTAGAGTTTGCGTATAACAACTCTTACCAATTCACGATTGGCATGGCACCGTTTGAGGCACTGTACGGGAGACCTTGGCGTTCACCCGCTTGTTGGTTAGAGGTGGGGGATAACAACTCTTGGGGCCGTAGATTGTCCAGGAGACATCTGCCAAGATAGAGCTAATTCGAGGAAGAATTCGAATAACTCAGGACAGACAGAAGAGTTATGCTAATGCTTCTCGGAGACACGTGGAGCTAGAAATCGGGGACCAGGTTTTAGTCCGGGTATCCCTATGAAAGGGGTGACGAGGTTCGGCAAAAAGGGTAAGTTAGCGCCGAGGTACGTAGGACCTTTCCCTATTATGGAGAGGGTAGGAACGGTAGCGTATAGACTGGGGTTACCAGAACACCTTCAGCGGATACACGATGTGTTTCATGTGGCATCGCTGAAGAAATATCGAAGGAGCGGAGAGCCTTTTGGCACATTCCACTTGAGGAGATCGACTTACAGCCAGACATCTCGTATGAGGAAAGGCCGATAGCTATTTTGGATCATAGTGAGCGGAAATTACGATCTAAGGTTGTTCCTTTGGTTAGAGTACAGTGGGGTCATATCAATGTTGACGAGTCTACCTGGGAGCGAGAGGAGGATATGCGGGAACAATATCCAGAGCTTTTCAACGCAGGTACAATCTAATTTCAGGGACGAAATTCCTTTATAAAGGGGGGAGTATGTAACACCCCGTATTTTTGGTACATTTAAAATTTAATTAATTCGGAAATTCTAAATTACTAGTGTGTTGTAATTTAATGAATTAATTATGATAGAATAATATATAAATATTAATCTGGGATTGAATGGTTAATATTTAGGGAAAATTATTTACTGAGCGTATAGTAATAATGTAATTTCGTCGCTTCGAGTATTAATGACGAGATATGTACTTATCACATCCGGAAGTCGGTATAGACTATATTGGGTGGGGGATAAGTATTTTTATAAATTAATTCGGATGCAAATTCTGAGTGTACAGTTGAGTCCGGATGGGCCGAGATAGTCGAAAAAGTGTACCCAGGGGTAGTAAACGGGTCACGGGACGTTTTTAGACATAGTCGGGCCCACTCGGGGGCATTTGGGTCACTTGGGCTTGGCCCATTAGTCAAAAAACGGGATTAAGTCAATTAACCTAATAAAAAGAAATAAGGGGGTGGCTGAACTTAATTAGAAAAAGCAAATCAAGGGTTAGGAAACCCTAACAGCAGCCAAAGCCAAATTGGGGATCAAAAGAGAGCCAACAAAGGTCATCTTCAACCTTGGGATTTAGATCCAATTCAGACTCTACGAACCTTAAGGCAAGTGGATAACTTGCAATAGCATTAAATCTGTTTTCAATTCATATCCATGTGTAGTGATTAAGTAGAAATTCATTTTTGGGTGTTAATGGTATGAACATGAGATTTTGAAAACAACAATTCTGATTTACGAAATTGGGTGGTGATTCTTGTAAAAATCTGATGATTGTAAGTTAATGCATATCTGGTAGAATGATATCTGAATATTTGGAAACGAATTTGATGATGAGATTTGGGGTATAAATGGGTTTAGGGTTAATGATGAAACTTTCCCCAAACTTAGAAATTGGAGTTAATGGACGAATTAAAACAATGTTGATGAATGTTCTGGAGATCCCTAATGAGTTTCCTAAGATATACAAATGCTAAAAGGGATTTAGTTTTAGTGTAGAAGGAATTGGGACTTGAAAACTCGTCCATGGTTGTCTGTCTTCGCGAAGAAGACGAGTACCTGATCGATCGATCGATCGACGCCATGAAGTCGATCGATCGATGGTCGGCAGAAACTGACAATTCGCCCAGTTTTGTTTATATAGAAAGAGATTTATATAAAAGTTGTTATGTAATTAATTATTGTGGAGAAATTAATGCATGAGTTAAACCTGATTAAATGTGAGTGAATTAATTAGGAGATGGGAGTAGAAATTTGGGTGACACGTCAAAATTGGTTGAGCGACATCGAGGTAAATTATTTTACTTAGTAATGAACTAAGAAATTTAGAGTCGGGATTTAGACTCGGGTGAGGTTAATTCGGGCTATGAGATTGAGTCCAATTAAATGGTAAGGGCAACATCAAAAGTAACTGAATTTATTAATGTGCAAATTAATAAATAATTCGAGTTGGGTAACAAACTCATAATAAAAATGGAATAGGCTTGTGTCACGGGTTTAGTACACGGTGTAGCTGGAACATTTTTATATATGTATATATATATATACGGTGTGTGATAGTATATATATATAGTGTATGTCTTAATATCAGTGGTTAGATATTATTATACTCTAGTGCTATAGGGGGAGGTTACGCGCAGTGGATGAATCCCCTAGCTTGAGGAGTAGGGCGAGTAGATTCCCAGGTCATAGCGTCCGTTACAGGGGGTGAGGGGCATCTCACTTTCCGGGAAGGAATATGACCTCCTCCAATCGTATACTAAACCAAGTTAGTGAGAGATTCTAACTTGGATAACTAGGGTATGTGAATATACCTAGTGTACTAGCACTTTAGAGAAATTATGTCCGGTGAGTACTTTTACTCGGGTGGATGTTAGTGTTTTATGTATTTCAGTATGTGTGTGAATGCTGCAATATTTCTAAGTATATAATTAGGTGATTATTATATACGGGCTAAATAAATACAAGCATGAGTTGTTGTATATGTATAACGAGTGGAGAAGTTATATGAATCAAAAAGGGAAATGATTAATTAAGTTGATGTTACTAATAACTTAAAAATCATAATCACATTATACTCATATTAGAGTAGGGGGGTACAAGGAGACTTTAATAATTATCTAGTCATGAGATAGATAACTAGGTGATAATTAAAGCGTTAGTGGTGCACATTAGAGGAGGGGTAAGGAAGTTCTCAAGAGAGTGCGACACTAACTAAAATATGAAGAGCATGCATATTTATTATTACTGCAAGTTAATCATTTGTTAAATGTTTTCAAATGTTTTGGGTACTAACCCTTGCTATAAAAAAAATTTAAAACCTTTTAGGTGTCCAGCCACAGGGACGCCAGCCTTGACTATATTCCAGGAATCCGATGCTGCAGCATATGTGGATGTTGCGGGGTTTTGATAGACACCTCATTCTTCATTCTTAATGTAGAAGTTAGTGATTAGTATTCGAGCATGTCGCTCACTTTCCATTTAAATGTTTTTAGACTTGTTGGGATTTTATTCTTGTCTTTATGGGATTTATTATTTGGACCGTTGGTTTACTCGGTCAATTTCATTCTTACCTGTGGATGATAAATTCAGCTATCTGTGATTGTTTATAGTTTTTATTGTCTGCATGGGTTTTGTTTAAATAATGAAAGATAAAAATTGGCACCAGTCTATTTTTCTCACTTAGGTGGTTAGAAATCTAATATGACGACAGTGATGCTAAGAATGAACCAAATCAGAATCCTGTTCTAACTTAATTTAGGACTGATCACCCGGGATTAATTAGGCGGGGTGTCACGTGTATCACACCCCCTAATTTACACATTGCTAGTCCCTAGCAATGAAATAGGAAACAACAAGAACTACAAGCAAACCAAAAGAAGGATACAAGTACAAAATGTGATGAAAAGATGATAAAAAGATAAGGCCACTTTTACTGGCGAACGATTGCATTTAGCATATGCAATGAGCCGTTAAACCCTTAGGTTACCCTAGTGGACGAGTGTTGTCTCGTGAGGGTTTTCAGGGATGATACCCACAAACATCATATAGTTTCCTCAAAATATGCCCAACCCAACATGCGACAAACTCAACAACAACGAAAAAGATTTCAAACATGTTATTAGCATATTGAACGAATTCAAGCTAAAGTCCGTTGTTATTAACAGGTTGAATGCACCTCATAGAATTGAAACTTTAAAAGTGGGAGGGGGGAGAGCACATGCATAGTGTGATTTGGCGAAAAACTTATATAAACCGGATACTAATCAAAGCAAGCATACATTCAATCCTCACGGGCATTACGCTCAACAAATGAATTCACTATGAAAAGGGAGGTAATACACGGGACATGCGGGCATAAAGAGTAAATTTAAATAGAAACTAGGCCGCGCACATGTCACAGATGAGGAACGCTATATAGGAAATGAAAAACTTGTAATCTCAATGAAAGGATACCGCACACTAAAAGAGGCGAAATGCATTTTCACAGATTATCAAAACTATTTAAACTTTTAAATTAAATTCACCCTAAGATCACATAGGACTTGATAGGATTATAATGTAGGCTATGCTAGGGTACGAAATGAATGGAATGTATGTACGGATTCAAACTGTTCGGAATGAAAACTCGGGATAATGGGATAAAGCGAGCAATATCAAAATTGGAAAACAAGTTCCAAACCAAGCATTAAATGTATGAATTGGAGAGTGATCAAAGCTAATTGAACTATATACACAACATTTACAACTTTCTCTTTCTTTTCTTTTCTTCTTTTTCACATTTTCTCTTTTGTTTTCTTTTTGCTTTTTTCTTTCTCTTTTTCACTACTTCGTTTCTTTACTTTTCAAACTCTCATATGCCTAAATTGCAACCGACATCATAACAACAACATTCAATCCCAAGTAACATTCCAAACAAAGGTATGGAAAGTATATGTATGGGCTAAAACTCCAATTTGGAGTTGGTTATGGTAATGGGGTTATGAAACGAAAGGCTATATTTCGGCTCAAAGGGGTTGACTAGGGAGACATATAAGGTGAGGTCAAGGCTAATATGGGTGATATAACAAAGATGGCCTATGATCATTTGATAAAGTTTACGTAATTCTTGAGTCAAAACAAACTTTGAAAATCATGCTCAAGTAATACATTTCAAGTATGAACTCAATTAATGAACGGTCAAGTGAAAGAATAGTGAGATTACCAACGAATTCAACATTTTCAATGAGAAAAGAATAGTGTATAACACTCACAAACGATGAAAGGTACAAAGCTTACTCGGTGTAAGTATATACAATGCAACAAAATATTCCCGAGTTATAAAAATCTTAAACCAAATCAATATGACAAGGAAAGTGCATATGCTCATGGGATAAAGTTTAATTCATGAAGTTATTCACAATATCAATGATTTGAGGAGTAAAGTCCAATAACTTCTAAAATCGAGAACATGCATCATTGAGTTGTCTATTGGATCGGGCAATTATTGAAATTTATCACTGGAAACAAGGCAAAATGCCCAACAAAGGAGAAAAAAGAAAGAAAATATTTTTGAAAATTTTTAATTTTTAATAAAAAGCATGCTTAGTAACTAACAAGTAAGCAAATCAATGGACTACACATGAAATGGATAGAATATCCTACACCCCCTAACTTAAATGTTGCATTGTCCTCAATACGCATTAAGCACACAACACAAAGAGAGGAAAAGAACGATATTACCCAAAATTGGAGCGATGTCCATGAGCACGAGTCCAATGAAATCTACAAAATAAGTTACTACCGAGCATAGCAAAAACAAATAACAAAAAGTTAACTAATTAGACTAGACTAAATTAAAAGGAAAGAAAAATAGGAAAGAAAGAAAATTAAAAAGCTAACTATTTACAACCTACTATTTAGGCTTCACACTAACTATACACTAGAAGTCTAAATAGTTGAGGGTCCACCCAAACATGGATTTGACTTTGAAAGATCAACGGTGGACCCTCCAAAGCGATCATGCCTCCCGAAAGATATGAATTCCGTTTGAAAAACGGAAGGCATGTGGGGAGTGAAAAAAGTGAACCATCGCCAATTTGAAATTTTGGGCGGACGATGGGGGATTTGGATAACAAGGGGGACAAGAACACTAGAGGTCTAAGAAAAATCGATTCATCTCCCAAAGTTTTTTCAAATGGAATGGGAGATGGTGCACACATGGGGATAACATCCATCGAAAACAAGTCCGGTAAGGAGTCCTCATCGACAAAAAGTGTAGAAATTTTAATTTCTACCGACTCATAGGAATCAACCAGTAATTCTAATGGTTCAAGTATGGTAAACGAATATGGTAATGAAGCAAATTCAATCTCCGTCAACATAGCGTCGGAAGGAGATTGAATTTCGGGGGAGAGAGATTCACATTCGATGAGAAATTCTTTGAAAAATTGAGGTGAAACACTAGTTTCCACCTCCTCATTATTTTGTACAAAAGAATCGATCTCATTGCAAAGTGCTTCAAATCCCAACTCATCACTAATAACGTTATTCGCACTTTGGAGGAAAAGAAGAAAAGTTTCTTCCAAAGTAGGCTTCCTCAGCTCAAAAGCTTCGGACTCCTCATTTGGTAAAATCTCATCTTCTAAATTATCGGAATAAAAATCGTCATTGGTTTCAAAATATGAATCTAACTCAAACTCCCAATAACGATTTTCATTGCGATAAATGTTTTCAAGTATTTCATTTTCAAGAAAATCTTGAAAATGAAAAACTTGAAAACTATCCCCAAAGTATGAATCATTAGAATAACCGTAATAACTATAATAGAAAGACATGGTTACCTCGTTGTTGAAAGATGGAGAATCCAAGAAATAAAGTGAGCAACCACAAATCAAAGTTTCTTAGCGCTCAAAGTATGCAAATCCTACAAAAAAGGTTAAAACAAAGAATACAAATACAAAAAGAAAAATAATACGAAATAATAAAACAATTATAATCTAAAACACACTCCCCGACAATGGCACCATTTTGATCGAGCAGTAAAAGTGTGTTCGTGTGAGGACACAATCGTTGTGTGTTTCGCCGCCGCGATGAAAAAACCTAAGCTACTACTACACTTGACAAACAAGTACAGCAGTAAGTCGGGTATCGTAAGAAATCCACACGGAGTGATTAAATTTTAGATGTTAATTGTTTTAAAACTTCAAGAATAAAAATGTAAAAGATGATAGGTTGGAAATGGTGATAAAAGAAAAGAATAAGTTATGCTACACAAAAGTAAAGCGAGGATCGGGATCGCATTATACCACACGGATCGAAACAACTACTAATTAGAGTTAAGGCTCGAAAACAATTTAATCGAGCATTTTTAATTAAGCATAAACATCACACAATAAGGAATTTAATCCAAAGTTGCGAGATTAAACATTTAACGAAAAATGGTCACACGCGGATTAAATTCGGAATATCGCTATAAACACTAAAGTTGCATGACAAATAAAGTTAAACGCATAATAATCCAACTTTAATACACGCGGTTTCAATTAAATGCAATTTCACACGAAAACCTAACTTTCGAGGTTCTAAACCCGTAAATGGCGGAACACAATCCCGAACCTATTTATCTACGGACAAATCATGGAAATAAACTAATTTACACTAATATTACACTATAAAAGAAATAAATAACAATAAATAAACTTATCTAGGCATGGAAAATGGAAAGAAAGCAAGGAAAACAACTAAAACAACTATATTAAGGAAGAAAAGGTTAAGGTACGACTTACAAAACAAAGAGAACAACCATCCAAAGCAAGAGGGATAGGGTTTAGCTCCCAATTATAAAAGCCCTAAATCTAGCAAAAATGAAGTTATCTAAGATCCCCTCTTCAAAATGAAGAGATAAGGGTTAAATACAAAATATCCCATGGCAAAATTGTAAATAAAAAGGAAAATTGCCAAATATCAGCAGGGCCGAATCGATTTCGCCTAGAGACGAATCGATTTGGCCCCCCGATATTTTGCTACTGGTCCAAGACGAATCGATTTGGAAATTTCTGAATGTATTTGTCTAGGGGGCCAAATCGATTTGGGTTGGAGCCGAATCGATTTGGCTTCCTTGTTTTGGTCTCTTTGGAATCCTCTTCCGCTAAAAGTCTCATAACTTCTTCGTTCGGACTCGGAATCGTGTACCGTTTGTGGCCACGCGAAGGTTGTTCAGAGGGCTACAACTTCCATTAAGACATTGGGACAATTTCCCAAATTGTGAATTGACTAAAATGGCCTTACGCGTGCAGATTTGTACGAAACTTCACCGGAATGCATCCAACTTCATACTTAGCACCTGTAATCCCTACAAAAGCCCAAATATACCTCATATAGCATGTTAATATATAAAATGGAGGTTGTATGATTATCGAGCATAAATATAGGAATTAAGGTACCCGAGGGGGCTAATAACGCGTACGTTAACGGGTGAAATGTGCAATATTTGCGTTGTATCAGGGTTGGCGGAGCATTCTGCGTTCCTCTAATGATGGTTGATAACTCGGATTATATGGAGGAGAGGCCTTGTTCAAGTCTATGGATTCCAGTATCCCCTGTTGTCGCCGTTCTATCCCCAATCCGGGCATGAAGTGCATATTCTTGAACATCTATGTCACGTTGACATTATCGCGAGGGTTGTGCTCTAGATAGACTCCATCTTTAAGATCATCTGTAATGACACAAATTTCCAATTGAGTCCATTGTAGTTTTGGCTCAATTCCGGATAAAAACACTTGAGTCATAAGATAAAGTTCTTAAGCATCCTTCAAGCCTATGACCTGTTACAGTTGAAGATATTGCGGCCCGCATTTCAAGAAAAAATCTTTGTCGCGTTTCAGTGCCTCGTTTCACGTCATCAACATGAGGATTTCATAGTCTCCAAAAGGTATGAATGTATTAATATATATATATATATATATATATATATATATATATATATATATAGGAGCTTGGAAATTTATTTTGGTTGTTTGTATTTTTTTGAATTCATTCTTCTAAACATTTTGTTCTCGGACACCTTTCCGTAGAAAAACCATATCAAATCCAAAAAAAATCAAAAAAAATATGAAACCGACGGCCACGCGTTCATATCGAAATTATCTAGAATCATGGCCTTCAATCTTGTTAGAAAAGTCCTTCGAACGACCTTGTTCGAATGAACTTCAAACGAGATTTAGAAATTGTTTTTGTTTTCTTGCTAGAATTTCGTTCGAATGAACTCAAACTCGTTCGAACGAACTTCTAACGAAATTTCAGTATCGAGCACTTTTTTTTGACAATTTTTTTATAACTTTCCACTTTGCGCACTAACTTTTACCACCTTTACATAGTGCGGGAAATACATTTTCTAAGACAACTTTTTCACATTCGAAGAGTCTTTAGAGAGCAAAACGTTTAAGAAAAAGTTCCATGTGTTGTGTTTGATTTTTATGGATTAAATTCACCAAAAAACACAAACACACCAATTTGTTTAGTTTATTCCAAGTACCTATTGATATATCATTGCTTGGAGAGTTTTGGCACCTGGTTTTCTTTACACATACAAGAAGAGAGTTTGGGTTCTTCTCTACCCCAAAAAGGAGAAAAGTTTGTTGCGGTGTTCTCATTCGAAGAAAGGCTTCGTGTGCGGGTTGACGGTGACCATATCCCCATCGGTGGAGTCCGAGACTATGGAGTAGTCCACAGTTATTCACTAGGTTGAGGTTGAAGACCGAAGGAGCGTGTTAAGGCTTGGACGGACTCAAGTCAGTTTGTGTAAGTCCTCTTGTGTCGAGTCTTTTTAAAAACTACCATACTTAGTGAATTCATGGCTTGGGCCGTCCGAGATTTTTTCCATTTGGGTTTTCCTCGTACATCGGTGCGTCGTGTGATGTTGTTTAATTTTATCTTACTTAAATCACGTAGATTCATTCTTATATAATTCAAGATAAAATTTGGTTTAATTATCACATTTATGTTCTTTGGTGTTAAAATATATTTGGGTGAAATTGAAATTAGTTCAATTCAAAGATAATTTACTTTTGTAAAATTTGGTTTGGCCTAATTTTCAAAATGGATTAATCTTGTTAGGCAAATTTCTAGGACGTGGGTTATTTAATTATGTTTAAGTGAATCTTACATTAAGTGTATATTCCATCATATTTCACTATGTTTAATTTTAATTTAAAGTTAAATTAAAATTTGTTGTGTTGAACCATCATCTCGCTTCCGCATATATAAAAGGAAATAATTTTTATAATTTTAAAAATTGGGGATATTTGCAACTTCAAATTGGTATCAGAGCGGGATCGCTAATTTATTGCGTTTAGGATCCTTTAAATGTTTTTGCTAAAATGGAATTTTCCCCAATCTCAAAATTTCCTATTTTCGATGGTTCTAATTACGCGTATTGGAAAGCGCGAATGAAATCGGCACTAAAATCTATTGGCGAGAGAGTTTGGATATCTGTCATTAACGGGTGGTCCCCACCAACACATTTAGTAGATAATGAACGTGTTCCCAAACCCGACGATAGATGGAGTGAGAACGAATTTAAACTTCCTAACTTTAATTCCCGTGGTTTAAATGCCTTGTTTAGCGCGGTCACATCAAATGAATTCCGACGAATTATGACGTGTGACACCGCTAAAGAAGCTTGGAATATTTTACAACTCACTCATGAAGGTACTAGTGTCGTTAAAGCTTCAAAACTTCAAAACCTAACCACTCAATTTGAAACCATCAAAATGAACGAAAAAGAAACTTTTGATGAATTTTATGCTAGACTTTCCGATATTACTAATTCATCTTTTAATTTGGGAGAAAAAATACCCGACAATCGAGTAGTAAAGAAAATTTTAAGGTCCCTACCCGATAGGTTTATTTCAAAAGTGACCGTTATAAATTATTTACCAACTTTAGCCTTTACGAAATTAGAAGAGCTCGTAGGTGATTTACAAACCTATGAACTAGACATATTTCCCTCTAAAACTGAAAAGAAAATAGAAAAGGGCGTTGCTTTAAAAGCTCGAAAAGAGGAAAAATAAGTAGTAGAGTGTGAAAGTTATAGTGACTCAGAAGATATGGCCTTGTTTGCTAGGAAATTTTGAAAATTTCTTAAATTTGACAAAGATAAATTTAAAAATAATCTTAAGAAATTTGAAATTTCTAAGCATGACAATGCCGAAAGGATCCCTAAAACTCCTAAAGAAAATTTAAATAGGGACGTGTCAAATATGTGTTTTGGTTTTGAGGGTTATGGCCACATAGGGCTTTTGAGTGCCCCACTAAACTAAGAAGATAAGGTAAGCAACCTATTTCATATATGTGACCCTTAGTGATAGTGACAAGGAAGAGGGACCCGATTCCCCCACTAAGCCCAACTATGTGGCTTTTATGGCTAGTCATGTGAGCACCGATAATGAATCTTTTCATGAAGATATACAAGCACATGACACTTCTGAGGCCAATGTTTATGATTCCCTTATTTTTTATGGTAGTGAGAGTGAAAGAGAGAGAGAGAGTGAAAATGAAGAGGTTGATGTGAGTGAACTTCAAATTGCTTTTCAAGAATTATTTGAAAAATCTATTAAATTAAAAAGAGCTAATTTGAGGTTAGAATCGAGTTTAAAAGAGTGTGTCAAGGTCATTGATGATAGTGAGTTAGTGGAAGACCTTAGAACACGTGAGAGAACTCTTCGAGAGAAGCATAAATATGTAGAACGCGAGAGAGATAGCCTTAAAGGTTTAATGGAATCCTTGAAAAAGGAGCTTCTCGAGTTTTAAGAGAGAAATGTTTTATTGGAGACTAACATTTTAGAATTAGAAAATAAATTAAAAGACTCTAGTAATGTCAAATTTGATTTGGAGTGTCGTTCGGAGAAATTAGATAAAATCTTAGGAACGGTCCAAATTAAAAATGACACTTGTGGTCTACGCTTCGATACTTGTAATGAATCAACTCATAAATCCAAAACCCATGTTTTAGGATAATCATCTAGGAAAACCTTAGAGATCACTCCTTAGGTAAATCTTTTTGGCGTGACTTTACATGTTCACATTGTGGTCGAAAAGGTCATCTTAGAAAATTTTGTTTTGATTTTAAACGAGGTCTTAGAAAATCCCTACATAAGGAAACCAATGTAGCCAAGATTCCTACACCCCGAGACAGTCACTCGTCATTAGTTTGGGTTAGGAGATCCGACTTGGTTGCTTTGCAAAGTAGGATTTCTGATTCTCATTTACTATCACATGCTTCCTCCCTTGCTAAATCTAAAGGTTGACTGTGTTAGTGTTTGCATACTTTAGCTTTTGTACCTCATGCTATATCTTTGTGCTAAATGTATGCTTGTTTTAGTCATTTTCTAGTCTATGCTCCATGCTTAATCACATGCTAGATTATGATTTTTGTTTATCTTTTGTATTATATTTCTTTCATTTTAGTTTTCTTTCAATGAAAAATACAAAAATATTTTTGTTTATCATTTGTGTTTTATTTGTTTAGTAATTTAGGCTTAATGAAAATTACAAATGATTTTTGTTTGTCTTTTGAGTATATATTTTTATTTTTGGTTAAAAATTTCATAAAGTCAAAAATATTTTTATTTTTGTGTATTTTAGTTTGACACACTTTATGTGGCATAGACTTGTGTTTGAATCCCCTCTTTTATGCTTCCATGTGGCTAGAACTTTTGGTTTAGATTTTCAAATCCTGAAAGTGTTCTTTACCATGATTACATGGAGTAGTTGGATTTTGTGTTGATTAAATGGATTCTATTTTTATATGCCTCAATTCACACATGCACGAGCTCTTTTGAAATTTAATCGTCACATGTTATATTTGAGCTTTGTGAGGTGTTCTCCTACCAATCTTGTCATCTACATATTTGTGACCTAGGAGGACTAGTGCATGTCAAAATCCGTTGCACGTGAGATTTGTGAGATATAAAAAAAATGTTATATATGGATGTGCACGGGGAAGGGCTCCGAAAGGATTTATTATCCTTTGCGAATAGTAAGCCACCGTTTGTTTGGACTAAAAGAAATACGTGGTCCAAAGGCCTAAAAGTATAATAATGGCATTAAAAGAAAAATAATTGCCAAGGCCTATGTTTAATTGATATTATCATTTAAAAGAACAATATATTCTTATTGAGGGAGATTGGATGGTATATCAACGGTTTCACAATGTCCTTTTATCCTAGTTGTCCTTTCATTGTTATGACTCTATTGGTTTGTAGAATCATCAAAAGTCTAGGCTTGTATGCATTGTGTATGTTTTTTCATTGAGTTTAATTTATATTGTCACATGAGGTTATATTCAAACGTGACGAAGTTTGCAATCAATTGAGAACTCCGTGAACATGTTTTAAGTGATTGGGTCTAAATTTAAATGTTACTTGTTCACACCCCAACACTTCCATTTCCATATGACACATTTTTGCCATACGAGTATGAAAAACTTATCATAGTTTGTGTCGTTTGTGTGTTTATATCTATATATACTAGCATGAGCATTATTGGTATATTTAGTCTATGTATATATATGATATTTGCCTTGCTTTCTACTCTATCTATGTTTTAATTCATAATTGGTATCTATCTAGTTGCACTCTTTGTTGATATCACATGCTTAAAACTTTATGTATCATATTGGTATCATTTTCTTGCATCTTAGTTGGTATCCATAATTATTTGTTGGATCAATTATGCATTTGTTGCCCATATGCTTTCATTTTCTTATCACTTTCAACTTCATTGCGTTTAAAATTAGTTTATATCCTTTGTCTATTTCTGAACAAAAAGGGGGAGAATGTATCTAATACTATTCTAATCATATCTTAGTTTAGGAGATTGAACTTAGCGGGAGAGCGCTATCTTCTTAGGTTGATCATAGTTGATAAATGGGAGAATTAATTTAGGGGGAGTATTTATTTTACATGCATATAATATCCTTGATATTCCTTATGCATTTGATAGTTTGCTTAAGTGTGCAGGAATTCTTCTAAGTGAAAACTTTCATCTGCAAAGATATTGATCCTTGGGTTTTTGAGTCAAGCTATGTAATTTTTTACTTTGGGTGGGATTTTCTTTATAGTTTGATAGTAGAGCTTGATGGCCCTTTGGGAATTTTGTTTGGTTTTCGTCCCGGAATATCCAAAGGGGGTGATTTGTAAAGACACAAATTTCCAATTGAGTCTATTGTAGTTTTGGCTCAGTTCCGGACAAAAACACTTGAGTCATAGGATAAAGTTCTTGAGCATCCTTCAAGCCTATGACCTATTTCAGTTGAAGACATTGCGGCCCACTTTTCAAGAAAAAATCTTTGTCGCATTTCAGTTCCTCATTTCACATCATCAACATGAGGATTTCATAGTCTCCAAAAGGTATGAATGTATTAATATATATATATAGGAGCTTGGAAATTTATTTTGGGTGTTTGTATTTTTTTGTTAATTTTTTTGAATTCATTGTTCTAAAGATTTTATTCTCGAACACCTTTACGTAGAAATATCATATCAAATCCAACAAAAATCAGAAAAATACGAAACTGGCGGCCACGCGTTCGTATCGAAATTATCTAGAATCATGGCCTGCAATCTCGTTAGAAAAGTCGTTTGAATGACCTCATTCGAACAAACTTCTAATGAGATTCAGAAATTATTTCTGTTTTCTTGTTAGAAGTTTCGTTCGAACGAACTCAAACTTGTTCGAACGAACTTCTAACGAAATTTCAGTTTCAAGAATTTTTTTGACAGTTTTTTTATAACTTCCAACTTTACCCACTAACTTTTACGACCTTTACATAGTGCGGGAAAGACATTTTCTAAGACAAATTTTCCACATTCTAAGAGTCTTTAGAGAGCAAAACTTTTGAGAAAAAGTTCCATGTTTTGTGTTTGATTTTTATGGATTAAATTCACCAAAAAACACATACACACCCATTTGTTTAGTTCATTCCAAGTACGTATTGATATATCATTGCTTAGAGTGTTTTGTCACCTGGTTTTCTCTACACATACAAGAAGAGAGTTTGGATTCTTCTCTACCCCAAAAAGGAGAAAAGTTTGTAGCGGTGTTCTCACTCGAAGAAAGGCTTCGCGTGCGAGTTGACGGTGACCATAGACCCATCGGTGGAGTCCGAGACTGTGGAGGAGTCCACGGTTATTCACTAGGCCGAGGTTGAAGACCGAAGGAGCGCGTCAAGGCTTGGACGGACTCAAGTCAGTTTGTGTAAGTCCTCTTGTGTCGAGTCTTTGTAAAAACTACCATACTTAGTGAATCCGTGCCTAGGGTCGTCCGAGGTTTTTTCCAGTTAGGTTTTCCTCGTACATCGGCGCGTCGTGTGATATTGTTTAATTTTATCTTCCTTAAATCACGTAGATGCATTCTTAGATAATTCAAGATAAAATTTGATTTAATTATCACATTTATGTTCTTTGGTGTTAAAATATATTTGGGTGAAATTGAAATTAGTTCAATTCAAAGATAATTTATTTTGGTAAAATTTGGTTTGGCCTAATTTTCAAAATGTATTAATCTTGTTACGCAAATTTTTAGGACGTGGGTTATTTAATTGTGTTTAAGTGAATCTTACATTAAGTATATGTTCCATCATATTTCACTTTGTTTAATTTTAATTTTAAGTTAAATTAAAATTTGTTGTGTTGAACCATCATCTCGCTTCCACATATATAACAGGAAATAATTTTTATAATTTTAAAAATTGGGGGTATTTGCAACTTCATCATCCTCTATTAGGAGTGGAAGCAGTTCGACTCGGAAGTCAGACAAAAGCATGTCATTCATCCCATGTTGTATTTCTAGTACTGTATTACTGGTGCTTGCATTCTCAGTATTATCACCGTTGCCCAAGATGGTGATAACCTTCCTCTTGACGAAGAACTTTAGTTTTTAATGGAGAGAGGAAGATCTCTCATTAATGCTATGGAACCAGGGTCGACCAATTAATAGATTATAACAACAGGTATGTCGTTAACTTAGAACTCGGTAATGGGATTTATAGGACCCACCCTTACTGTGAGTATTATATATCATCTCCTCTCGGAGAATGTTGTCATAAGCACACACTGCCGTGGAAATTAGAGTAAGGTCGCTTACTTTCAAACCTAGGTAGTTGACGGCTCTTAACGGGCAAATATTGAGTGCTAATCTGTTATCGATGAGTGAAAGGGGGATTGTTTTCCCTGTTACCTCAACAGAGATGTTAAAGGCATAGTTGTGATTAAGGACAAACTTTGGGATTTCTTTTTCAGAAAAGGAGAGTAATCTTATAGAAGTTAGAGACCCGACCAAGTTCACGGCTTCTTTCAGAGTGTGGAAGGAGGGACTGTGGGCCTAGTAAGAAATTTTATCAAAGCATTTTGGTGCAGCTAGGAAGACATGAAGAGACGTCGCGAAGTGATGTTATCCTGAGTTTCCATCAATTGGTTGAGAATCTTTCTCTCCTTGATGGTAATTTCTGGCATGGGGAGTTCCTTGACAACACCCTTTCCTTTATCCGTTACTACTTACTGAGAATTTGAACTCTGGTAGTGCCTCCCAGATCTTGTCATATGGTTCACCGAGGAGGGGAAGACCAAAACCTTCATTTCTTTGTCTATATCGGGTTGTACAACTATTTTATTGATCACCCCTAGAAGATCTTCAAACAATATCATCCCATATATAATGATCACTTGTCTAACCTTGTTCTGGCTTGGCATCTGCATAATCAAACTCATCCCCCCATCCAGTGGCAGTGATGTCGTCTTTCCATGAGAAGTAAATGCATTCCACAACTTCCACGGCTTCTTCATATAGGTCCTCCCACTAAATGGGGAGATTCATAAGTGAAGGACCCAATAGCCCTTGTAGTTTAAAAGAATCGAGTAACTTGGACATACTATAAATATCATCAGTCTGTCGGAAAAAGCATGCCATGATCTGAACTCCATCGTCCAAAATTACTTCATCGATAGGTACCACATAATTATCTGACTTGCGAGCCCACTTTTGGGCTTCCATGAACAGTGTGTTGAACTTCTGGCCATCAATGGTCATTTTTTAGGGCAATTTTAGCCGAAACCCTAGGAGTTGGATCGGTACTACTAAAAATTCCATATCTTTTCCCCCGAAATGAGTACAGACAGCAATGCATGCTCTTGTAAAAAGCGACAAAGCTTGGTCGGCAAAACAGGTAGGGTGTAGAAAAAAATATAGGCAAACTTTCAGGGGTTTAGGTGAATATACAGGTATTATGGGTGATTTACTCGGTACAATATGGGTACATGCGTAAAATTCTGGATCATTTTCTAGGAAGATTGCATTTGCATGATTTGCGAGTGGATTATGAGTGTTGTTGGGTTTAGGATTGGTTAGTGGGGGTGATGATACCTCGATCAATCAAACCTTAGATTATAATTCGTAGTTGGAAACACTAATCAGTGGGATGGCCAGCATTTTGATGGAAACCATAATGGGCCTTGGGTTTAAAATCTTTAGGAAGTGGGTTTGGTAATGGATGAGGTTCCCACGGCTTGATGAGATTCCGGCTTAATAAGGGATGATAAACTTTGGAGAGGGAAGCATGAAGCTCGATGTATTCTTTTTTTACTGGGCTAGCCCGACTTTTTGGCACCCAAGAGGTAGTCGATTGTGAGATCTTGTTTATGGTCTAGACTCTAGCAGACTTCTCATATTTTCTTGGAGTGAACTATTCGAATACGTTCTTTGGCTCAGCTTCTATCTTGGTAAGGCTGTGAAATGTGGGTAATAATGTCCTCCCATTATCGCTCGGACATGCAATAGGAATTTTTTTCTTTACAATACTAACTTATTCCTTTTCGACTGGCCGATTGGTCATGTTCGCTGCTTTCTCCCTCCGCCTTACTATGAAATTACTGACAGTTTCTTCGGGGGTTCTTCTTAAGAAGTTCTAAATCACGTAGTGTAACCTCCAAATCCTCGTTGTATTTGTACTGCAATATGAATTCACGGGCAACATCCTCCCAAGTATGAATTCTCGATTCTTCGAGGGATAGGAACCATCGAAGAGAATTGTCTGTCAGAGTTTGCTAGAACATCTGGGACATTATTTCCTCGGAGGAACCTAGGAGAGTCATGTATTGGTGATAGCTTGAAAGATGAAAAATTGGGGACCCACTACCCCGAACTTCTCAATGTTAGGCATCTTAAATTTTTTTGGTAGACTTGCTTTAGGGTAGAGAGACATATGGGTGTAATCCATGTAGTTCTCGGAGATTCAAATTTGGTAAAACTTCTTAGTTAACATCTTAATGTCCTCCTTGATCTTTTTTAAATCTTCTTCCTTCGAATCGATGGGGACTGTCAGGTTCGCCCCTAGCAATGCAAGATTTGGCATAAGGAGATGAGCTGGTGGTGGCCCATTAGCAGGAGGGGCATGTGGAACGTTCTAATATTCTTTCAAGACCCAAATAGTATCAAGTGTGGGAAGACCTATAGCATGAGGAAAGAGGACCTTGGGATCCTCGGGAACTAGGATTCGATTTTTCTATACCTCGTGAGCCTCGGCTTGCAAGTTGTCGATCATAGCGATAAGTTGAACTAGGAATGTCATCAAATTAGGTTGCACATTCAATACTTAGTATGCATTATCCATGAAGAGTTGGTGAAGGTGGATTCCAAACTCGGAGGATGTGGAGGGAGAACTGAGGAAGCTTCGGGGCAGTTCGACAGAAGACTGATGCCAATAGGGAGCCATGCCAAGGGTATGAGATCGACCTAAAAAGGAAAATGATTTGAATTTATTTTTGAAAGAGAAAAGGAAGAATCGTCTTTTTTGGAAAAGAGGAAAATGCTTTTGACATTTTTTGGAAAGGGGAGGACAAAATGTTTTCGGTATTTTTTTATAAAAGAAAGGAAAATGCTTTTGGTATTTATAATGAAAAAGGAAGAAAAATGTTTTTTGGGTATTTTGATAAAACAGGGGAAAATGTTTTTGACATTTTTTCCAAGGGAAGAGGAAAAATGAAAGAAAAGTCTCAGCATGATTATTATTTATTATATTCTCACTTGCCTTAGATTTACCTAAATGCAAAATGAAATGTCGGAAGAGACTCGAGCCGTGGAAAAAATAGGTTTAAAAAATATGTAAAACGTGATTTGACTTGTTGCTGGACTCATGGGCAGGGTGCCATTGAGGAAAAAGATGAAATCACATGAAAATTTGGGCGGCATGCCGACCCAGTATTTAGGCAGATTTTTGGGTAGTAACCCGCAATCTAATTATGAGTACCCTAGGTTTGAAACCTATATGAGGGTATGCATTTATTGGGTTAGTGAAAAGGTTCCCCCCTTGGCGTGACTTCCACGATATACGTCTTTCTTTTAAGGGAAATCAGTATGTGTGAACAAGCCATTTGATATACCTGAGTGTACGTGAATTACCTCACTATTTACCTCGTGGAGATAGTACATGTGAGATCGAATTCGATATACTCGATGTATATAAATGAGTTACCTATTATATACCTCCCGTCATGACTTCGGTCAAGCGGTACTGTGCAGGGGAAACCGTTCAATATATGTGCAAGGTACTTGGACAATGGAAGGTGAGAGTCATGTTTCTTAGCTTAAAGGTGAGGGCAACTAGGGCCCTATAAGCATGGTGCTCAAGTTGGTGAGTAAGGAAATATGGTGGGGATAGTGGAATGGGGTGGGGATCATAAAAATCACACGACCGTTCTATGAATGGGCAATGATATTGGTGGCCCCGTGACACACGAGGGAGTTGTTGATGGGAAGAGTCATCACCACAAGAGAGTGGTGTGCATGGAGGAACAAGCTCGATGTCACGGAAGTGAAGAGTATCACCATAAATACTCTCGTGGAAGGTGGAGGATGGTTTTAGGTGAGGGTCTAAAAATATAAATGGAAACTTGAAATGTGCAAAATCAAGATGCAAACCAGGTGGTGGGGTGGAAAGGATAATGGGTGGGTCGGGTGGGATAAATAGTGTATCGGGTGGGATAAACGGTGGAGGAAGATGATTCAAATCAAGTGTGGGAGACACACACTCATTGGGAGGAGTAAAGGAATACTCACAAGGGAGTGTGGTTTCTAAAGATGGAGTGGTCAACTTCTCCATAATAGTAGCATCGGTAAATGGGGTGGGTGGATCAAACGAGGCACCAAGATCAGAGATAGAGGAATCACTAGAAATATCGGGCTCAAAGGGAGCCATGCATGGTGGGACATGATCCATATCCGGATAGTTAGGAACTATCATGGATTATATCTCGGGAAAATGTTGAACACTCATAGCCGGAGCTAACCTAAGATCAATTGGTTCCTCGGGAACACAAGGGTGAAGCTTAATAGGTATAGACTCGGGCATTGTTTTGGATATTACAGGAAAGTGTGTGGGAATAGAACTTTGATCAGGCACACTAATGAAAGGTATGTCAACACAATTGTCGACTTGGGACTCGGACCATGGAATGGTCTCGACTTCGAGATTCTCGGGGATATAGGATTGGTCACACTCAAAATCTGTGTCACAAGGGGACACATCATCGTCACACTCGGTGGCAACGATGGGTGGGGTCATGGGAATATCCGACTCTCTCGCACACTCTAATTCATTTAACCTTTGTTCAAGCCTTTGGAGAGCTTGAGTTTGAATTTGAGTGGCTCTCTCTTGCTCAAGGATAAACTTTTGCAAGAGGGTTTCGAGAGCGGATGTGGATGAAGGTGTTGGTGGAATGATGGGTGGTGGTGGTGGTTGAGGTGGACACAACTCGCTATAATCGGGACTATATGGAGAATACTCATACGAAGTGTGTCGGGTGGGGCCAAGTACATCATACACGAAAGGATCGCTTTCGTGATGGACAAATGGTCGATACGCATTGGGTGTGTAGTGAGGAAACTTATCGTGACTGGGTGCACAAGGTTTCCATGACGACTGTGGGAACGTGTGAGGATCCACAGCATCGGGTTGGGATTCGTCTTGCATGGAAGGGTGATCAGGCCTCCACAAATAACTTGAGGACTCACACAACTCGGGATTGGGTGCATCGGAATAATAGGCCGAGGTGGGTTCCGGAACAGTGTCATATGGATACACATGTTCCACGGTGGATTCATATGGATATGACAAGTATGGACACTCATGGGATATGTTATTGGCATAATAAGAGTGGGTGCACAACAAAGGAGGAGGCACGGTGACACTTGACACCGAGGGTGATGGAATGGGAGGTGCATGCACGGATGGGTGAAGAGTACCAACGGTACTCGTGAGAGAGTTGAAACCACTAAGTATCTCATAAAGAAACGGCGCACGATCACTCTCACACGTGTCGCGTGACAATGGAAAATGACCAAAGTAGTCCCGTAAAGGACGTTCTTCTGCCATGTGGAGAGAAATATTTTTTTGGAGTTTTTTAAAAAAAAAAAATCAAAAGAAAGGAAAATATTTTTGGGATTTTCTAAAAATAATGGAAGAAAATATTTTTGGATTTTTTTGTAAAAATAAAGAAAGAAAATATTTTTGGATTTTGTTGTAAGAAAAGGTGGGGAAAAATAGTTTTGGATTTTTTTGTGGAAGAAAAGGTGGGGAAAATATGGACTCTTTGAATATGTACGAACTAACTAAAATCGACCACCGAAAAATGGAATTGGACACACACACAAGTCAAGGATAAATCCTAATTAGCACATAGCCAATTTTTATCTTCAAAATTAGTGAGAGGGTAGTCAAATTTTAATTAAGTCCGTGGGCGATAAAAAATCACGGAATTATCTGAGTGATCGCCTTTGCAAAATATTCTCCTATTGGGATACCTAGTTGATTGATTTTAAATTTAGTGATGGCTAGGGTAGCACACAATGATAATCGAGTGAGTCGGGTGATGAAATCCCTTCTCGTGAGTGACCGGGTGTTTGTCTTAGTAATTTAATTCATCATACCATTCGAAAAATAAATGCGAGAATAAAATCACACAAGAGCACACAAAAGAATTGACTCGCTAACAGGAGAGGCGCGAGTGTGTAGAAATGTACCTCCCACGGTTTTTACGCCGTGGGGTGCTGGAAAATTTGAGTCGACCGGGGGGAGATCACGCCTATCTCAGTCGTCCCCGGGAGTCCTATCGATCCAAGGTAGAGAGGCTTCTAAATCCTCGCCTTTGGACGCCCTCTCTCTACCTTGTCCGATTTCCCTATCACGCTTGTCTTCGATTATTATAATTTTAAATGAAAAATAAATGGTGTCTCTATGCACCGCAATACAAGCCAAATAATAAAGTCCGAAAACTATCCTTCTAATAAAATGCAAAAATGGTACTAAAATGAAAAAAAGTACAATACAAGTGAATCACAAAATGGAATCCGCTCCGAGCTTCACAATCCCAAGAATGAAAACGACGCCATTTGATAACTTGACTTTTTCATCTCCCCAGCAATGGCGCCATTTGATAACTAGACTTATGCGTGTATGTCATTGTTGATGAAAGCCAAGTTAGTCAAAATCCTTATGTACCTACAAATATAATAAACTCAAGTGTAGAGTGGTAAGTAAGGATGTCAATCCACTTTCTAGGGAGTAAGCTAGAGACAGATTCAATTGTAATTCAATTTTTTTTTTTTTTTGTGCTTTTTCACTTTTCTACTTTTTTTTAGCTTTTTCAAATATTAAAACAATAGGGTGAGGTGATGATGAAATAACACTAAACTAAAATAAAGATCTAAACAACTAACTAAAAAGTGACTAAAATGAAAACAAAGTTTAACACTAAAATAATAGATAAAGTGAGGTAAATAATTGTGAGAACAATCAAAGAGTGGGATTACACCATAAATTTTAGTTATTCTAATTAATTAATTTAATTATTTGAATACTCCCAAATTAATATCAAAATTACAAATCAACTCTCGTTGCAAATGTAATTTTAATAGTAACCTTTTAGAATATTAAGTTTAACACCCCACAACTCTAGAAAATTAGATCTACACTCCTTTTAATTAATCACCCGCTACGATCGATTAGTTAAAATTTATGTCAATCTTAGAAATTAAATTTAGAGTTGAAATTCAAGTTATAATACCCCACTTAAGAAACTGCTATCTCTAGTTCGAATCTAAAATGGGTATTATCACTAGAATTTCGATTTTCTCTCGAAAATCATTTACCCTCTCTCGAGGCGTAAATCTAAGGGTGAGGAATCAAAATTAACATCCAAAGGTACTTTTCAAGTAATTAAACTAATTAAAATAAAGTAACATCAAATAAGGGTTTTACCCCACCCCTTGAAAGGGGTTTTAGCCTAACATGGTATAAAATATGACAAATTAATAATCAAGGCTACTAAAATAAAATAGAAGGGAATAAAACAAGCAAACCAAATCTCTTTGAGAAAGTTGAACTCTACTCTTCCAATTTGAAGCATACACCACTTAATTGAGCATCCAAATGATTTGAAATTGAAATATTCACTCAATTAACTCTCTTACAATATTTAATCTCACAAATATCTAAAATAAAAAAAGGAAAAGCTATTTACAAAGGATAATTTTCTCTACAATTCTATCTCTAGAATTTTCTTCCTATCTCTAAGCTCCTTTATTTGATGATAAGTTTTTGATCTTCAACTCTCTTTAAATACAAGGCATGGAGCATGGGGGTAAAAATGGGAATTGACTATGGTGAACATGTGGGAGAGGTGAGAGCATGTGGGTTGAGAGGTGTGAGGTCACAAAAATCTGATTTGGGTGAGGGTATTTTGGAAATTGGTTAAAAGAGGTAGTTGAGGATTTTTAAGGGTATATTGGGAAAAAGGGTAAGAGTGGGTTTAATTTGGCACATGGATTTTAGTTTGGTCTTTGGTTTGTTTGGCATTTGGAATGGCAGGTTGTGTGGGGATTTGGAAATGGGACAAAATGGGTTTGGGTTAGAAAGTGGGTCTTTGGCTTTAAAATGAGTTTTATATGGCATGTGGCATTTTTGGCTTTGGTTTAATTTGGTTGGGATAGAGCAGCTCCTAGAAATTTGGCAGATTGGTCAAGCTAAATGGCTATGGAGGAAATCGGGTTGGGTTGAAATGGATTGGCCTGAGTGGTGAGGGCAGCTGGCATCGGGGTTAAAGGTTTGGTGTCTCCGGCTTAGGCAGGAGGTCGCCTGCGCCGGAGATATTGAGCGAGGGGGTCGATGGCTGGGCGGTAGAGGGTTCCGAGGGGCGTCATCGGGATGGCAGGAGGGCACTGGCCGGAGCGCCGACGGTTTTGGGATTATGGTGCGGGTTTGCTGCTGTCGCCGGCGAGGGTAAGGGATGGGTCTCGCCGGAGTTGGTTTGGTGGTGGTCGGAATGGTGAGGTTGTTTTTGGAGGTTAGAAGGTATTTGTTTTTGTGGCTATGGAGGTATGAGGAGAGAGACTTTGTGGGTGTTGTAGGGAAGAAGATGGATAAGGAGGGTTTGTGTGTGGGTGAGGTGTAGGGTAAATTAGGTGAGGGTTAAGGAAAGTAGGGGTAAGTGGGGTGTGTTTGGTAGTGTGTAGTGTAGGTTTTAGGGTGTGTGTGAGTTTAATTTGGACTCCTAAAAAACTAAAACTAATAAAAATAAAACTAATAAAATAAAATAAAATCCTATTTAAAATAAAACAAAGACTCAAATAAAAATTGAAACTAAAAAGAAATAAAAATAAAAATAAAAATAAAATTCTAATTAAATGTAAAATCAAATAAAATTAATAAATGAAATTCTAAAAAAAATATAATCATAATAAAAATAAAACTATTAACTAAAAAAATAAAGATGAAATAAAAATGTAAAAATATAAAAAAATAGAAAATAAACCTAAATAAATCTAAATAAATCCTAAAAATAAAAATGACAAAAACTAAATATCTAAAAAAATAATACAATGACACAAATAAAACACACACAGGCTTGGGATGAGTTTGGGTTAGGTTTAGGCTCGGGTTAGGGTACGAGAGAGGGAATTTAGCTCCATTCTAACTGCAATTGGCCTCGAAATGTATCTTTTGACACCGCAACTGCAGTTAAGCCTGCATGATAAATATTTAAGCACATAAGACCCATATTGTCGAGAATTAGCAACTAAAATACATCTATTCGGGGTATAAATTGTACAGTTTTGGGTGCTTATCAGAAGGTGAGAGTCATGTTTCTTAGCCTAACTACAACCTACTAGACCAGTGTCCATCAGAAAGTGACCCCCCAGTACGGGATAATTTTTGGTCAATATTCATGCTCTTGATGATCTAATGTGTAAAATGCATGATTCTTGATTAGTATATTTGTGAGAGAATATTTTATTTGGCATGATGAGCACTGTGCTAATAAGAAAGAATGTACAAGTAGCATGAAAACTAATCTAGCATGGAGAATGAAGATTACACTAAGCATGGATACGTGAGTGAGTTATGTGATAAGTGAGTGCGTGGTAGTGAATCTAAATATGGATCAACTACAAGTGGCATGTGACATGTACAAGTGACCATGGAAATGTGCAAGTGTGGTAAGTGGAGGTGTGTGCTACCGACAACTAAGCATGGATATTCTAAGTGGTGTGTGCAACATGTGGATATAAGTGAACCTATATACAAGTGTAAGTAGTGTGAGCTTTACATGGAGAGTATTTACAAGTGTGTGAAGTGAAAAGTGAGTGAGAGGTTATATGAACATGAGGAAGATATATGCAAGATATAATAGAGGAAAAAAAGGGAATATATAGGTAGGTGCATTCGCACACAAGAAGAAAATGATAACACCCATGCAAATAGAGTATATCCCTCTTATGACAAGTAAATCCCCAGCAGAGTCGTCGTATGGCCATCCCGAGATCTTCCATCCCCGCGCTTCAGGGAAAAAAAGGAGGATAAAGGTCTTGCACCCCTCGTTACTCAGGGGGGTGCGTCGATCGTCGTCACTTTTGGGGTAATGTAAAGAGATAGAGTCGTCAACCTATTTTGCACAAAATGGTAAAAAGAATATGTCGTCTCCTCAAGAGAGTGTCATTAAAGACAAACTGATGCTTACAAAACCAATAGTTCAAAGGTTCGGGGGTTAGGTTAAGAAATGGGAAGGTGTTAGGCACCCATCCCGCCCTTTCGGTCTCTCATGGGATTATGTTATTATTCTCCTTAATTTATCCATGAAGTGTGCGTGCGTGTATATATAAGTGGAGATCGGAATCATTCGGCTCGTGTCATGGAAAAGATGGAGTGAGGTCATCCATATGAGTATTCCTAAAATAGTAATAAAAAAATGTAATGTGTGCATTTATCGAAATGTTAACTATTATGATGGAACGATAACATGTGTTAGATAAGATGAAAATATGGATCACAAGTATGATGTATGGAACTAATATACGAATAAAATAAGGAAAAGAGCAAAATAGGAAAATAAGAAAATAGGACTTGAGTCTCCGATTTTAGCCCGAGATGCCTACGTAGCCTATAGAGCGATCAAAGTCCACGCAGTTTGCATACGACATGAGGGAGGGGTTTATCCCATAAATTCAAATGAGAGTTTATTGTATGTGTGTATGTAGACAAGATATATTATAGTTTTGAGAAAATATGACGAAGAATCCCGTCAGAATTTATAGGTGTAACCCTTTTTTTCTTTGTTTTGGGTTTTTATAAAAAATAAATTGGGTGCAATACTACTAATAAAGGATAAGATATTAATGTGTATGATCTAATAAAAGTTAAAAGAGAAATTAAGAATTTATATAACTAATTCGAGAATCAAAGGAATTTAAAGACAGAGAAGAATGTTTGAACCTTCTTTGGAGACTTGGGGATTGATCTTGTTTGATGATGAGATTCCTTCCATGTGGATGAAGAATATAGGAGTATTTTTGCAAAATTGGCTGTGAAAGTGATGGGAGTGAAAGGTGGAGACAGGTTTCAAACATAAAAAAACCTCAGTGACTTAAGAATATTATTGTTGAGATCAATGAGGCTGATGCTTTTTAGGTGCCTCCTGAACTCAACTCATGCTCTCCTTATATAGGGTAGGGGGACTGTCAATCGGCATTGTCCTTGTCCTGCCTATCGGTAGGTAACCCTAGACACAATGCTGGTAGGGAGGTCCTCTCGTGTAGATTTTCCAAAAAATGGTCATAAAATGCAATCCGTAAGTCCAAATTGCATACGGGGCATACCATTAAAATGGAAATTCAGAGACCTTTGAGAATACTTTGGGTCGCTCCTGGGTTCGAGAGTTGACTGTGGGTGAAACGGGGATCAGTAGCATCCATTAGTCCTTTTGACAGGAGATCATCGGTCAATGATGGATCGCTCGTCCAAATAGTAAGTCTGAATCACGCACATGGAGGACCGTTTGAAAGGTTGTGCGAGGTACTTCGATGTTTCAAAGAGCTTCATTCGGTTCGGAGAGTTGACTTTGTTCAAATAGGGCCCGGAGGCACCCGAGGACCTTTTTGTATGGCAAGGCTGATTCGCTCATGGGGAAGATCGTTGGAAAGGGTATTCAGTGCCCTTCTACTATTCATTCTGTCTCGTTCGAGCTAAAGAGTTTATTTTGGTCAAATGGATCCCGGGATCGCTTGGTGGTCTTCGGATTAATTTTAGGGGAAAATGGTCCATTTTTCAGAACCGTTATGCTGTTTCACTTAAAGAAAGACCGTTGGAAAAAGGATTTAATACCATTGGAAGATTCATTAAGCTTTCTCTCTGACGATGAAGTTGATTGGAGTCAAACGGGCCCGAGAGGGCCCGTTGGCCTCTAGATCGATACTCGGAGTATGATCTAGGGGTTGTGTTGAATGGGAAGGTGCTAGGGACCTAAGGAGAGACTCAAGGAGGTCTAAGACTGTGGTGTCTACACAAGGCGAAAAGAATACAAAAATGCTTATGACAATGTTTTCTCTATCCTCCTTTCTAGTTCACACAAATTAGAGTCTTATGGTGATTGACGACTTATTTTGATCAAATTTTGAAATATATTTACTGAGATAACTCAAGGAAATATATCATAGGGTCTATGTAATTTAAAAATAAATAAGATTACATTAAAGGATTTTTTTTGGCCTACTCATTTATAATACGAAATAATTTTTTCTATCTAATACGAATATTGTATAAAAAATATGATGTGATATGAAATCATATTTTTTATTTAATACAAACTCAATCCAATTAAATCTGACT
This sequence comes from Sambucus nigra, assembly GCA_949130495.1. Taxonomy (NCBI): domain Eukaryota; kingdom Viridiplantae; phylum Streptophyta; class Magnoliopsida; order Dipsacales; family Adoxaceae; genus Sambucus; species Sambucus nigra. The sequence goes on from CASBWL010000025.1 coordinate 6,692,487, forward strand.
CGATGCGAAATCTTGTTTCTTTAACTAAGACGAACATGATGCAAATAAAGAGCTAACGTGAACACTGTTTGTGCACAATGACTTAACGTTCCACTAAATATTCAATTAATATTTTAAGTTTTTCAATAAATCCTTTAATAAAATATATTATCGTTATTATTAATATTAACTTTTCAATAAAATATTTTATAAGAGGAAGGCTTGTTGGACATATCCCCAATATGAACATTGTACAAACACGTATGACACAATATCAAAACATATTTTTTTTATCTAACGCCAATATGATTTGATTAAAATCAGACCCGATGTTAAATCCTTTTTCTTTACCTAATACAAACACGACGCAAATAAATTGCAACACTTCTTGGCAAATGTGAGTTACCTTTTTCTATATTTTTTAATTATCTACATTTATGTATATTTATACAATTAATTCCAAAAATTTATTAATGTTATTATTCATTCCAATGTCACACTTTTGGAAATATTATTAACGTCATTATTTTCTAGAACATTAATTATTTTTTCTGATTTTAGAACATTTAATATACATATAGAATAAGAAATAAACGATATTTATTTCATTTTTGAATTTATGAAATAAGATAAAAGATAAAGGAGAAAATAAAAATGGGTTGGTGGTTAATGTGTTAACTCTTAAAAAAATAACAAATAAATTGTGAACCTAACACTTAATTACCAATGAAAAAATAATAAATCATTATTGGATCTAACATTTAGGTAACGGGTCACCCGTTTATGACCCAAATCAATTCGTGAATGTTTGAAGGTGATAACGATATGGATCGTGTACCCGTTAATGTTAATAAGTAGTGTTTATGTATTATCTTTATGGCCATTAATACTAACGTGACGTGTATGAATTAAAAATAATTTGACATGAATCCGTTATCATCCGATCTAAACACAACTCGTTGACAGATCAAGTCTCTCTCACCTGCAAATCTTTACTTGATAGTTAGCAATCGTTGAGAGGTTTCATGTTAAAGGGAAATTATCCAAAAAGATATCACCTGTTGATGTCAAAAAATGGACTAGATCCAATTTTCTAATCAAAGATAAAATATAAGATTGTAATGAAATAATCACACAAGAGACAAATAGTTTTTAAAGTGGTTCGGCAGAGTTTTTAAAGTGATTCGGTTGTGTAAGAAAGCCTGCATCCACTAATATTCTATTAAATTGAGTGATTACAGGAAGGTAGGTACTCTTGTTAAGAATAATAGTCTCTATTCCATTCTATCTTGCCCTTTGTGAAAGGTATATAATGTATTTATCGTGACCCGAAGATCAAGGGTTAGAATACCTTTATATATTCAAGCATTTACACCCATACATAATGAATGTGATGGTTGATAGTCTAGACCACTTGTGGAACAACCCTTGGATGTTTCCTTTTAGTGGTGACTGTTCATTTACTTCTATGGTCTGCATTCTTCATGTTGGTCGGCATGCCTTCTGAGCTACTATCTTCGGGGTTGATTTAGTGATTACTGACTAGGATTTCTGCCATGTCATGAGACAAGTGTTTATTTCTGATTGGTCCACGTAGGTGGGTAATTTTTGGTATCAATAAAATCCCCCAATACTTCATTCTCGATATTTTTATTGAAAGGAGGTAGGATGTTTTCTTCAAAGTTGGTCAACATAAGCTAACTTGCAAGACTTAGGGAAATTTTTGACGCCTTGATCTTGTAGTGGAATTTTTGTAAATAATTTGAAAATTAACGAACCGCTAAAGGGTACATTGATATTTTTGAACTTTTAGAATAGGGAAGCCCTCATAATGTCAATCGTCAATACAAGTAATCATTTCTTTCATAGTTCTCTAGGTAAGATGCAAAAGACGAAAGTTTTGTTGAGTTTTTTCTCCACAACTGTTCAAGCTTTCAAACTCTCTTTCTTCTCCCAGCTTTCTTCCTTTGCAATTTTCTTTGCGCCCTACTCCTGCTTCAACTTCCATTTTCTTTGTATGCCTTCTTCTTCCCTTTCTTTTCGATTTCTTTCTTTCTTTATTGTAGCCATGTCTTACATAGTTAACGGGTATTCTCTAGGTGTTATCATTTCCAGAGGGTCATTAGATTCCCTCCTTGTTCATTATTGAATGTGGCTTTATTTTTTCCCCAATCATTTCTGTCAAGAGTTTTTTTAGTATTCTTATGTCGTCCCTGCTAGAGCAACCCCCAATACTTGGAGAGTAGTGAATGAGATTCATATGCTTAATCAAATATATGGAACCCACATTAGCATCCCTGAGCTGATGTTTTGCTATAAATGGGTTACCTGTGACAACACTTACTACTTGAAAACTATGTTTGCTAATAGAGCCCTGGTTATCAATTTGCTAGCCTCCAACAAGGACTATTTCGATTATGGAGTTATTGTAAAGAATTGGCAACATACATCCCTTCAAAGAGGAGAAGTATATGATGGGCCAAGATGCCCTCAAGAAGGACATGACATAGGTTACTAGCTCGAACATTGTATTTTTTTCTTTCTTACTGACCAACTGTTTGATGATACATTGATTTACTGTTTTCTTGTCTTATTTTACGCAGTTGAAACAAGAAACAGTGTCCCTAAAATGGGAGGTCAATCTTCAAGAGTTGAATTATTATGGAACATTGAACAAAGGAGTATAGGAGTTCAATTACTTCCTGTATTGTTAGGCCTACAACTTCGGCTGCTTTAGCCCACATAAATCTTGAAGAGGACCTATCTTCCACTTCTTTGGTTGATGTGTTTGCAGAGGTTGAGAAGTATTTTGGGACTTAATCTTCTTTTGAGTCTTGGACATTTCTACTATTCCATCTTCTCCACTTTCTTATATAGAAAAGAGAAAGATTCCTGACTTGATGAATAGGGATTTGCCTCCAACTGCTAAGAGGGTTGTCGAGAAGGCTAGTAAGCCTATTAATGTTAAGAGAGTGGAGAAAATACCTAAACTCATTGAGAAAATTCCTCTTAAGTCATTACTAATAATGAGGTTGGTATTTATGTGCCTTAATTCAGGAGGTTAAGAAAAGGTATTTCTGAGAAGCAAGTTGAGAAAGGTTTTATCGACCAAGAGTTGGTCAAGAAGATTTAGGAGGACATGGCCATTGCAGGGTCATTCTCTGTTGTCATCAATCTTGGCATTGCCAGAAAATTAATCAAGACTAGTACTCACTCTACTGATTGAGCAACCCTTGCTCGTCTGCCATGAAAAAAGTTGGCAAAAATACTTGCCAAAGTTTGGCTATGGTAAATCTTTTCCTCCCACTATTTGCTTTTATTGTCTTTATTTTCTTTTTGAAATCTGATATTGTTCTTTGTACAGTTTTTGATAAATCTCAATCAATTAATGGAGAAGAACTACCAAATACATTCTTCGGGAAGAGATGTGGAAGAGGTCTTTGAAGGTCTACGAAAATCCTTAGCCGCTCGCCAAAAGGCTTTGGAGACAAAGCAAAAGTTTTGGGGAGAAAAGCTCAAGAAGCCCAATAATATGGCCACTACTATTGAGGGAAAGTTGGTGACTGCTGAGACCAGTTTAACAGCTGCTAAAAATAAGGCCAATATTACCGAAGACAAGTTGGTGGAGAATCAAGCTCTCTTGAAGGCTGTCGCAGAGAAAACTATTAGTTCGGCCACAAAGCTGGTTGCATAGAAGGCTAAAAATAAGAAAATAAAATAACACTCTTTCAATAAAGACTTGGACAAGGAGTTTATGGCTGCCTCCTCCCAAATTGAGTCTGTCAGGAAGAAATTATTCAAGGATGGCTGGTCGGAGTCCCTCAAGGAGGTCAACACTATAAAGGATTCTGAATTATTCTTGAGGCATGACCCAGGATCTCCTCTAAACTTATAGGAAGATTTTGATGATGAAGAAGGGTCTGGAGAATCCTCCCTTCAGCCTGTTGGGTCTACTTTAAAGCCCATTGAGGAAGTTTTCCTTCTATCGACCAGGCTTCTCAAAGCATTGTTCAGGATAAGGAGAAGGTTTAACTCCTTTGTTTTTCTTTTTGTTCATCTTCTTTGTAATAGGACCAGTAGTATGTAATACCTTTTGGTTTATTAATGAAAATATTTCCCCTTTTGGCTAAATGTGTTGTGTTTATCATTCTTTTTCCTATTAGCTTGGTTGAATGAAATTTCACACTTTGTGTTATGTTTGCTCAGTAATCATACTTGTATTCGTAGATTTGTAATTTTCAGTTTGATATAAGAAAGAAGTCCATAGTTTCTACTGAATCAGACCTGCTCAGACGGAGTAGAAATCTCCTATAATTTGTCCATGCTCTAATATCCTAAGAACACTTGGTTTGCTTGCTTGGTTCAGACATATCTTACCAAGTAAAAGAATCAAACATTCACATCCATTGCTTCTTGGACAGAGCTGTGGAAAATAATTTTTCTTATCATGAAATGATCGAATATTTTTAAGATGACCACAAATTTTCTTTGGCGTCGCTCCATGTTGACTATGAAGGTAAGTATAAAGCTTTAAATGAAGGAATGGGCTTTCAGAAAATGCTAGAATAATATGCCTCCATGTACAGAAGAAAGGAGTTCATGTTGAACTGAGAAGTAGATGCAGTTATGGATATAGCCAAAATTCTTGAGGAGGGAAATAATAAGCTCGTAAATGAGTTGGGCAGCTTGAATAAGTCATCTGCAACTAGTGTTGATGAGGGTTTTTCTTTCTTAGAGGCTAAGAATGCCAGACTAGTAGGAGAACTCAAAGCCCTGCAAAAAACCATGCCTGGTAAAACTTTCAGGCAACAGAGAACTAACCGACCATCTTTAGATGAGGCAAGGACTAGAAAAACACTAACTGACCAAGTTGTCCAGTTAAAAGCAAATAGTCAGGCCATTGTAAACTTATCTATCCAGCTAGAAGCTAAGGATAATTAATCCGTCTAGTTGAAAGTCAAGAGCGATGTCCTAAAGAAATTTCAACACCTAGTTGATAGATTAACCTTTCAATTTCACAAGCAACCCAGGGAAGTCTGGATGGAAGGCTACAATGAGGCTTTTAGACATATTGATGATCATCTTGCCCAAAGCCATCATGAAGGTTACAGGTGGGGATGCAACAACCGTTTGACTTTGCTGAAATGTGATCGAAACAATGAGTTATGGTACTGGAATGAGCCTGGTCTGCTAAACTGTGACAAACCTCCAATCAAATTGGACATATCATGGATTCCTCCTGATTCCATTCCTCAATGTTTAATCACCAAATACTTGGGAGATTATGGTATTCACATGGTGCATGAAATAGTCCGTCATGGAGAGAGTGTAATCAACTTCCAAATCTCAAAGAAAACGTTCAGCTAAATAGTTTTTTCTGCATTTTGTACTCATTCGATCTTGAATGTAATAAAATAGTATTTGAATAAAAATTCATACTTTTGTGTTGTCAACTTATGATTATTTAATTAATTTATTCAACTAAGCTATCGTTTAATAATGAACTATTAAATTGTGATTGTAAAGCCATAGGTTCTACTGATTCACTTAGGTAAAATTGCAAATAGTTTTATTGATCTAAGTTTAGCATCAGTTATCTGTGGTGACCAAGTGTATGAGGAATATATGTGTATATTCCAATAGTTAGGAATGTTTAAATGTATTCCTGCATTTTACTTAGTCGATTAAAACTTGTTTGTAACTGTTTGAGTTGTATACAAAGTTTTATAGACTTCTTGTTCTTGACTTGTCAAGGACAAAGTCATACATGAAGTAATTTAGTAGTATTGACCAAGTGTGAGGAGTGTATTCCTATATTTGACTTAGTGGGGTTAGGCTTATTGTTCGTGACTTGGTAATACAAAGTCCTATATGAAGTAATAACTTCTTGTTCGTGACTTGTACATACGAAGTCATACATGAAGTAATCTTTTGAGTGAGATATGACTGTTCATTAAGCTATTAATGCATCTCGAATTTGATAAATTTAATCTGATTAAGTATGTGTTGTTAATCGACAAGAGCTGAAGACCAAGAAACATTTTTTATTTTGTTATTTCTGGGGGATGCATATCGTCGTACTCCAAAAAAAATCAAAAAAATTGAAGGAACTAAAATCAAGATTTTTATTGAACTTGAAAAATAGTTGTGCTGAACAAAAACTAAAAATAAATACAATATGTCAATGCCTTTATTCACTAATGATATTTTCGAAGGTGCTCGGCATTCCCAGGGTTTTTGAATTCTTTCTCTTTTAGTGTCTCAAGGGGATAAGTCCCTGGTCGGATAACTACTAAAATGTGGTATTGGCCATGCCAATTGGCCTCAAGCTTGTTGTCTTTATGAATGACCTTTTTGAGGACATAGTTGTCCTCTTTTAAGTTGCCCAGGTTGACCCTTTTGTTATAATACGCAGCATTTTAGAGAGAAGCATCTTCTCAGAATTCCTACAACATGTCTAAGCCTAATCTTCGCATCAAATCACTTTGTGGAAAAACAAACTTCAACACCCTGTGAGTTGGTAGGACTATCTCGGCTGGAACTAGGTCTTCCGTCCCAAATGAAAGCATATAAGGTGTTTATCCAGTTATTTTCCTCGGCGTTGTTCTATAAGCCCAAAGAACATAATGTTACTCATTTACCTAGTTTCCCTTGGCAGCATTAAGGCTCTTCTTCAGTCCATTGAGGAATGTTTTGTTTATCACTTCCGTTTGACCGTTTCTAGATCTTAGATTGAACATAATATGCTTCAAACTCATCATTGTCAAATTGGGTTCCATGGTCTGTGATGAAGGCATACTTATATATGATGTTTTTTTTCTAAATGAATTGATAAACATTATCATAAGACATCTCTATCAACGGCTCTGCTTCCACCCATTTTGTGAAATAGTCAACAATAACTAGTAAGTACTTGAACCTGCCTTTTGTTGTCGGTAATGGGTCGACCAAGTCAATTCCCTAGATAACAAATGGCTAAGGATAAGTAATTGGTGCTAGAGCTACGTTGGGTGTTTTTTGAATCACCGAGAACCTCTAGCACTTATCATACTATATGGTGAAGGTTGTACAGTCTACATTCATAGTCGACCAATAGTATCCCTGTGTGTTTATTCTTTGGAGTAATGACCAACTACCTGAATGAGTTCCACAAGAACCTTTATACATCTCTTTAATTAGATTTTCAACCTCCAACGGATGAACACAACATACAAAAGAGGTAGTTAATTCCCATCTGTATAAAACTCCTTTGTCTAACACATATATAACTTCTTTGTACCATAGCTTTTTTTTATTCTTTGGGATTAGATGGTAAGGTTCCATCTTCAATGTAGGCCTTGATCGAATCCATCTAGGAAGGTCCCAAATCTATAGTAATGAAACTGACCCTTGGATGTTCATGTATGCTCCTGTTTGCCAAGATTTCAAGCAGGATGGTTCTTCAAAATTCAATTCTTATTATTGAACCCAACCGAGCAAATGCATCAGCTCGGGAGTTAGCTATTCTTGGTATCCTGTTCATTTACACACCTGGAAATTTTGGAAATAACTTCCATGACCTTGGCCAAGTATCTAGTCGTCAATTCTCCCTCGACTCTATATAAATGAAGTACTTGGTTAACGACCAGTTTTGAATCACCGTGTGCCACTATTTTCTCGGCGCCTAATGAATGGGCTAATTCCAGTCCAACTATTAGAGCTTAGTACTCATCTTCATTGTTTGATGCTTTAAACATAAATCTAATGGAATATTCTACATCAATATTATCAAGAGTATTAAGTATGGTACATGTTCCACTTCCAGTTATGCGTTATGATCCGTCCACATATAAGTTCCATAATGGGATATCACCGCTGAAGTTCTTTACAGACAGAATACCATGGTGGAATATCTTCTCAATTTCTTCTACATACTTTTGAGCCATTTCTTGAGTTCTGTATGATTCAGGTTGATCGGCTACAACTTTATCTTGCATTTGAGCTGAGTTCTCTTTCGTAGAAGTCTTCTAGGCAGGCAAGTTCTATTGGTCGGCAACCTCTGGATAAGTGAACTCTGTAATGAAATCTACCAAAGCTTGGCCGTTCAAAGATGACCTTGGTTCATAGATGATGACATATTCCCCTAGTTCTATTGCCTAGTACATCAATCTTCCTGACTACTCAGGTTTGTGGAGCGCTTGCCGAAGAGGTAGATCGGTGTATACAACTATGGTGTGGGCTTAGAAATAAGTCTTTATACGTCTAGAGGTTTCAATTAGAGATAAGGCTACTTTTTCCAAACGTGGATACTTGATTTTGGCTCCCTGAAATGCTTTGTTGGTGTAGTAAACTGGTTTCTGGATTCATTTGTCCAATAGAACCAATGTCGAGCTAACGGCGGACTCAGAAACAGCTAAGTACAAGTATAATTTCCCCCAAAAAATAGGTCGGGACAATAAAGGCAATTATCCCAAATATTTTTTAATTCTTGGAACGCTTATTCACACTTTGCATTCCACTCGAAGGTCTTTCTAAGCACCTTAAAGAACAAAAAACACCTATTTGTTGCTCGAGAAATAAACTCGTTTAAAGTTGCTACTCTACCAGTAAGCCTTTATACTTATTTCTTGCTAGTTGGCAATTGCATTTCTATCAGAGCTTTTATTTTGACTGGATTAGCTTCAATTACCCTTTGGTTTACTATGAAGTCGAGGAACATTCCTTCCTGCACATCAAACACGCACTTGGTCGGGTATAGCTTCATTTGATTCTTTTCCAGCTGAGCGAAAATCTGACTGAGGTCATTGATATGGTCTGAAGCCTTCTTGCTTTTAGTCAACATATCATATACATAAACCTCCATATTCTTCCCAATTTGTTCTTCAAACACCTTATTGACCAATCTCTGGTATGTTGTGCAGCATTTTTTAGCCCAAAAGGCATTACAATGTAGCAATAGGTACCTTCACTAGTGATAAAAGAAGTACTTTACCTATCTTCTAGTTTCATTCTTATTTGGTTATAGCCAGAATAAGCATCCATAAAGCTTAGCAACTCATGTCCTGATGTAGCATCCACCAACTGATCAATTCTAGGCAGGGGAAAGTGGTCATTTAGGCAGGATTTATTAAGATTAGCAAAATCTACACACATTCTCCATTTATCATTTTTCTTCTTAACCATAACAACGTTGGCCAACCATGATGGATATTTGATATTTTCAATGAATTGGGCCTTTTGAAGTTTCTCCCCCTATTCTGGTATAGCTTGTTTTTATCTGGACTGAACACCCTACGTTTTTGCTTAATCGGCTTGGTATTCTTATTAATGTTGAGCTCGTGACAGATGAAGTTGGGATCTATCCCAGTCTTATCCTCATGAATCCAAGCAAACACATTCCACCATTGTCATATAAAGAACGTAATAAATTCCTATTTAAGGAGTGGATCCAGTGTGGAGTTGATCTGGGTGGTCCTCTCCGATTTGTCATCATTCGGGATTATGCTTTCGGTGGCTTTAATAATATTCCTTTTGACTAACTCCATTTCATCTCCTGGATCCAGAGTCTTAACTTCTGACTCACTGTTAGGCTCTGTAGTTTTTATCTGGTAAGTGGTGGCCTTCTTCTTTAGATCAACCAAATCTTCTTGCTCGGCTGATGAGTAAAAACATTCTCTGGATTTTGATCACCTTTCACTACACCAATTCCTAAGTGAGTAAGGAACTTTAAACACTAGTGGACTATGGATGCTACAACTTAAAATTTCTTTACTCCCACCCTGTCGAAGATCATATTATAAGCAAATTAAATGTTCTTATCCATCATAAAAAACATATATTTTTAGTGCGTCTTGTTGGCCAAGTGTCGTACAACACTTTTCGCTTGACTGTCCCAAGGGAGTGGATTTTTTCGCCTGAAAAACCTATCAATGGCCTTTGATATGGTTCTAGCAGACTGAGTTTTAGTCCTAATCTCTAAAAATAGGGGTAGAACATGATATCGTTCGAGCTCCCATTATCAATCAGAACCTTGTCGATGATGGCGTCTTGAGTTCTAAACGTGACAACCAACGGGTCATCATGAGGGTACAATACTCCATAGAGATCATTTTTAGAAAAGTCAATAACCAATTTGTCTTTATTGACTTTCCTGAGCCGATTATCCCCATTCAGATTGATTCCTTGAATATAGTAATGGGCATGTGCTTAATTCAGTTACACTTTTCTCTCTACAGTTTGATCTCCTTCTTATGCATCTCCACATGTAATTACATAGCTTCCTCAAGTTCTGGTTGCTTTGGCTTCTTCGGCAAGTCTGAACCGTGTTCGTAACCATCTTCGTGATTTCGCTTCCTTGCATCCCTGGGTTTACAGGGAGAATTTGATCTTCCCCTTATTTATCTACTTTCTCGTTGATCAACAAATTTGTTTAGCTTTCCTCGAAGAATGAGATTTTCCACTTTATTTTTCAAAGCGATACAGTTATCGATCGTGTGGCCATGATCCTTATGGAACTTGTAATATTTTTATGTGTTCCTCTTATTAGGTGGTGCCCACAGCTTCTCGTGCCATCATAAATCTTTATTGTGTTCAATTTCTTCTAGGATATGATTATGTTCCATATTTTTTGAGCTTATCATCCTTCTTCTGTTTTTGTTCATTCTTAGTGACTGTACTTTACTTTGTTGCCATTGCTTATTTAGCATTCATGATTTTTCCTGCCTTAGCCATGGTTTTGGGCGGTCTTTGTCCAAATCATAGTATATCTTTTATAGAAGCAATCCACTCATTAAAGCGGTGATGGCTATTTTTTCCTCATACTCAATCACTTCCAATTTCTCGTTGTAAAAAACAAGCGATGTATTCTCTTGTGGTTTCCCCTACTCGTTGCCTAACACCCAAAAGATGGGCTACTATTTTTATTGCCTTTGCCCCAGAACAGAAGTTGTTCGTGAACAACTAGGCAAGCTGGTTGAAGTTGGCAATTTATCCTCGGGGCAAGTTATTGTACAAAATATGGGTTGAACCAGTAATGTTTTTGAAAAAAGCCTTATACCTCATCTCACCAGGAACGTAATAGATGTCAACTGCAGCCTGATACTGCTCAATGTGTAAAAATAGATCAGTTTTACCATCATATTTGGGAATAACCATTGGGGTTTTAAACTTAGATGGTGTTGGGAAATCAAGAATAGACTGAATAAAAGTAGATCCCTTTTAACCATTGGGGTTTTAACCATTGCTTTTGCTATTTCTCCCAGACGATCTTCTAACCGCTGGATTGATCCTATCCATGAAGGGTCGCCTGCATCAAATCTATGTGAAGCTACTCGGCTATTCTGACCATGTGTTTGCATTAATCTCTCTTCCTGAGAACACTACTCGGCGTGCATTGATCGTCGGACACTTGATTTGACCTAACTAAACCTTCATGGTGGTCGGCTGGGTGTTGATTAGCTCTGGATAACTCTCTAGTTGGATTTTTATTTTACCGTGGTCCCAAAGGTCAAAAGGCGAAGCTTTGCTTAATCTTTCCAAAGAGCTTTGACTTTTAGGAGAAAAAAATGGCAATCATGGATTGGATCTGAGCAACGAACGTACTCCTGTACGGTAAGACCTACCATGTGAAGATCTAGAATAGCTGTGTTGGATAGGCCTAGGAGGCAGAGGTGGAATTTTTCTTCTTTGTGAAAAGATCGTTTACTTCCTGGAAAGAGTAAGGGATCTGACTTGTAATGTCTTAGCCAATTGCCTCATAGTTTCCTGCATAGCATCTTTACGCCTAGCACTACTGGCAAGAATGCCATTTAGGTCGGTTGCTTTAGGAGGAGCAGATGGAACGATTGGGTTGTTTTCATTTCTGGAACTAGGATCAGGATAATTCATTTTCCCATGAATAAGGATGTACGGGATAGAGAACGATAATTAGACACACGTTTCCACAAAAGGCGTCAATCTGTTCATGTCAAAAAATGGACTAGATCCAATTTTTTAATCACAAATAAAATATAATATTGCAATGAAATAATCACACAAAAGACAAAGAGTTTTTATAGTGGTTCGGCTATGGAAGAAAGTCTACGTCCAATGTTATTGTATTGAATTGAGTGATTATAGAAAACTAGTTACTCTTGTTAAGAAGAATAGCCTAGAGTTCATTTTATCTTGCTCTTTATGAAAGGCATACAATGTATTTATAGTGGCACGGAGATCAAGGGTTCGAATGCCTTAATATATTCAAGCGTTTACACCCGTACATAATGAATGTGACGGTAGATAGTTTAGACCACGTGTGGAAAAACCCTTGGTTGTTTCCTTCTAGCGGCGACTATTCATTTACATTGATGGTCTGCATTGTTCATGTTGGTCGACATGCCTGCCGAGCAACTATCTTTGGGGTTGATTAAGTGATTGTTGACTTGGATTTGTACCACGTCATGAGACAAGTGTCTATTTGTGATTAGTCCACGCATATGGATATACCAATAGGAACACGACTAGTAGCATACTAGCTTCGTCATTAAAGGTGGACATAAAAGACGATACACGCATCGTATTCTTTCACTGACATTTTTTAAGATAAAAAGACTTGTACATATAATTCTTTATTCCAAGCATTGATTGATATATACAGACAATCTAATATTTGACTTCTCAATAAGAGAAGTGGACCCTTACGACCGTGTTATCTCTTTCTCCCCCTTTCTTATTCACCCAACATTTATTAAGATAAAATACTTGCACATGTAGTCCTTTATTCAACACCTTGATTGACATATACATGCATTCTAATATATGACTTTTTAATAAGAGAAATGGACTACAAAACCCTAATGACCCTGTTGTCTCTGTCCACCTTTGCAGTTCACTCACATAAGAGTCTTATGTAGATCAACGATGGATGTTGATCGACTTATGAAATATATTTATTGAGCTAACTCATAGGAATATATCCTAGTGTTTATATAATTGAAAGAAAATACGATTACATTGAAAGAATTTCTTTGGCTGACTCATTTATAATACGAAATAGTTTTTTTTATCTAATACGAATATTGTAAAAAAAATATGATGAGATATGAAATCGTATTTTTTATTTAATAGGAACCCGGTCCAATTAAATTTGAGTCGATGCGAAATCTTTTTTCTTTAACTAAGACGAACATGATGAAAATAAATAGATAATAAATTAATATTTAATGTTTTTCAATAAATCCTTAATTGAAAATATAACGAATATTATTAGTATTAACGTTTCAATAAAATAATTTACAGGAGGAAGGCATGCTGGGAAGAGCCGTGACATGAACATAGTCTAAAAAAAGACATCATAATATCAAATTATATTTTTTTATCTAACAAGAACATGATTCATTAAAATCAGGCCCGATGCTAAATCTTTTTTTTTCTTTACCTAATACAAACATGACGAAAGTAAATCACAACACTATCTGAAATCAATTTTTTTACCTAAGACATACATTTTTTTTACCAAACTTCTGTTGGCAAATGTGAGTTGCCTTTTTCTAATTTGTTTAACTATCTTCATTTATGTATATGTATATAATATATTCCAAAAATTTATTAATGTTTTTATGAATTCTAATTTCATACTTTCGAAAATACTATTAACATTATTGTTTTCCCGAACATTAATTACTTTTTTACTAATTTTGGATCATTATATATATATATATATATATATATATATATATATATATAGAGAGAGAGAGAGAGAGAGAGAGAGAGAATAAGAAATAAGTGATATTAACTTTATTTTTAAATTTAAGAAATAAGATAAAAGATAGAGGAGATTATCAAAACAGGTATGTGGTTAATGGGTTAACTGGTAAAAAATAACAATTAGTTAGTGAATGTGACAATTAGTTTACGGGTAAAAAATAGTAAATGGTTAGTGGATGTAAAGGTTATGTAACGGGTCACCCGTTTATTGCCCAAAACAATCCGTTAATGTTTGCGGGTGGTAACGATGTGGGTTGTCTACCCGTTAATGTTAATGAATCTTGTTTATATATTGTCTTTATACTCATTAATACTAATGTGTCTTGTATGAAGTAAAAATAATTTATCATGTTTAGATATTGTCTTTTTCTAAACCCGCTGATGTGTTATACACACATTGGCTGGTTTTTATAATTTTACCCCACTTAAACTAGCATGACATATCAGTGGGTACAATTCGTGGCTCCTTATATAATTACTCTAATGGTGTGTTTGATTGCAAACATGGAAAATGCGTGAAAAATAGTTCATTTTGATGAGAAGTTGGAAAATGAGTGGAAAAACATGAGTTTTTTGTCTGTCTTTTTCTATTTTCCATGGAAATTAATTCTTTGGTGGGTGGATAAGAAATATTTTCCACTAAAAATGAGGTTTGAGATGGATCACTTGTAATGTGGATGAGTGTTGTTCTTACATGAAGTATTCACAATCAAAATACTACAAAAGGAAAAATATGAGTCAAAACAATTATTTTCCATGTCAATCAAACACACCCTAAGTGAAAAAGATTACAAAATCCTTATGACCGTGTTGTCTCTCTCTCTCCCTTTCTAGTTCACCCAAATTAGAGTCTTTTATTGATCGACGATGTATCTTGATCGACTTTTGAAATAAAATTATTTAGCTAACTCATGGAAATACGGTTATTGAAAAAAAAAATACGGTTACGTTGATAGAGTTTTTTTTGCCGACTCAATTATAATACAAAATAATTTTTTTATCTATTACGAACATAGTAAAAAAATATGATGTGATATAAAATCATATTTTTTTTCTAATACGAACTCGATCCAATTAAATCAGATTTGGCATTAAATCTTTTTTCCTTACCTAACACGGACACGATGCAGAGAAATAGTTAACACGAAGAGTGTTTTAGCACAATGACTTAACATTCCACTAAATAATAAATTAATAATTCAAGTTTTTCAATAAATCCTTTAATAGTAAATATTACCATTATTCTTAATATTAACGTTTCAATAAAATATTTTACAGGACGAAGGCATGATAGCCAGATCAACAATACGAACACAGTCTAAACGCGTATGATACAATATAAAAACATATTTATTTTATTTAACATGAATATGATTCAATTAAACTCAGACTCGATGCTAAATCTTTTTTCTTTACCTAATATGAACACGACGCAAATATATATCAAGACTTCTTCAAATCTATTTTTTTACCTAACTTCTGTTGGCAAATGTGAGTTACCTTTTTCTGTATTTTTTAATTATCTTCATTTATGTATATATATATATATATATATATATATATATATATATATATATATATATTATATTCCAAAAATTTGTTAATGCTATTATTAATTCCAATGTCACACTTTCAGAAATATTATTAACGTTATTATTTTCAACACTACTTTTTTTTACAGATTTTAGAACAATGAATATACATACAGAATAAGAAATAGGGGATACTAATATCATTTTTAAATTTAAGAAATAAGATAAAAGATAGAGGAGAAATTAAAAACGGGTTAGTGGTTAATGAGTTAACTCACAACAAGAAAGATAGTGTTTTGCGACGTATTAAATGCGTCGCCTTTGTTTTTAGTTCATCGCAAATTTCTTTTCGCGACGCACTACATTCGTCGTAATTTTCGTCGCAAAAAGCTAGTCGCTACAGTTCTATTACGATGAAGTGTAGCTACGTCGCAAATGATATTTTGCGACGTGTCAATCCATCGTTATAAATATATGAAAATCGTCGTGAAATCATTTCAATCACTTAAATTGGCCTTTTTCGACAAATATATTCGACGCTATTTGTAAAGTATTCATCGCTAAAGCTGGTTCTTTTGATGAGATAGTGATGAATATGATTCACCGCAGAATATTTTTTGCGATGAAGAGGATTCATCGCACAATACTGGTTTGTTACGACGAATTCATTCGTTGCAAATGATATTTTGCGACGTGGAAATTCATCGTTATAAATATATGAAAATCATCGCTAAATCATTTCAATTACTTAAATTGGCCTTTTTCAACAAATATATTCGTCGCTATTTGTAATTAATTCATCGCTAAAGTTGGTTCTTTTGATGAGATAGCGATGAATATGATTTATCGCACAATATTTTTGAAGCCCTTATACTTTTGACTCATTTGAGTCTAGACTGTATAAGAGCTCATCTAGTTTGAAAATTGTGACAAAATAGTGTCCATCCTAGAAACCAAAGAGCTTCAGAGATTGGGTTGCTTCTTCTTCCATACATCATGTGATGATCCTGAGACTATAGCCATCACTCACACACTTAGAATTTTATTCTTGCATATCATATTACACCCTTATGAGTTTTAATGTTGTGAGTGTGTTTAAATCCCTCAATTTGATTTTTAATAATTTTTTGGGAATTTTAAACCTATTTTAAACAAGGTTTTATTTAATTAAAACTTGATTTAAAAAGTCTTGGGGTTAATATATAAATATGCATTGTTGTGTTTATTGGCCTAAAGTTATTATGGGTAGAAACCGAAAGCGCTAGAGACTCTAGGGTTGGCTTTGTAATTATTTTGGGACGCGCGTTTACATTCGTCCTAAGGCCAACACTTGTTGTTCTCTGATTGGCCCTATGTGTGTTTCTTTACAGAGACATACCATCGCTTGTTATCAGCCCTTGGATCAACCCTTATCAATGGCCTGCATGTCTTTTGAGTGGATCCCCGTGTAATCCCTTAAGCCAATCACAGCCTGTTTAATCCACCGCCTGTTGTGAGCCCTTGGATTGCAGTCAAAGGAGCTTGACTCAATCTCAGCCATTGTTTTTGAACGATGCTCTGGAATCTTCCTCTCTTCCTATTTAAAGGCCTCCCATCTCAGCCTTCGAAAGCTTTTGCCACTTTGAGTTTTCTCAGAAAAAGAATAGAGAGAGAAGAGATAAGAGAGAAGTTAGAGAGAGAAACCAAACCCAAGTTAGAAACCCTAACTTCGTCCAAATACTTCTCAAGCCCAAACTACCTTCCTCTTCAAAAAACACCATAACCAAATAAACACCATCCTTAGTGTTTTCTTGGGTTTATGAGAGTTCTGGTTAAGAGATCTTGGGTTGCTGAAATCCTTGTGTTCATAAATCTTATTTCCAAGTTAGACATAGACTCAGATCTTGTTTCTGGTTCAATAGAAATCATAGATCTGTAGTTTTGCATGTCATAATACACTTAGTTGCATTTATTTCTCATCTTGAGAATTTCGTTGTTGATTGTTTTCTGTTAAAACATTTTCTTACTTCAGAATCAACAATAGATGTTTTTCTATTTCTGTTTTTACAAAACTTAACCTGACCTAGTTGGATTCGCACTTGGAGGGTTCTCAATCTCCATAATATTTTCAAAAGTGATTGAGAAAGGTCTTGACCGATTTCTTAAGCAAGATCTCCGTGGAATCTGGGTTACTTTGAAAGGTCAAAAAGGTTCTTGGTTTTGTAAGAAAGAAAAATAACAAATACACTGCATATAGACTTTATATGTGATTTGTTAGGATTGTCTGTAACTAATAAGTGTGTGTGTGCATGCATGTGTTTTAGAACACGATTCACAAACATCTTCACACTACAAACACTGAAAGTGTTGGCTATAAGATTTGGTGAACATAAGTCGACGTAAAGTGCTGAAACAAAGAAGAGTTGACAAACTGAGACAACTACATCAACAAACAAGATCTGCAGAAAAGTTAAGGACGCCAGAGGGTACAATCCTGAACTTGTATAGATTTGTTTTTGTGTGCATGTTAGTTAAATAGGTTGTAACTCGCATATTTGTTTTAGTGATTGTTTTTGTTTTACTCCGTAGAGGGAGTCGTGGATGTTTCCTCAAGGTTGAGGTTTTACCACGTAAAAAATCCTGAGTATCAATATTTCTACATCTTCTCATCTCATTCTGATTGTGTGCTGAGTTTAAAACATTTTAAACTGTTTACTAAAACTTGTTATCAAATCTTGTCCATATCTCGTACATAATTTTGTTAACACATCTTGTGTTCAAAATCGTTTTGATTTTAGTAAAGAGTTTCTTCAACAAACTTTCGGAGTTGCTTAAATAGTTTATTTTCATAAACGACTTTGGCAACGATATTTCAATTGGTATCAGAGCTTTTGGTGAACTTCTTTCAAAAAGATCCTGAGTTTCTGAAACTGTTTTCTCAAAATCAATTATGGACGAGAAAAACGAAAGATATGGTAACTTGACCAGACCCCCAGTCTTTGATGGAACCAATTTCTCTTACTGGAAAGTAAGAATGATTGCTTTCATTCAAGGAACCTTGGGAGATGATGTCTGGGATATTATTGAAAATGGATACTTTTATCCAACTAAACCAGCCACTGATGGAAGCAATGATAGGATTAAGAAAATATTGAGTGAGTTTACTCAAGAAGAGAAACAGGTTTCTCGAAATAATAACAAAGGCAAGAACGCTATATTTATGTCTATTAACGAACATGAGTTCAAGAGAATCTCATCTTGTACCACTTCCAAGGAAGCATGGGATACCTTGATTACTGCCCACGAAGGAGACTCTAGGGTAAAAGCTGCTAAGACTCAGATGTTAATCCAACAGTATAATACCTTAATCATGTCTGAATCGGAATCTTTTGATGACTTCTACATGAACCTTACTGATATTGTCACTAAACTTCATGCTAATGGTATAACTTATGATAGACAAGAAATTGTCTCTAAAATTCTGAGATCATTACCACAGAAATTTGACAATAAAAGATATGCTATTGAGGAGATGTGTGATATAAATCTAACTCCTGAATTACTCAGTAGCAAATTAAGAACTGTGGAAATGGAATTAAAGTTTAAGAAACAATTGACCCACACTAATAGGAAACATGCCAATTCCAATCTTAGCTTTACTTCTAAGATGACTAAGCCTGAGTTAAACACCCCTAGTAATGATTCTGATGAGGACTGTGACTTAGAAAGTCTAGATAATCAGATTGCCCTAATGACAAAACAATTTAAGAAAATTGTTAAATTTAGAAACAGTGTTGCAAATAGACAGGGCAAGTCTAATTATTCTACTCCTTCAAATCACAAACCTCATGAGAAACCTCATGATAAACAGAACAAGGACAACACAAGACCTCACAGAGACCTCAAGAAGACTGAATGCTATAGATGTGGTAAACTAGGACACATTGCTCAAGACTGTAGAGTTAATTTAAATGCCCAAAACAAACACTCTAGAGCCAACATCTGCAAAACCTGGGATGACTCAAGTGATTCTGAAAATGAGGAACCTGAGACATCTGATGGTTTTGATCCTTGTTTATCTTTCTTTGCCAAAATCATATATAATGATGATATGCCTGTGCTTGATATTGAGGATGAGCCTAGTAATTCTAGTTCTGTTATCTTGAATCATACTTTAACTGGTTTAGATGCTTTACTTACAGAGAACATTAATACCTCTTCTTCGGGGTGTGTGAGTCAAAGGGGAATCGATAATGCTGATGTCAATGGGTGCGTGAGTTTAAGAAATGAAACCTTAGGGGTCACTTCACACACCTCACTTAGTGACTCAGATAATGATGATCTCCCAGATATACACACTCTATATACCAAAACTCTAAAGAAAAGCACTAGACTAGAAAAGATTGTTAAAGATCTTACCAAAAAGCTAGAGGATCTAAGCCTAATGGTAAAACTGAATGCTGAAGAGTATACTACACAATGCATGTCTCATGACAGTGAAGTTAAAGTGTTTGATGAAAAACTGAAAACTTTGACTGAAGCTAATGAAATTCTGGAGAAAAAATACAAAGGGACATTATTAGAATTGGAAAAAACAAAAGAAAAGACAGCAACTGTTTTCAAAAAATTTGCCAAATTTGAAAATAATTCAAACTGTTTTGATGGATTTGTTGCTGAATCTAAAACCAATTCTGATGATAGAACTGGAATAGGGTTTTGCCCCAATTTGAAGACACAAACAAAACATGTTGAACCTATCAAATTTGTGTCAGGAGGCAAAAGACCTATTGAAACATGTCCAGACTTTCATTCTCTAAAAACTAAGTTTGATCATCAAAACACTAACACTGAAGATGCAAGTTGCTCTAAGCATGAAAGTTTACTAAAGGGAAAATATGTCTGCCCCCCAATTAGGAAAAGTGAACCTGCCTTCAAACCTGTGCTACCTAGGAATAAAATTCAGCCTCAAAATTTCTCAAAACCTTTGTTTAGAGACTTTCCTAAGGAAAACCCAATTCTGAGCAATCTTTATTGCTCATATTGTGATATATATGGCCACTCGTTTGATAATTGCTATGCTAGGAGACTGATTAAACCTGTCTACAATTCTTCCATATATCCTAACTTTAACTACTCTAGGAGGAGTCGTAACAACTATGTCCTTCCCAGGCCACCAGACAAAAACTCTAACTATAGGAATAGAAGGACTAAACCTAAAAGGACATTTACTAGAAGGATTACCAGAAACTTTTCTAAATCAAATGCTCAGGAATTCAAATTTACTCAAAATCATGCGCAAAATGTTTTTCAACAAAAATCTAATGCTCGCAAATTTTATCAAATGAGAGCAAACAAGCGCAAACTAAAAACCAGGGCAATTTGGGTTAGAAAAGATGATCTAGCACCCCAGATGAAGTGTAACATTGTTGTTTCTGCTCTAAAAGCTGAACTTACAACTTCTGGTTGGTACTTGGATTCTGGATGTTCCAAGCATATGACAGGTGATGATACAAAACTTTTAAATAAAACCCACTTTGATGGTGGAAAAGTTGTTTTTGGTGATGGAGTATCATCCCAGATCATAGGCAAAGGAACTCTTAAAGAAAAAGGTCTTCCTGTTCTTGAAAATGTTCTCTTAGTTAAAGGTCTTAAGGCTAATTTACTTAGCATTTCACAATTTTGTGACTCAAACTATACTGTTACCTTTTCAAAGAACAATTGCAAGATTTTAAATGAAAAGGGAGAATGCTTAATTACAGGATTCAGGACTCCTGACAATTGTTATACTGTCATGTCTAGTTCTGAAATCTGTAATGTTGCCAGAATGGATGACAATGAGATATGGCATAACAGAATGGGTCACATTAATTACGAAAATTTGAGTAAATTGTCCTGTCAACAAATAGTTAGAGGAATACCAAAAATTAAACCTATTCATAACATTGTCTGTGGTCCCTGTCAAGAAGGAAAAATTATTAAAGCACCTCATAAAAGGGTTAAAGATATCCTTACCTCTAATCCCTTAGAACTCATCCATATGAACCTAATGGGTCCTTCTCAAACTGTTAGTCTTTATGGACACAGTTATATTCTAGTTATGGTTGATGACTTCACCAGATTCACTTGGGTAGCTTTCTTAAAACAAAAATCCGATACTTTTCAAACTTTTTTAAAGATTCTTTTACGGATTGAGAATGAAAAAGACACTCAAGTGAATAGAATCAGAAGTGATAGAGGTGGTGAATTCAAAGACACTGGTATTGTAGAATATTGTGACTATAATGGTTACAAACATGAGTTCAGTGCTCCTAAGACCCCTCAACAAAATGGAATAGCTGAGAGAAAGAACCGAACTCTTCAAGAGATGGCACGTGTCATGCTCCATGCCAAGAACTTACCTAAGTATTTTTGGGTAGAATCTATTCGTACAGCTTGCCATCTTATTAATAGGGTCTATCTTAGAAAGAATTCGAAACAAACCTCTTATGAACTTTGGTACAATAAAAAGCCTAATCTTAAGTACCGTAGAACCTTTGGTAGTACCTGCTATGTGTGCAAAGATAGGGAACACTTATCAAAATTTGAGAGTAGGGGAGATAAAGCCATATTCTTAGGTTATTCACCTAACAGTAGAGCTTATCGAGTGTATAATCTTCGCACTAAGACCTTAATGGAATCCATAAATGTAATTGTTAGTGACACTACTGCAGAAAGCAAGACTAATGAATTAACTATAGAAGAAGAATCGTTAAATATTTTAGAAAATGACTCTTCTGAAATAGATAATTCATTACCTATTGAGTCACCTGAAGTACCTAACTGGGTTTCTAAAGACCATCCCATTAACAATGTAGTTGGTAACCCTAGTGAACCAGTACGCACAAGATCCCAACTTAGAAATTATGCACTCTATGCATGTTTTGTTTCTCTCTTGGAACCAAAGAATGTAAATGAGGCATTGAATGACTCTCACTGGATTTCTGCTATGCAGGATGAACTTTTACAATTTGTCATTCATGATGTATGGTATCTTGTTCCACGTCCTGATCACAAAAAGGTTATTGGTACTCGTTGGATTTTCAAAAATAAAACTGATGAAAATGGGATAGTAATTAGAAATAAAGCTAGACTAGTTGCTCAAGGTTATTCCCAAATAGAAGGACTTAATTTTAATGAGACGTTTGCTCCTGTTACTCGTTTAGAATCAGTCCGTCTGCTTCTTGCTATAGCTTGTCACATGCATTTTACATTATATCAAATGGATGTTAAATCTGCGTTCCTTAATGGAATACTTGCCGAGGAAACCTATGTAGAACAACCTAAAGGGTTCATTGACCCTAATTATCCTAATCATGTATTTCGGTTGAAAAAGGCTTTATATGGTCTTAAACAAGCTCCTAGAGCTTGGTATGAGCGCCTGTCCAGTTTTCTGCTGGACAAAGGTTTCAAAAGAGGTGGAAATGACCAAACCTTATTTGTCAAACATTTTGGCAAACACATTACTATCGCTCAAGTCTATGTAGACGATATCATATTTGGATCCACTTCTACCTCAGAAGTAAAATCTTTTGCTGAAATTATGAGTGAGGAATTTCAGATGTCCCTTATGGGGGAGTTACAGTTCTTCCTAGGTCTCCAAGTCAAACAACAACCAGATGGATTGTTTCTTTCGCAGACTAAGTACGCATTAGAGATAGTTAAAAAATTTGGCTTCGAGAGTGCTAAAAGTGCTAAAACGCCTATGAGTACTACAGAGAAATTATCTAAAGATGAAAATGGAAAATATGTAGACTCTACCTTATATCGTAGTATGATTGGCACATTACTCTATCTGACTGCCTCGCGTCCTGATATCATGTATGCTGTTTGTGTTTGTGCGCGTTATCAAAACAACCCCAAGGAGAGCCATTTAAACGCTGTTAAACGCATAATTAAATATGTTAAAGGCACTCTAAATTTAGGAATTTGGTACACGAATGACACACCTAGCACTATTACTGGGTACACTGATGCTGATTGGGCTGGGTGTACTGATGATAGTAAAAGCACTTCAGGCGCATGTTGTTATATTGGTAATAACTTGGTAGGATGGAGTAGTAAAAAACAGAACTGCACATCTCTCTCGACTGCTGAATCTGAATACATAGCCGCCGGTAGCTGTTGTGCCCAATTGTTGTGGCTTAAACAAATTCTAAGTGATTATGGTATTTTAGAACCCACACTTCATCTCTATTGTGATAATCAAAGTGCGATTAATATTTCTAAGAACCCAGTTCAACACTCGCGAACTAAGCACATTAAAATAAGACATCATTTTATTCGTGAATTAGTTGAAACCAAGGAATTAGAAATCAATTATCTTTCTACTGATCTACAACTTGCAGATTTATTTACCAAACCTCTTGATTATAATAGATTCATTTCTTTACGTAAATCTATTGGTATGATTTGTGTTGAGTAAATACCTGTCTTATTTTCCAAGTTCCTTCCCTTTGTCCATTTGAGACAAAATGGGGGAGAAATTTGAGTCTACTGCATATACTAAAAAGCTTGATCTTAGTAATTCTTTGCAGGTATTCTTCTTGTACAGTCATTCTTTATTGTAATAATAGGATGTTAAACTGTATATAGTTGAGTTATGTAATTTTTGCTTTCTAGGATTTGGGTAGATAGATCTTTTATAGGAATAGGATTTTCTTATTTGTTGTCGCCCTACGAGTTTAGATGACTCAAAGGAGATTTTGTCTCATATTTCCAAAGGGGGAGATTGAAGCCCTTATACTTTTGACTCATTTGAGTCTAGACTGTATAAGAGCTCATCTAGTTTGGAAATTGTGACAAAATAGTGTCCATCCTAGAAACCAAAGAGCTTCAGAGATTGGGTTGCTTCTTCTTCCATACATCATGTGATGATCCTGAGACTATAGCCATCACTCACACACTTAGAATTTTATTCTTGCATATCATATTACACCCTTATGAGTTTTAATGTTGTGAGTGTGTTTAAATCCCTCAATTTGATTTTTAATAATTTTTTGGGAATTTTAAACCTATTTTAAACAAGGTTTTATTTAATTAAAACTTGATTTAAAAAGTCTTGGGGTTAATATATAAATATGCATTGTTATGTTTATTGGCCTAAAGTTATTCTGGGTAGAAACCGAAAGCGCTAGAGACTCTAGGGTTGGCTTTGTAATTATTTTGGGACGCGCGTTTACATTCGTCCTAAGGCCAACACTTGTTGTTCTCTGATTGGCCCTATGTGTGTTTCTTTACAGAGACATACCATCGCTTGTTATCAGCCCTTGGATCAACCCTTATCGATGGCCTGCATGTCTTTTGAGTGGATCCCCGTGTAATCCCTTAAGCCAATCACAGCCTGTTTAATCCACCGCCTGTTGTGAGCCCTTGGATTGCAGTCAAAGGAGCTTGACTCAATCTCAGCCATTGTTTTTGAACGATGCTCTGGAATCTTCCTCTCTTCCTATTTAAAGGCCTCCCATCTCAGCCTTCGAAAGCTTTTGCCACTTTGAGTTTTCTCAGAAAAAGAATAGAGAGAGAAGAGAGAGAAGAGAGAAGAGAGAAGTTAGAGAGAGAAACCAAACCCAAGTTAGAAACCCTAACTTTGTCCAAATACTTCTCAAGCCCAAACTACCTTCCTCTCCAAAAAACACCATAACCAAATAAACACCATCCTTAGTGTTTTCTTGGGTTTATGAGAGTTCTGGTTAAGAGATCTTGGGTTGCTGAAATCCTTGTGTTCATAAATCTTATTTCCAACTTAGACATAGACTCAGATCTTGTTTCTGGTTCAATAGAAATCATAGATCTGTAGTTTTGCATGTCATAATACACTTAGTTGCATTTATTTCTCATCTTGAGAATTTCGTTGTTGATTGTTTTCTGTTAAAACATTTTCTTACTTCAGAATCAACAATAGATGTTTTTCTATTTCTGTTTTTACAAAACTTAACCTGACCTAGTTGGATTCGCACTTGGAGGGTTCTCAATCTCCATAATATTTTCAAAAGTGATTGAGAAAGGTCTTGACCGATTTCTTAAGCAAGATCTCCGTGGAATCTGGGTTACTTTGAAAGGTCAAAAAGGTTCTTGGTTTTGTAAGAAATAAAAATAACAAATACACTGCATATAGACTTTATATGTGATTTGTTAGGATTGTCTGTAACTAATAAGTGTGTGTGTGTGCATGCATGTGTTTTAGAACACGATTCACAAACATCTTCACACTACAAACACTGAAAGTGTTGGCTATAAGATTTGGTGAACATAAGTCGACGTAAAGTGCTGAAACAAAGAAGAGTTGACAAACTGAGACAACTACATCAACAAACAAGATCTGCAGAAAAGTTAAGGACGCCAGAGGGTACAATCCTGAACTTGTATAGATTTGTTTTTGTGTGCATGTTAGTTAAATAGGTTGTAACTCGCATATTTGTTTTAGTGATTGTTTTTGTTTTACTCCGTAGAGGGAGTCGTGGATGTTTCCTCAAGGTTGAGGTTTTACCATGTAAAAAATCCTGAGTATCAATATTTCTACATCTTCTCATCTCATTCTGATTGTGTGCTGAGTTTAAAACATTTTAAACTGTTTACTAAAACTTATTATCAAATCTTGTCCATATCTCGTACATAATTTTGTTAACACATCTTGTGTTCAAAATCGTTTTGATTTTAGTAAAGAGTTTCTTCAACAAACTTTCGGAGTTGCTTAAATAGTTTATTTTCATAAACGGCTTTGGCAACGCTATTTTCTTTAAACAAAAAGAAAATTGAATTAAAACTATGATTACGTCAACGTGGAAGATTCTGTATATGTTAAAATTAATTTGATATGTAAATGTAGTTAATGGATTTATCATAAAATAACAATAACAATCAATTCATCTCTATGCCAAATCATGTTAGTAAATGAGAGCATATTAAAAGAGAAAGAAAATATTCAACTCTAATTAAAGTAAAATCTTGGTTTACTTGATAACACAAAAGTAAAACAACAAAAACTAAAAGAGGTTCTTCAAGGAAAAAAATTCATAATCTAAGAAGATCCATGCATTGGGCCAATGTGAGCCTCCGCCCATGCCTGAAAAGCCATAAATTTTTGAATCATTGTACCCTGACTCTCCACAATGTCATTCAAACGAGATACTTAAGATTTTAGAGCCTCATTGTTCGCATTATTATTTTTCTTGTACCGTGATCCAAATGTATCGGGTCGGTGGCTTGCTCATAGACCTGTGCCTCTGTCATTTATGGATTGCTATGGTGCAATTTGACCATTGTATTCTACAAAAGAAAAAACTTATTATAATTAAAGAATAAAGTAATAGTAGACTAATAAATTTCCATTTGGTAACACGAAATACACTTGCATTTGAAAGTCAAAATGTTTATCAGATTTTAATAAAGATGGATAAAAATCTCATAATATTATAAGTTTAGTAGACTTTTAGCAAGTTGATCCAAAAGTATAAAAATGGAAACTATAAACCTAATTGAACAATACGTTGTATGTTTTTTAGAAAAGTAATAATATTTTTATGAATATTTTATCCAATATATATTTAATATAGTCAGCAACAAAGTCCAAAATTATAAAAAGAAAAAAAAAATCTCACACACACATCTATCCTAGGTCCCCTATAAACTCTAAACTGGAAGAATAATTTAACATGAACAAAGTACTGTTTATATTATGGCAAGATGACAAAAGGAATTCGCAGTTAAACTTAGTATTGTTCAAATAAATTTTTTACCCACTTCCTCCTTTAAAGTCTTAATTTACCAACAATAAAAATATTTGTCATTTTAGGTATGTTTATAAGAAAATTCATTTTAGGTATCTTCCTATATATTTTCAAAGCTTAGGCTAAATATTAACAATATATATTAGTTTAATAAGTCATAGTACCCATTGTTATAAAAAAAAGGAAAAAAATAATACGGTGCTAGAAATGTTCTATGGGAACTAAAGTCATAAATATATGAAATAATAAATAAATATACTTACATAGGCAGTTTTAGCCTTTGTGTTGATCCACCCTCTGTCACTGTTGTCATGTGTGTCATGAAAAGGGTCAATACATCCCTTTGGTGTCTCTTTTATCTTACCATCATCCTGCAATAAAAAATAAGCAAGAAAACCGATATAACAGTTATATAAAAAATATTATGCAAAAGTTAAAAATATTTTCCATTCATCAAACATGGTCCAAGGCTTTACAAAGGAAAAAAAATAAGTAAAATTACTTTTTTTAAATTATAGAGGATAATTTTGAAACCAAACTCGGTGTAATACAATAACATCACAACTACAAAATTATATTTTGGACCCACCACTGATCCAAAAGGTTTGAGTAATGAATTATGACATTATCTCCTCGTATGCGTGCTGCACAAATGATTTTGATCCACCCCGATGATTAAATCGAACTTTTTTGCGACTTTCAACACATTTGCATGAACGAGTCTGAAATAGTACAACATATGTCTTTTTAAGGAACTTTTAATTTAATAAAAATGGAAACAAAACTAAATAAAATATATTTGTCATATACCATAAATTTCGGACTGCTCCAAAGTGTGCATAGAAAATTCCAATCTTCTTTTGACGAAACCTTTCGATGTGGGTGATCCCTCACCTCTTCCAAACTATACTTCTTGAAATGCTTCTTAAGACGGTAGCGATGATCATTATATCGAGAGGACATTATATTGAATATATATCTCGAAACAACCCGGTTTGACATGTCCATATCAAATTTTGTCTGCAAAATTGGTATACACAAATATGTTAACATGGTCTCACAGCCTGAGATAAATGAAAAAATGAGATCCATCCTAATTCACCACACATAGATGAAATGAAGGTTTTGACACAATAAAAAGCTCAATATCAATCCCAATCGAGAAGTTCAATTCCCACTAACTCCCTTCAGTACATAAAACAACAATATCTGCATCATTACAAAAGTATCAACCAAAATCTAGAACACTTTTATGCTAATAGGTTAAATTTTGTTATTCCATTAATTTTCCCGTCACTTTTTAATTCCATTAATTTTCCATTCACTTTTTGATTCATTAGTTTCTCTCAATCATTCTCATTCAAATGGTAATTTATGTGGTGATTCAAATGGACCAATCAAAAAAATAAAGAGGATATACCATGGTACCCATGCAGTTTTTAAAGATGGCCTCATTACAAGAGCATAATATTGAAAATACTTTTCTTTATCCAATTTAATTCCTCAGGGGTATGCTTTCTCTTCCTATCCTTATTGTTTGGATTTTTACCAGGTTTTAATATTTTCACCCGACTCAATTGCTCTAAGATGTCATCCCCAGAAAACTTCATCGGTGCAACTCCCATTTCTTGCTTCCCATTATATAGTCTACTTTTTCGCCACGAATGATTTGGAGGCAAATATCGTCGATGACCCATATAATATATCTTATTTCTTATACGTTGTGACGATGTATCCTCGTTACATACTGGGCATGCTTTATATCCTTTTGTGCTCCAACTAGATAATGTACCGTATGTGGGGAAATCATTTATAGTCCACAATACATATGCATGCAAACGAAAATAGGTTTTACTGTACACATCCCAAGTTTCCACACCAACATCCCATAACTCTTTCAACTCATCAATAAGAGGTCTTAAGTAGACATCCATGTCTTTTCCGGGTGCGTGAGGACCAGGAATCAGCAATGTCATCATAAAAAATGGTTCCTTCATACACTTCCACAATTGCATATTGTAGACGACAGGTATCACATGCCACATGCTATATGAGTTGCTCAAGTTTCCAAACGGATTAAAACCGTCTGAGGCAAGACCCAACCTAACATTACGAGGGTCTTGTGCAAACCAAGGGTATTGCTGATCAAAATCTTTCCATGCCAAGGTGTCAGCGGGATACCTCAAGATACCCTCACTATCGACGCGTTTCTCCTTCTGCCATCTCATGTCAACAGCGGTATGCCTTGACAAAAACAATCTCTGCAGCCTCGGTTTTAGTGGAAAGTAACGCAATATCTAATGAGGGACATTTTTTTTCCTTTTTATCATTATACTTGAATCTCGGTTGATCGCATACTGGACATTTATCAGCATTTTAATGCTCCTTCCAGAATAATGCACAATTATATTTGCATGCATCAATTTTTTCGTAACCTAATCCCAAATCCCGCAACTTTTTCTTCGCATTATAATGAGAGGTCGGAATACTTGCCTCGGGAAAAACATCTTTTAACAATTGGACCAACATATCAAATGATTTATTACTCCAACCATTAAGAACTTTCACATGCATCAACTTTACAAGGAATTGGAATGAAGTGAAATTCTTACGACCTGGATAAAGCTCTTCTTCAAGGTCATCAAGTAAGTCGTTAAATCAAGAAGGATCCCTTTCTACATTGCTCAGCCCATGCTCATTTTCAACTTACTCTAGGAAGATATTTGGGTCAAATGCATCATTTAACATTCCAAACAAATCATCCTCTTCCTCTTCATTTTCCAAACTTTCTGATGCTTGTGCATTTAAATTATGACGAACTGCAAAACTGTAGGAGATGCCACGTACCAACAAATATTTTTCAATAGTAAGTAAATCATGAAAATATATTTCCTGACAATCTTGACATGGACATCTGAAAGTATTATTAACATCTAAGCTATTTTTTTTAGCCTCAATAAATGACTTAACACTATCCTTGTACTCTTTTTATAACCTATCGGGCAAGAACATCCAACTATTACTCATATTCAACTTCCTGTTTATATCAAACACAAATTTTCATTCACTAAATAAACAAGTATCATAGCATGCTATTCATAGACTTTGAATATAATCAATAAATCATGGAATTAAAAAACATACTGATGAGAAATGTATTTTCTTTCTTCCTATTAAAACCTTCGATTCACCTAAGCAAAAGACATGTTAGTATACATACAAGATATATGAAACCATGATAATAATAAAATAATATAAATACAACGCGGGCATTGTATTTGAAATCAGATACAAATAATCATTTTTAATCTTTATTCTTGACTCTTCATGAAGAGATATGTGATTCTTGGCAAAGATGAACAATTTGTTTAATGCCTTTACATGAATCCCATCATTCATTGAGATTCTTGGAAATTTTTTTAATGCCCTAACAAATAATAATATTTTTAGATATTTTTTATTCAATATGTGTGTGTATATATATATATATATATATATATATATATATATATATATATATATATATATATATATATATGTGTGTGTGTATATATATATATATATATGTGTGTGTGTGTGTGTGTGTGTGTGTGTGTGTGTGTGTGTGTATAGGAATTATGAAATACCTGATGAGAAAATCCGTTGAGAGAGATGTAGAAGCTGTCGAGATGGAGAGAGGCGGGTGAGAGGGCAACAAAGTTGGAGAGAGGGACGAGAAAGATGGAGAGAGGCGGGTGAGAATTGGAAGGGAAGAGAGGCTTGAGGAAGAAGGGAGAGACGTGAGGGGATTGGAAACAGGGGAGAGACGTGAGGGGAGTGGTTAATTAGGGTTAAAACTTAATTAATTTTTTAAAACTCATATGGGTCTTTTGCGATGAAATAATTAATAATTTTGACTTTTTTTACGAGGAAAATTCAATTCATCGTAATAAGTCAAATAAAATGTGGGAAAGTAGGCTCCAATTTTTGGTACCAAATATTTCGCGATGAATTTACAATTTCCTCGCAATAGGTATTGTTTTTGCGATTTATTTAATTCATCGTAAATGATTAAATTCTTTGTCATAACTATTGCGACAAAGTTAATAATTTCTCGTAAAAACACATTTATAACGAGAAATAAAATGCGTTGCAAAAATAATTAGTCGTTAAATGTCTTTTTTCTTGTAGTGACTGGGGGTTAGTGATTAATGGGTTAACTCGTAAAAAAATAACAAACAAATAGTGAAACTAATCGTTAGTTAACGATTAAAAAATAATAAATATTTATTAGATCTAACAATTAGGTAATAGGTCACTCGTTTATGACTCAAATTAATTCTTGAATTTTTGTAAGTGATAATCATATGAATCGTATACCCGTTAATATTAATAAATAGTGTTTAAATATTGTCTTTGTACCCATTAATATTTACTTGACTTGTATAAGTTAAAAATAATTTGATATGAATCCGCTATCATCCGATCTAAACACGACTCATTGAGAGATCAGGTCTCTCTCACTTGAAAATCTTTACTTGATATCTATAGCCATCGTTGGGAGGTTTAATATTAAAGGGAAAATAACCAAAAATATATATATCATACTAGCTTCGTCATTAAAGGTTGGACATAAAGGACGATACATGCATTCTAAGATGGATAAACATACACAGACACACTTTCATACACGTTTTCCATACTCAGTGCATTAAAATGCTATACCTTGCTATTGCGGGTCTCGCCAGGGCACAGAGTACAAGCCTTTACAGCCTTGTATTCTTAGGCGGGTATGAAAAACGTGTATGAAAGTGTGTATGTGTAGTGGTACTCTTTGACAAATTACGAACTAGATTTGTCTGTATATATATATGAGCTCCACTACGTGAAGCCCTTAGTTGTACCCCATTTTCATACCCTTGCAATAAGACAAAAATTATGAGATCACTTTTTTTTTTCAAATCAACTCTACCAAATAAAAAAATCACTCCTAAATTCAAAACAAAATCAGCCCTCCCATTTTAAAAGTCAATTTTTTTAATAAAAATATTACAGTATTTGTAATATTTTTTTAATAAAATATTTTTTTACATAAAAAATCTATTTTATTTTATTAAATATTTTATAAAATAATTTTATAAAAAAATCAGGTGGTCTAAAAACTATTTTTTTATAAAACAAAAATGGCAAACAAATTGATGTTTCTAATCGCAATTGGTTAGTGTCGTTGGCACGATCCACATCATTTAAGAGATATGGATGCGCGCCATCAACACTAATCCGCGCCACCCCATGCCTACCAGCAGCAAGGCAGCCGACCCACGGCCACCACCAGCAGGGCAGCCACCCCCACACCCAACACCAGCAGAGCAGAGCCACGCCCAGCCCACTGTAATTTGATTTTTTTCTGAGGTATTTTTTGTCCCTTAATCTGATTTTTTTGTAAAATTTTTGATTGTATGTACAATTTTGGTTGAATGTATGATTTTTGTGTAAGATTTTGATTGTGTAAAATATAGGGTTTTGATTGAATGTTTGATTGGTTGAATTTATGATTTTTTTAGAAATTGTACAGAAATAAGGGTATATATTTTTCATTCAATTTCTCACAAAAATGTCAAATTTCTGTAATTTCTCCAAAAAATCTCTATAATTTCTGTAATTTGGGGGAAAATGTCAAATTTCTATAATTTGTGTCCCAATAATATATGCCCTTATTATTATTATTTTTAAATATGTGGTGATAAAATGTAGTCTAAAATATGTGGTATTTTTTTAAATAGGAAGTCATGGAGAAAATTTTTAAATGAAAAAGAGGAGACAACACACAAGCCGTATCCGAAGCTGAAATTTGTGTTGTGTATATAGAAATTTGTGTAATTCTCCATATGGAGAAATTTTTAAATATGTAGTCTCAAATTTGTATAATTTGTATGTATGTTTGTGTAGTCTCAAATTGTTAATAATGATTGAGAGTAATTGTTTGGGCATTGTAAAGCTATAATTTGTTTAAAATTAGAAATAACCCAACAAAAATCGCCTAGGGGGCTAGCGCCCCCTCACCCCCGGTAACACTCGAAACTTTTGCACATGTCATTTTGAACCGATTTAGTTCCGATTAAACTAAAATCCTGGATCCGCCACTGGGTGACCTGTTACCTAACCATTACATCGAATAACTATTTAATATTTTTTAATCGTTAACTAATTGTTAGGTTCATTATCTATACTCATTAACCACTAACCCACAGTTAACCCATTAACCACTAATCTGTTTTTAATTTCTCCTCTATCTTTTATCTTATATCTTAAATTTAAAAATGAAATCAATATCTCCTATTTCTTATTCTATATGTATAATTAATGTTCTAAAATCAGTAAAAAAAAATAATTAATGTTGTAGAAAATAATGACGTTAATGAATTGGTATAACTAGGGCTGTAAACGGATATTCGAAAATCCGTATCCGTCCGATATTCGAATCCGAATTTGCGAATATTTATCCGAAAATATGGAAACGGATACGAATATGGATACTCTATAAAAATATTCGAGGAAACGGATATGGATACGGATAGTACTAGTATCCGAAGCGGATAATCCGTATCTGATGCGGAGTATCCATTTTATCGGATATCCATTTTACCGGATATCCGTATCCGTCAAACATATGTTTAAAATATTACTAATAATATTAGTATTAGTATTACTAATAAAATAATATTAAAAAACCTTAATCGTTTATTCCCTAAAACAAAATAAACACATACTTCACTCAAAATAAAAACACGCTAAAGTTATTATTTTATTGGGAATATTATAAAATGTCATGTATTATTATTTTATTGAGTATATTATCTTGGAGTTATACTAAAGTTACAATACACCCTATCACACACAACATACACCACTAAAGAACATATACTCCACTAAAAAAAACTTCATTTCTTTTATCTTTATTACAAAATAAGAGAAAGAAACTCTCATGTAGTTGTTCGTTAGTTTCATTAATTATAAATAAATGTAAGAGAGAAACAGAAAAGAACATAAGAGAGAAATATAATAGAATGTAAGAGAGAATCAGAAAAGTAAATAGATGATTTTGATTGTGATGAGAACTGAAGTTAACAACATGTATATTATATATAAAATAAAAATGTACACTTATTAAAATAAAAATATCATTATGTTTTGAAGACAATAGGTCCAAGAGGTTATCATTCTCAATAAATTTGATTTAATCTAAAAGATGCATATTTATTTCTACTGTCATGGAATGCGACTGTTATTTTATTTTTTGGATGATTTTAAGCTTATATGTTGTAAAGTATGGATGGCTTTAAGTCATATTATCCTTATGGAATGATACTATTATTATGGAATACATAATTGTTGATGTTAGGAGGTAGTAATTTTGTCATATATTTATTTGGATTGGATTGGGTTTCATTGAATTGGATATTTTAATAGTTATTTTTTGTGATGGCTAAATAATATAAACGAATACGGATATTATTCGAATCCGAGGTATCCGAGCGAATACGGATATGGATAGTTGTTTTAACTATCCGGGCGGATATGAATATGGATATGGATAGTACATTCAGATAGCGGATACGGATATGAAAAATATGGTATCCGATCCGTATCCGTCCGTTTACCACCCCTAGGTATGACCGTTAATTAATTGTCACGTTCACTAACTAATTGTTATTTGTTACCAGTTAACACATTAACCCCAAACCTCAAAAAATAATCTCCTTTATCTTTTATTTTATTTCTTGAATTTAAAAATGAAGTTAATTTCTGTTATTTCTCTCTCTCTATCTATCTATCTATCTATCTATCTCTCTCTCTCTCTCTCTCTCTCTCTCTCTCTCTCTATATATATATATATATATATATATATATATACCCAGGCTCAGGTGCGGACTTCCCGTGCGGACTTTTCGTGCGGACTTTGTCCTTATCCCGAAAGTGGTCCCCTCGTGGTCCCAAAGACTTTTGTTATTTACTCTAGATGGTCCCCCTCTTGTCTTATACTAAAACCTTAGTTTAAGACTATATAATTAAAAGATTTGTAATTTAGACCCAAAATTGGTATCAAGACCTTAAAGATTTTAGAACCTCACCGAATTCCGACCAAACCCTAATTCTGGTATCAGATCCATAAGACGTTCCTTTTAGACTAAAAGTAAAAAGACTTTAATGCCCTTGGGATTTATCCCTCGCATTTACCAAGATATTTTTGGAACCAACCCAGACTACCAACCTATACCCATTACTGATTTAGATTCAGAAGGTTGTTTAACCACACACATAGACGGTTGTTCACATATTGAACATATCCCAGCCAAACACGCAGACAGTAGACAAGTTACTGCTAGTGCTATTAATAGCATAATAGACCAAAATAAGTGTATACTGCTTATATTAAGACAATTAATAAAAGACACTCATACCTTAGAAACAGAGATAAAAAATATCTCTAAAAGATTATTAGACATAGATAATCAAATCCCAATAGACTTAGTACACGTGTTACAAGAAATAAATATTAAGACTAATCATATAGAAGTCCTTAACAAAGACATTTTAGAAATTAAAACTTTAATTAAAAATCAAGACAGTGAGTTAATTAAACTTACTAAAGAACAAGCTAAGCTTATCCCTAGACTAGATAGTTATCTTCCTAATGGAGATAGTCAGATCAGACTGGAATGAGGTATCAAAAGATCTCTCCATTCAGACCTTATCAGAATTTTATCAAAGAATTTTAGAAAAGATAAATGATGATAGATTTTATTATAAGATAAATGAAAATGAGATTGCCAACGCAGCTAAGGCAACTAGACTTATATTAGAAAGATTAAATTTAATTTCTACATCTATAGCAGCTACCCAAGACTATAATAGTAGCTTTGTTAAAGAATTGCATTTAGACTTAAAGGCTAAGACAGAAGGATTAACTACCTTCTACACAGACTTTGTTAAATTCCAACAGAATTTAGCAAATTACCTTAATAATATGGAAAGACATAATCTATCTAAAATAGATAGTATTATTAATGAACTTAGACTAGACATGGCCCAAGTAGAAGAAAAATATGGTGAAATTATAAACAGAATTAAGGCCGTATATAATAAACCTTCCCAAGCAGAAATAGACTCTCCTTTTATTCTAACTAGGTTAGATAAAATTGAAAAGACTGTAGAAGCCATAGAAGTTAGAACTATGCAACAACTAGAAAAAGATAATGAAGTAAAAGACTATATCACTAACGTTGGTAAAACCATCATTAATTCTCTAGCTAGACATAGTGAAAAAACTTCTGAAAAGACAAAAAAAGAAAATAAGAATTTTAAAGAAGAAATCCTTAATCAGATAAAAAGACAAAAAGATTATTCAGACTTCTTAGAAAGAATTGAAAAAAGACTTGAACAAAAACAGGTAACCACCTGTAAGTTTAAAGAATCCCCTCCTATGAAAACTAGAGAAAAGAATACCATAGGTAGATGAGTCATAAACGACGGATTAGATAAGACCAGTAAGATAGTTAGCTCTATCCCAAATATTGGACAGAGTAATCATATGCTCCAAAGACTTAAGGACTCATCCTCCAATGTTAGGACATGGTGGAAAGAAAGAAATTTCACTAATCCCCTCCAATGGAAAGAGTGGGGTGAAGTTGACTGGAAGATTGTTGAAGACTCCATTCATAATGGACAACTTCCAGCCGTTAGATACATATACTTGTTTAAAGAAGGTGCCACTCCTAAGACTCCCAATTATAACATGACCTACCATTGTAGAAATCATGTGTTAGACAAATCCTATACCGAGCTCTAAGTATTTGACTCGGAATGGCTTAGATCTAGAGGAACTGATAGGAAGTTCCAATTCCTAACCTTTGGACTCTTTCAAGCAAGAATCCAAGGATTACATAGACCCCAGAATAATATCAACATATTATGTTGTTTAGTAGACAAAAGATGAAAAGACTTTGAGAAAAGTCTTATTGGGATAGCCCAATTAGAAATGTCAGATAACATAGGATACTTTAATGTCATTTCGGCATTTACAGTAACCGTAGACACAGCCAAACATTTTAAGTTAATTTTATATGCTAGTGCCTATGAAGACTATATTATCCCAGATGCTAATATAAACATAGAATTTCAAAGCTATGTGAAGTTCTCCCAATTTCCTTATGAAGGAATGCAATCGGGAATTCCTAGCGGTAGACTTAATGAAGAAATCTTAGTAAGAACTAATGTATCAGACTATAATCATACTTAAAGTATTAGGAATACTGGACCTATGAAAGAGAAAGCTAAGACTCTCTGGTAATTGCCAGAATTTTAAGAAACTAAGACTATACAAAATAAACTATTGTTTATTAATCAAGACGACGTCACTGGAAATGTTACCATCCAGTTTGGTCCCCCTAAGATTGTCAATTAGAACATCCAGACCGAAGAAATTAGATTTAGGAATATGGGAGAAGCCATAATCAATGATCCTTCAGAAGGAGAATGTAGTAGCAAGACTAGTGCTAGTTTACTTAGACAAGCTCCGACAATTAGACCTAGAAGATCATTTAAACAAAAAGACTTAGTTAAAGAAAAAGCTAGGATCCAAAACTTTGGACATGAACCCTCAGAATTGGATATGAAGACATTTAAAGATAACCTTAAGAAAAGTCATTCTATTAGATTTCAAGAAAGAGAAAGATTTAATATGATAGCCCAATACCGCATATTAAAATTAAAAGAATTTAAGAATACTAAAGAACTTCTTAGAAACTTAAGACTAATAGAAGAAGGATAACAAAGACTAATGCCAGCTACACAAGTAGAGCCTAGTAAGCAAAAGATAGGAAGTGGTAGTAGGCTAGAAGATGCTCCTAGACTTTTTAGTAAACCAATAGGAATAAATATTCCTATATACTCAAGCACCGTAGTAAAGACTAAACCTGATTATATAAAAGACTTTCCAACTAGTGACAAGAGTTTCACTCCTGTTAAGACAATGGCAAGTCAAGCCATAAACCCAGTAGGTATATACCTTAACTTAGACAATGTGCAAGATAGGAAGAAGGCCTTAGACGAATGGCGTAATCAGATGAACATGTATTTTGCATCTAATGAACAATGGGATGCAAGTTCATGTAAGCAGTACGCTGAGCAATCCATTAGTGGTATTGCAAAAGACTACTTAGATAGTTTAAGAAAGGCTACAGATGAAGACTCCTTAGCAAAGATTGAGAAGATGAAGGAAAACTTAGAAGAAAGGTCAATTGAAGAATATATGCAATTGTTCACCTCCGAATTTATTGGAGCTGGACATCTAGCTCAGATCAATGAACAAGACCTAGCAAAAACTAAGTTAGCCCTCCTTAGCATTTGCAAGTTAGATAAGATAAATGAATATAGTAATAATTATGAACATCTATACTACCAAATTAAAGAATTTGGAGAGACCTTAAAAGACGAATACTTTAGAAAGATACCAGCTATAGGACAAATCCTAATTAATGAATATAGGAATTGGCCAGGAGTATCTGGAGTTAAGAATAACTCCCTTGGTGAAAGAATCAATTTCGCCAAAGACTATATCATATCTAAGAGACGTGATATAACTCAAGGAAAGTTGATAGAAAAGTCTTTCAAGCAGATCCCTCCAATCAAAGACGAAAGAGACATCGCTCCAATCCAATGGGGATGTAAAAGTGAATCTAAGAAATTCAAGAAGAAAGAAGAATGGAAACATAGGAAGTTTAAGACTAGACCTTTAGGATTTCCAAAGAAGTATAAATTTAGACAATCTACTACCTTTAGGGAAAAGAATCCTAAGGCTAAGAAAAATAGATTTAACCAAAGAAGATACTTTAAGAAGAATACTAGTAAGTATAAGAAGGTTCCTAATTATAGGAAAGAAAAGACATAGCTCAATCTAAGACTGCCACCAAAGAATGTTGGACTTGCGGCAAAGAAGGACACTTTGCTAAAGACTGCCCTAATAAGAAAGATAAAGAAAGTATTAAGATTATTAATACAATATTAGACTATGCAGATCAAGAAGAATTAGATATCTTATATGCCATAGAAATATCAGACATAGAAGATGATGATAACACTAATATCTATAGTGTTTACACAGACAGTGATTCAGAAGACTATAGTGATACTGATGAGTATGAAGACTCTCAGGATACCTTAGACTTATATATGATGCAGACTGATCAAGGCGATCTAGATGATGAATATATAGATTTTGAAGACGCTTGGTATAAGTGTATATTAAGCCCATTTTTAAAGAAAAGATGGACAATTAGTAATCCTGAGTTACTAACCTATATACCTAGATGTTACTTTGACGAAAGACATTATTGCACATTTGAAATGAAATGTAGCAAAAAAGACTTTAGATGTGTAGAATGCTTTGAGATTATACAAACAGAATTGTTTCTAGTTTGTATCATTTGTCAACTACACTACCATGAAGACTGTTGGAGAACTAGATTTAGAGCAATTTATACTAGCTAGTATGACGCTCAAATAGACTTAGATATTAAAACCTATTATCAAGACATTGATAGGAATATAGCCAAAAGATTGCAAGAAACTGAAGATGTCAAAGGAAAAAGAATTTCCTATGATTTAGAAGAATACCATTCTGATAGTAGTTCAGAAGAACAAATACCCTTAGATTTTATAGATAAACCTCAGAAGGGAATATCTATTTTAGAAAAGAACAATTTAGGAATTTCTACTAAATCGCATGCTTGTTTTGTAGAATTGTTTGTTCAACATAAAGACTACCCTAAAAGACTTTCATCCTTTATAGATACAGGGTGCTCTCAGAGTATTTGTAAGGCTAATGCCTTCCCTGAAGACTACTTTTTAGAAAGTACTCAAGAAATCTATGGTAAAGTGGCTAATGGAGATCCATTTACCTTATATTTCCAGACTATTCCTATTTACTTTAAATTAGGAAATCAGACCAACAAAACCGTTAATCATCAGTTTTGGATAATGGATCCTCGTCCTAGTTTCACAGGAAACATTATTTTAGGACAAGACTTTATTAGTAAATATCATCCTTATACTCAGTATAATGATAAGATATTAATTAGTGATCAAGAGGAATTTAATATTAAAGCTCCTCTAATAGATCATAAGACTGCCTTTGACCTTATGCAGGTCAAACCAAATTATAGACCCATAAAACATCAGAGTTCTTCAACTGAGCATGGTGGACCTAGACCTACAACCCAACAAGAAGCCTTAGATATTACTAAACCCTTACAAAAAGAGTGTAAGTGTCCAGACCAAAAGTGTTATAAGCAAATAGCGCTTATACAACAAGACATTTTAGATCAAGCCCAGCAAACCTTATTACAGATTCAAGCCATATCCAAACAGAAGAAAATGGATATAGAAGTAGAAAAGAAAAAGATTAGGCAACTAGCAGAGCCTATTTTAGGAGAAAATCCCATCGCTAAGTGGGATAAAGACCAGAGTTATTGTGAAATCATCCCTATTAACCCAAACGCCACTATTAATGGTGGAACCTATAAGAAAGGATACTCACAAGAAGATAGGGAAGAATTCAAGAAAGAAATAGACGAAATGCTTAAGTTAGGCATCATTAGAGAAAGTAAAAGTATACATAATAGCCCAGCCTTCTATGTTCAAAATAAATCTGAACATAAAAGAGGAAAAAGACGTATGGTTATAGATTATAGACAATTAAATCAGAATTATGAATTTGATTCTTATAAGATACCAGACAAGAATAATTTGATTAATTTAATCGAAGATAGAATTATATTCAGTAAGTTTGATTGCAAATCAGGCTTCTGGCAAATTAAGATGCATCCAGATAGTATTACTTGGACAGCCTTTAGTGTGCCCTAAGGAAAATATGAATGGCTAGTCATGCCATTTGGATACTTGAATGCTCCTCAAGTTTTCCAAAGAAGAATGGATAATATATTTAGACCTTATTCAGAATTTTGTCTTGTTTACATAGATGATATTCTTGTAGCCAGTAAGACTGAGATAGAGCATGTAGACCA
This sequence comes from Sambucus nigra, assembly GCA_949130495.1. NCBI lineage: Eukaryota > Viridiplantae > Streptophyta > Magnoliopsida > Dipsacales > Adoxaceae > Sambucus > Sambucus nigra. The sequence goes on from CASBWL010000025.1 coordinate 6,733,527, forward strand.
TCTTAAAAATATTATTTTAGAATTAGACAAGCATGGTATTGTTATTTCCGAAAGGAAAATGCAATTATTTCAGACTGAGATAGACTTTGTGGGAATGCATATTAACAAAGGAAAATTATCCTTAGCAGAACACATAGCTAAAAATATTCTTGAGTTCCCAGACCAACTCAAAGATAGAAAACAATTACAATCATTTTTAGGATTGCTTAATTGTGCTGCAGACTTTATTAAAGACCTTGCTTCAAAAAGACAAAGCTTAATATCCAAATTAAAAGGAACAGACAAAACCAATCCCTTTTATTGGACTGAAGACGATTTTGAAGTAATAAGACAAATTAAAAATGCAGTCAAGAACATTCCTTTACTTGAACTGCCTAATGCAGAAGACCAGTTTATAGTAGAAACAGATGCCTCTGATAAGCAATGGGGAGCAGTATACTTTGCCATTGATCATCAGACAAAAAGAAGAAACTTTGTAGACATAGTTCTGGAACCTTCACAGACCCAGAAACAAGATACACTGCCCATGAAAAAGAAGTTTTAGTTATTTGTAAGGGCAATAGAAAAATATATGTTGTTTCTTAGACCTAAACATTTTACTGTTTATACTAACTCTTCTTATGCAGTAAAATTTAGAGATTTAGACTTGTCCAAATCAAGGACTAATAGACTCATTAGATGGCAACAATTGCTTAATGGTTATGACTTCTCTGTTATTCATATTAAGGGAAGTAAAAATACCATTTCAGACATTATATCAAGAGAGACAATGTTTGCTAACACTAATATAATTTCATGTTTTATGTTGCAAACAGAAGACCTAGAAGACATGAGTTCCTCTGGAACAAATAGACTGAATAGGGAAGACGTTGCAGACTATCTTAGACGCGTAAGACCAAATGCTGGTATAACGCAAAGACAGACTCATATTCAAGACTCTCAAGAAAGACCAATCCTTAAGAACTTTGATGATATCTTAGTTCCTCCTGAAAAATCTAGACAAGAGATCATTTCTCAAAATAGACTCATTGGGAAGATGTATTTTCCCCAATATAAACCTGATCAAAGATACTCAGACTTGATCAAATTTAGACGAGAATTCTTAGAAGACGAAAATACCCTTATAGATGCCATATGGTGGAATGTGAAGAATAGACTTTGGATCGAGTTCAAACAAAATTTGGTAGCTATTGCCAGATTTATGAGAACTCAAAGACTTACAGTTACCCAACTCAGTGGTACTGCCATACCTAGACATCAGACTCAAACCTATGCTCAGACTCTTGGAGAATTATCCAAAGCTAGACCCACTGATAATTTTTGTTATCAGAAAAAGACTTTTAAGACTAAGATTGTTATACCATTTGGTCATAATAATCTTCTATCAACAGAAGACTATAAGAAAGAATCTAATAACATTATTGAACATTTCAATATGTTATTATCTGAGACTAATGGATATGCCTTAATAATAAAAGGTTTCTTTAAAGACGTTCCAAAGATTTATCTTGCTGGGAAAGAAGAAATTGTCCAGATAACCTTAGCAGATTATGGGTTCATCGAACTCATCCAAATTGAGACTATAGAAGACTCTGTTGCTCTTGGAAAAATAGTCCATGAGTACGTTAAAAAGGTAGAAGATTTCTTTCCTTTATTTGCTAGAATTTATCAGATTGCTCCAAGTTCCTGCGGAGGAATGAGGGTGGAAGGATTTAGACTTGTTAGATTTTCTAATTGTACATTTGAAGACGCTGAGATCCTATCTGAAGATGAGACTAAAGATTTAATTGTTGATAAGTCCAAACTCCAGATTGCCCAGGCAATGGAAACAATTGAGATCATGGAATTATTAACAGGAGAAGATAGGTGGTACACTGCCTACCACAAAGAAGACTTGATAATCCAAGCTGATGAGCCATTCAATGGAAGGCTCAAGAAAGAATCCAAAGAAATGGTAGAGATAGCTTTGTCAGCCAGCCTTAGAATGGTAGGCCTTATTGATGAATTTTTCAATAATACCCTCCCAAATCAGGACAAGGCAGAAGAAGACACAGACACAACAAAGAAGGGCCCCTCAATAGTGGAAGAATTATTGAAGACAGAAGAATCGTTTACCTAGACCATGCTTTCCATAAAGCATAAGATGCTTGCCCCACATGGGCCACCAGACTGATAAAAAAGATGAAGACTTTGTTTGATGCTCTTGTATTATTACAAAACGACAAGACCATGATGAAGACTTGGCACGCCTTTCCTTTTATAAAGAAAGAGGTCCCCCCATTATCAAAAGACGATAAAAGCTTGTAGACCCAGCTGTGAAGATTCCGAAGACAATATTGCTTTAATAATTAGATGCTTTCAACCGAATTGCTTTTGGTAGCCGGTTACCAGTCATATTGTAGTGCCCTTGATCTATAAAAGGGAGCGTCCATTTGTGTTTTAGACATCAGTTGTTAGAGAGTGAGAGATTGTTAGACTTTTAGAGAGAGTATGCTTGTAGAGAGTAATATGTATATGAGTGAGTAAACCTCTCATAGTTAGGGGAGAGGGGAGAGTTTTATTTACTTATGCAATGCAATAAAAGTATTTTCCTTTCCAGAAATATCTTATGCTAAGTTGTTATTATTGTCCAAATTGTCTCCAACTTTCTGTTCATAGAGGACTATTGTGTGGAACCTCTCGTGTAGCACACAAGGTGTTATACTGGTGAACCGCCGTCAGGTGCCGATTAGCCGTGAGCCGTTAGGCATGAAGGCGTACAGGCAGGAAACGAGTCAACCGCCAAAGTAGTGGATTGATGTGCGACACATAAAGAGAGAGTTGTAGGAGGCCGAGGCCGAGACCGGAGAAGAATAGTAGCAAGGCTGAAGAGACAAAGGGAAGAAGATAAAGATATTGCAGACCAGAAGGAAGGTATAAACTCGAACCAAACCCTTAACTATTTTACATATTATTGTTTTAAGAAGAATCTTATTTGAGCTTACAAATCACTAAAGACTTTTTAGAATTTGTTAATCAAACAAGCTTAGACTTAACTAGAGAAATTCAAGACTGGACTCTTACAGACCCTAAGGATAAAGAACTTATAGAATCTGCTTTAGTATATACAGGTGGTACTTTTAAATACATAGACCAGATCATTGAGTGGTTAGGAAGAGAAGTACCTAGAATAGAAATAATTAGAACAGGGATCCGAGATCTCTTTAGACAAAAACTAAGAACTGAAGATTTTGCAGAAGAACTATCAAGACCTGAAAAATATCAAGAATACACTAGGATACTTGAAGACAGTATAGACGTATTAAAATTTGTTAGATGTAAAAGGTTAGCTGAAACAAAGACTACTTTAATTAGAGCTGGAGGAATCCGTCCTCTCCTTAAAAACGTAGAGACAGCTGCCCCTAGAACATACCGTAGATTTTTGTCATCTTATGGTGATAATAATTTAGACAAATTTATAGATAATGATATAATTGATATTGTTAATCAAATATATAAAGAAACTAGACAGATAAATCCACGATACCGTATAAGGTATTTAAGACTAGAATATTTTCCATCAAGACCTATTTCAATTTCTAGACTCCCTTAAGAAACTGTTTATATAGATAATCCTCGCTATTCAGAATTCCAGTTCGATAGTGACGGAAGAAGCTTAAGAAGTAGCAGCAGCCCTGAAACTTCTACACTTAGACTTCCAGATTAATTAGGCGTTAAAATAAGCTTAAAAGACCTTAGAAATCATTAGGGGTAAGAATTAATATTCCCCAAAACTTAGAAGAAGTTAAAAGACATCGCGGTCCCAAAAGGTGGTCCTAAAAAGACAAAACGGTCCCTAGATAATTCTTGGACGGTAGCGGTCCGTAAACTAGGTTCGTATACGATCCAGCCTCTCTCTCTCTCTCTCTCTCTCTCTCTCTCTCTCTCTATATATATATATATATATATATATATATATATATATATATATAATCAGTAAAAAATAACTAAAGGTCTGGAAAATAATAACGTTAATAATATTTCAGAAAGTGTGACATTGGAATTAATGATAACATTAATAAATTTTTGGAATATATTATATACATATACATAAATGAAAATAGCTAAAAATATTAGAAAAAAGGTAACTCACATTTCCTAACAGAAGTTAGGTAAAAAAAAGTTCGTGTTATGTTAAAAAAATATATTTCAAGTAGTGTTGTGATTTATTTGCGTCACGTTCGTATTAGATAAAGAAAAAAATATTTAGAATCGGGCCAGATTTTACTGAATCATGCTCGTGTTTGATAAAAAAATATGTTTGATATAGTGTTATATTTTTTAAAACTATGTTCAGGTCACGGCTCTACCCAGCATGCCTTCCTTCTGTAGATTATTTTACTAAACAGTTAATATTAATAATATCGGTAATATTTTCTATTAAGGAGTTATTGAAAAACATGAAATAATAATTTATTATTTAGTGAAACGTCAAGCCATTGTGCAAAAATTGTGTTCATGTTAGCTATTTATTTGCATCATGTTCGTCTTACTTAAAGAAAAAAGATTTCGCATCGAGTCAGATTTAATTGGATCGAGTTCGTATTAAATAAAAAATATGGTTTCGTATCACTATCATATTTTTTTAACATTATTCGAATTAAATAAAAAAAATTATTTCACTTTATAAATGAGTCGTACAAAAAAAAATTCTTTTAATATAACCATATTTTTTTCCAATTAAATAAACGGTAGGATATATTACTCTGAGTTAGATGAATAAATATATTTCAGAAGTCGATCAACATACGACTCCTAGTCAGTGAACTACCAATGTGGGGAGAGACAAGAGGGTCATTGGGGTTTTATTTTAGAGTAATGATACACACACACAAAATTTACCCCAAAATTATTGAAATTGTGCTTTAAGGGGTTGTGCCCTGGCGGGACCCACGCCATAGTACAATACCCTTAAAGCATATTCGATAATTTTTCGGTACCCAATTTCGATACATACATCATTTTCCTTTATTTTATTGTCCATTTTTCGATTTGATAAGTCATATATTAGAATGCATGTGTATGCCAATGAAGGTGGGGATTAAAGGACAACACGTGCAAGTCTCTTATCTTAATAAATGTTGGGTAAACAAGAATGGAAAAAATGTTTAATGTATTTGAGATATTAAATTTTTTGATTTTTTAAATTTTGATTGGTTAATATTATTGATAGGAATTCACATTATTTATAAAAATGGATTCACACTAATAATATTGAGCAATCAAAATTCAAAACATCAAATAGTTTGATGTTTTAGACATCAAATTTCTATGCACCATAAAGAGGATAGAAATTTGATGTCTTTGATATTTTGTAGACAAATAGGCGAATACAGTTGACACATACCTATTTTCATAAAAATATAAGTTTCCACTAATAATATTGAACAATTAAAATTCAAAATATTAAAAAAATTTAATGCCCACGTCAAACTTTTTTACTAAGAAAGGGGAAGAAAGAGAAAGGGAAACATTTTGCAACTATTCAACGACAGCAAAAGATAATATCTTTTCTTCTTTAATATGTCTCTCTCTCTCTCTTCATTAAATGGGTAACAGAAAACTAAACATGTATGCCATAATGTTATCACCCTTATCCGTTATTATCTTGTAAATAAGAGCAAAATTATCATAGGCCAAGTTTTATAAAAAAAAAAGTGAAAGATATATGGAAACAAACAGTAAAAAAGAGTGAAAGTAAAAATATTAAAAAAAAGGAATTGTGAGAAAAAAATCCGTAAAAAACTATATTTAGAAAGGGAAAAAATATTCAAAAAACTGTTTTTTAACAAAAATGTTAAAACTTTATTTTTTAGGAAAGAAAAAAAAATACTAATAAACTCTACAATTTTTTGACAAAAAACAATAAAGATAAATAAAAACATAAAAAAGATTCTTTTAATGTTTTTTTTTTATGTATAAAAACATTAAATAGCATATAAAAAAGTTGTTTTTAACGTTTTTTTAATACAAAATGCATATAAACTGTTTTTTACATACAAAAACTTTAAAAATTATTATTTTTAAATATAAATTGTTTGTATGCATACCATATAGGTATTAACGTTATTTTTAAGAAAAAACTGTTTTAAAACGTTAATAACATTATTATTCATAAAAAAACATATTTTTTCTGTTTTTTTTGCAATGAACCAAAGAAATGTTTTCATTTATTAAAAGCCGTATTTAAACATTTTCATTTACAATAATATTTTGTTATATGAAAGTATTTTTTAAAAATAACTTTTTTTTAGTTTTTTATTTTTTATACATAAAAACAACTTTTAAAAAAATAACTGATATAAAAAAGAGAACTTTTTTTCAAAATATATAAAAAAACATTAAAAAAAAAGTTATTTATATGAGTTAAAAATTAATTATATAAGTTATTAAAAACATTGAACCCCCCAAAAAGTTTTTTTTAATGTTTTTTTTATATATTTTGAAAAAAAGTTCTCTTTTTTATATCAGTTATTTTTTTAAAAGTTGTTTTTATATATAAAATAATATAAAACTAAAAAAAAGCTTTTTTAAAAATACTTTTATATAAACAAAATATTATTGTAAATGAAAACATTTAAATACAGCTTTTAATAAATGAAGTCATTTTTTTGGTTCAATGGCAAAAAAAAACAGAAAAAATGAAAAAATGTATTTTTTTTATGAATAATAATGTTATTAACGTTTTAAAACAGCTTTTTCATTAAAATAACGTTAAAACCTATATGTTATGCATAAAAATAATTTATATTAATTTTTTAACATTTTTGTATGTAAAAAACAGTTTATATGCATTTTATATTAAAAAACATTGAAAATAACTTTTTTATATGCTATATAACGATTTTATACATAAAAAACATTAAAATAATCTTTTTTTTTCTAAATTTTTCTTTATCTTCATTTTTTTTGTCAAAAAACTGTAGAGTTTATGAGTAATTTTTTTTTCTTTCCTAAAAAATGAAGTTGTAACATTTTTTTTTGTTAAAAAACAGTTTTTTGAATATTTTTTCCCTTTATAAATATAGTTTTTTTCTCACAATTCCCTTTTTTTAATATTTTTACTTTCACTCTTTTTTTTTGTTTGTTTCAATATATCTTTCACTTTTTTTTCTAAAACTTTGCTTATATTAATTTTGCCTTATTTACAAGATAATAATGGATAAGAATGATGGCATATCTATTTAGTTTTTTGTTGCACATTTAATGAAGAGAGAGAACGTTATATTAAAGAAAAAGAAAAGAATCTGATTAGACGATATCATTTTTTGCTGTCGGTGAAGAAAGCGAAAAAAAATTTCAAAGAGACAGCAGGGTCGTAAGGGTCCACTTCACTTATTGAGAAGTCATATATAGATTGTCTGTATATATCAATCAATATTTGGAATACAGAATTGCATGCATCTTAGAAAATGTTGGTGCATGAATCTTAAAGAGAAGTGGACCCTCACGACCTTGTTGTCTCTTTCTCCGCCTTTCTTGTTCACCCAACATTTATTAAAGATAGAAGACTTGCACATGGTTCCACACCTTGATTGACATATACATGCATTCTAATATATAAGTTTTCAATAATAGAAGGGGACCATTATTTTCACTCCAAAATATCTTTTCTCACTTCACTTTCAATTTTAAATATTAAAATAACTAAAGTATCTTTTTATACATATAATTTAGGTTAGACAAATTATTAATATATTTATTTATTAAAAAAAAACTTAGTTTGAACAACTATAATATTTTGTCAAAAATCTATTATTTAGTTTTAAATTCATAATATAATGAAAATAAAAAAGCATAATATTTTGAATATAAACAAATTTAAAATTTTGGAAAAAAAATTTAAATATTCTGAAAATAAAAAATATTCAGCAAAAAAACTTATTATTAATTTTTTTATAAAAATGTGAGTTAATAAAAAAAACTATGATATTATTTATTTAAAAAATGAACATTCTTTTTATAAAGACAATAATTATATCGAACAAAAATATTGGACAACATTTTTTTAAAGAAAAAATGGTCGGAACTTTTATTATAAACTATATTTATTAAAAACTTTATGTTTTACAATTTCTCATAAAACATAACTTTTTTTTATAAAATTGTATTTTTTTGTAAAAAATTAAGTTGCGACTTTTTGACACATTTTGTATTTTTTACATTAATACACGACATGACACAAATAGGGTGATTTATAATTTTCACACCACATTAAATACAACGTGACACGAACAACACAAATAAACTTATGGATTTAATATTGTGTCACTGCTACCAAATTATTCATGTGATATTGTATTCAATTTGGTGCGAAAATTATAAATTACACTATTTGTGTCGTGTCGTGCATTAAAATATAAAATGCAAAATTTAGTAATTTATCAAAATCACAACTTAGTGTTTTACAAAAAACAATACAGCTTTATGAAAAAGTTACGTTTTATAAAACTTTGTAAAAAATAAAGGTTTCAAAAAATTTAAGTTTATAATAAAAGTTTCGTCTAGTTTTTCTTTAAAAAAATGATGTCCAATTTTTCTATTTGATATAATTATCGTCAACATTTTTTTTTATAAAAAGAATTTTCATTTTTTATATAAATAACAAAAACGTTTTTTTATTAAAGTTCGTTTCAATAAAAAATTAATAATAGATTTTTTTTATATAAATAACCAACTACTTTTTAAAATAAAAATTGACTTTATGATTTTTATATTTTTAGAATATTAGAAAAAATATTTTCCTGAATATTAAGATTTTTTAATTCAAAACAATATGTTTTTTATTTCCAAAATATTACGTATTTAAAAATAGAGACTTTTAAAAAAAATATTATATTTGCTCAAACAAAAGTATATATGTATAGAAGGATACTTTAATTATTTTGATATTTAAAGTTAAAGGTGAAATGGGGGAATAATGTTTTGGAGTGGGAATAGTGATTTCCTAATATAAGGACAATAAAACCCTAATGACCCTGTTGTCTCTCTCCACCTTGGTAGTTTTTTTTTTTGTCAGAAAAGCAAGGCAAAGCCCAAACTAAATAGATAATAGAGAGTAATTAAGAAACGCACAAGAGTTTTGACAAATCCAATGGGCATTGGGGCCCACTGGAAGTTCACATTCCCCCGGACGTTAACTGTCTAATATCACCTTGGTAGTTGACTGACTCGAGTCTTGTGTTTATCAACGGTGTCTGGTGATTAACTTCTGAAATATATTTATTGAGCTAACTCATACAAATATATTTTAACGTTTGTATAATTGAAAAAAAAATACGATTATATTGAAAGAATTTTTTGGGCCAACTCATTTATAGTACGAAATAGTTTTTTTTTTTCTAATACGAATATTATAAAAAAAATAAGATGTGATATAAAATCGAATTTTTTATTAAATACAAACTCGATCCAATTAAATCTAAGACGATGCGAAATCCTTTTTCTTTAACTAAGACGAACATGATGCAAATAAATAGCTAATATGAGCACGATTTTTGCACAATGACTTAACGTTCCACTAAATAAAAAATTAATATTTCACGTTTTTTAATAACTCCTTAACAGAAAATATTACCAATATGATTAATATTAACGTTTCAATCAAATAATTTACAAGAGGAAGGCACGCTGGGTAGAGTCGTGACCTGAACATAGTCTAAAAAAATACATCAAAATATCAATTCATATTTTTTTTATTTAACACAAACATGATTCGTTAAAATCAGACCGACGCAAAATCTTTTGTTTCTTTATCTAATATGAACATGATGCAAATAAATGGCAACACTACTTGAAATCAATTTTTTTTTTTACCAAAAACGAACATTTTTTCACCTAACTTCTGTTGGCAAATGTGAGTTACCTTTTTCGAATTTTTTTAACTATTTTCATTTATGTATATATATATAATATATTCGAAAAATTTATTAATGTTATCATTAATTCCAATGTCAAACTTTCTTAAATATTATTAACGTTATTATTTTCCAGAACATTAATTATATTTTACTGATTTTTTAACATTATATATATATATATATATATATATATATATATATATATATATATATATTGAGAGAGAGAATAAGTAATAAGGGATATTAACTTCATTTTTAAATTTAAGATAAAAGATATAGGAGATCATGAAATTGGGTTAGTGGTTAATGGGTAACTGGTAAAAAATAACAATTGGTTAGTGAACGTGACAATTAGTTAACGGGTAAAAAATAGTAAATAGTTAGTGGATCTAAATGTTAGGTAACAGATCACTCGTTTATTATCGATCCAATACATTAAGGTTTGCGGGTGGTAACGATGTGGGTCGTGTACCCATTAATATTAATAAATCGTGTTTATTTATTGTCTTTATACCAATTAATACTAACGTGTCTTTTATGAAGTAAAAATAATTTGACATGTTTAGACTATGTTTAGATATTGTGTTTTCTGAACCCATTAAAGTGATATGCACACATTGAGTGGTTTTTATAATTTACCTCATTTAAACTACGAATACATCCCAATTTGAGCTTGACATATCACTAGTTATAATTCAAGGCTCCATGTATAATTACTCTAATGATGTGTTTGATTGCAAACATAAAAAATGCATGGAAATTAGTTCATTTGGATGAGAAGTTGAAAAATGAATGTAAAAACCACTGTTCTAAAAAACCCGCCTAGGCTCCGCCTAGGCACGCCTAGGCTTGAGGCTTGGGAGAAACGCCCCGCCTTAAGATTTTGACGCCTTATTCTTGGTAAAACCCTTAAGGCGTACTTTTTCTCTAAAAACAACAATGCTTTAGTGAAACAATATCGCCTTTTAAAGATTTTTTTACAAACCGGACCATTATCTCATCCAAAATAATCAAATAGTATTTTTATTTGCAAATATTCAGACACATTTTTAGGATATGTACAATTTTAGTATTTTAATAGCCTTGTTATGGTTAAAAAATATTAAAATATATTAAAAAGGCCTAAACGCCTTTTCACGCCTTTTTACGCCAAGGCCCGCCTAGGCTTCTAAGGCTTAAGGCTTGGTCTCCACGCTTCGATCACGCCCCGCATTTTTTAAAACCTTGGTAAAAACATATGAGTTTTTGGTTTTTCTTTTTCTATTTTCCATGGAAACCAATTTTTTGCTAAGTGGATAAGAAATATTTTCCACTAAAAATAAAGTTTGAGATGGAGTACTTGTAACGTGGATAAGTGTTGTTCTTACATTAATTATTCATTACCAAGGTACTACAAAAACAAAACATGAGTCAAACCAACTATTTTCCATGAAAAATTTTCTATGTCAATCAATCACACCTTAAGTGAAAAAGATTACAAAACCCTTATGACCGTGAGTTGACTTTTTCTATATTTTTTAATTATCTTCATTTATGTGTATCTAAATTATATATCCCAAAAATTTAATAATGTTATTATTAATTCCAATGTCACACTTTCAGAAATATTATTAACGTTATTATTGCCTACAACATTGTTTTTTGACTGATTTTAGGACATTGAATCTACATATAAATTAAGAAATAGGAGATATTAATTTCATTTTTAAATTTAAGAAATAATATAAAAGATAGAGGAGAAATTAAAAGCGGGTTAGTCGTTAATTGGTCAACCGCGGGTTAATGGTTAATGGGTGAATAGTGTTTATTTATTGTCTTTATACTCGTTCATATTAACGTGACTTGTATAAATTACAAATAATTTGATATGACCCGCGATCCTCCGATCTAAAAACTCATTGACAGATAAGGTCTTTCTTACTTGCAAATCAGGTCTCTCTCACTTGCAAATTTTTACTTGATAGTTAACTTTTGATATTAAATTACAAATATTAAATAGAAATTAACCAAAAAAATATATACCAATGGGAACACGACTAGTAGCATACTAGCTTCGTCATTAAAGTTGGACAAAAAGGACGATACATGCATTGATTGAAAAAAGGACGTTACATGCATTGATTGATAAACAGTAAAGCTATGTCGACACAGGGGTGTCGACACAGTTCATTGACACAGTGAGGTGTCAACTTTGGGTTGGATAAAGACTGTTATTATTTTTGTACATTTTTTTTATAAAACAGTTTTTGTATCATCAAAATTAAAAAAAAAAAAAGTTTTTATTAAAAAAAAAATCTGTCTTTTTAAAAATAATTTTGACAATTTTTTTTATATATAAAATCAATTTTTTTAAATCACAAATTGATCAAAACAGTAAAAGATTAAAAAATATTTGATGATAAAAAAATAAAAAAATAATAATTACAAAAAATTCAGGGTTTAAATACAAAAATATTTTGTTAGTGCCGCTTTTTATCGCAATTGGTTAGTGTCGCTGGCGCGGACCCACATTCAGTAAGAGATGTGGGTCCGTGTCAAACTAATCGCTATAATGTGGGTCCGTGTCAAACTAATCGCTATAATGTGGGTCCTAATTTTTTAATGGATAAATTTTATTTTATTTTAAATCACACAGTAAAAGATTCAAAAATATTTTATGATAAAAAAAATTAATCGAGGATGTTGATCTTCATGCAATCACAGAACCGAAAATTCCTTATAACTACGATTTAAAAACTGACATTTGTCCATCATTGTTGAACGCATTAAAATGACTTGAATGCTACTTTCTTGAATAGCCCGGAATATGAGAAAAACGAATTTCAGATTTTCTCTCCCTTCTTAGAAACAGTGTGTATTGAGATGACTCTAGATGGTGTAGATGTCTCTATTTATAAGGGGAAGAGGGCCGAAATTCTAGTGATTGTGGGACTCTTTCCAAATCTTTTAATATCTTTATTTATCACAATCCTAATTAATTATCTGACATTTATTAAAACCACATAAATGGAAAATTCGGAATTTAATACAATTGAAATTAAATAATTAATTTCGTCACTTAACATTAATTTCCAACAGTCTCCCACTTGGTCTTAATAATTCGTATAATTAAATTAGGTATCATAAGGGGCACAATCATTGATAAATTTTGCTAAATCAAATGATTCACGGATGCAAGTCATGGCGGTTCCATGCTATTCAAGAGCATGGTTCCTTCCATGTACCACAACACCAATGTTTCATTCAACTAGCCTTTAATATTGGGTATCATAATGGCCTCATAATGGCGTTTTGAATAAGGACTATTTCTGTCAACAATAATTCATAATTATATGCATGCATTCACAAAAGACAGAAATAATAGAAATCAGAAACACTTTTATTGAATTCAAGTAATAGTGTCAAACAACTAAGACAAAATAGCAATCATAATCTAACTAATCGAGACCTATCTCTTTGACATGTTCCATAAAGGTCTTTAGAGATAGTCCTTTCGTAAGAGGATCTGCTATGTTATCACGCGTACTAATGTGATCAATTGACACTTTTTGTTTCTGAACTTCTTCTTTAACTGATAGGTATTTCATCTCAATATGCTTAGCAGCCTTAGTATACCTATCGTTCTTCGAGAAGAAGACTGCTGCGACATTATCACAATAAATTTTTAGCGGCTTAGATATTGACCCCATAATTCTAAGTCCTGAAATAAAGTTTCGCAGCCATAATTCATGATTAGTAGCTTCTAAGCAAGCTACATACTCAGCCTCCATAGTAGATGATGCAATGACGCTTTGCTTAACACTTTTTCACGAAACGGCCCCCCCAGCCATAAGGAAGACATAACCCGAAGTGCTCTTCCTACTGTCAAGGCATCCCCCAAAATCTGAGTCTGAATAACCAATCACCTCAAGGTGATCAATCTTCTGATATGTGAGTATGTTATCCTTGGTCCCTTGTAGGTACCTCAGAACTTTAATTGCAGATTTCCAATGGTGAATCCCCGGATTGCTTTGATATCTGCCTAGCATCCCAACTGCAAAACTAATATCCGGTCTAGTGCAGACTTGTGCATACAACAAGCTCCCTACGAGCGAAGCATAAGGCATGCCTTTCATGTGCGCCCTTTTTAAATCACTTCTGGGGCATTGACTTAAGCTTAACTTATCCCCTTTTTGAAATGGAACATTGATGGAATTGTAACTTTGCATGCTAAATCTTTCTAAAACTTTGTTAATGTAAGCTTTCTGAGACAATCCTAACATTCCTCGTGATCTATCCCGAGATATTTCTATCCCGATCACGAAGGATGCCTCACCTAAATCTTTCATTTCAAAGTTTTTAGAAAGGTACTTCTTGGTTTCACTTAATAAACCAAGATCACTGCCGGCGATAAGTAAGTCATCAACATATAGTACTAAAAACACAAACTTACTCCCACTGATCTTCAGGTATATGCACCGATCAACAGTGTTTTCCTTAAACCCAAAGGATGTAATGGTATCGTGAAACTTAATGGACCATTGACGAGAAGCTTATTTTAGACTATATATTGATTTCTTCAACATACAGACCATGTTTTCCTTTCCTTCCTTTATGAAGCCTTATGGCTGTGCCATGTAGACTTCTTCTTCTAAACTCCCATTTAGAAAAGCTATTTTTACGTCCATTTGGTGCAACTCCAAATCATAATGAGCCACCAATGCTAAGATGATTTTTAATGTGCCCTACTTTGAAACTGGATAGAAGATCTCATTATAATCAATGCCTTCTCGTTGATTACAACCTTTGGCAACAAGTCTAGCTTTATGTCGTTCGATATTGCCTTTTGAGTCAAGTTTGGTCTTAAAGATCCACTTGCACCCAACTCATTTTTGTCCTTCTGGAAATTCGACCAACTCCCAAACTTTATTGTCATTCATAGATTTTATTTCTTCTTTCATGGCATCAATCCATTTATCAGAATCATCACTATTTACCGCTTTTTCATAAGAAATTGGATCATTAATATTTCCTATGTTAAATTTGGTCTCTTGAACGTATACCATATAATCATCTGGAATTTTCGGTCTCCTTTCTCTTTGAGATCTTCTTAATGGCACTTCATGTGGTGCTTCAAAAGTTTCATCGGTCATAGTCTCATTATATGGTTGTTCAGTTGGTTGATCATTCACTTGTTGTTCATTGTTATTGACTGGGTCAATGACAGGTTCAACAACTACATTAGGAACAATAGGTATGTTATGAACTCTGGGTATAGGAATTTGTACCCTGACTTCTTGAATGATTACCTCCCTTTCTTTTATACTCCCACTTACTTCACCTTCTTCAATGAATTTAACATTTCCAGTTTCTATGATTCTAGTTGTATAATTTGGATAGTAGAATCTATATCCCTTCGACTTTTCTGGATACCCTATGAAATGACAAGATAATGTCCTAGGATCCAATTTCTTTTCATGAGGGTTATAGATTCTAGCTTCCGCTGGGCAGCCCCACATACGTAAATACCTTAAATCGGGTTTCCATCCTTTCCAAAGTTCAAAAGGGGTTTTTGAAACTGACTTACTAGGAATCCTATTTAAGATGTGTACATCGATTTTTAATGCATGTGTCCACAAAAATGTAGGCAATTGGGTTCTACTTATCATACTTCTTACCATTTCTATAAGGGTACGATTACGTCTTTCAGCTACACCATTCTGCCAAAGTGATCCTGGCATTGTGTATTGGGGGCAAATACCTAATTTTTCAAGGACTTTAGAAAATGGGCCAGGGCGTTGCCATGAATCGTCATATCTACCATAATATTCGCAACCTCTATCAGACCTAATAATTTTCACCTTTTTGCCTAGTTGCCTCTCAACCTCATTAATGTATATTTCAACGACGTTCACAGACTGAGATTTATCATGTAACATGTACAAAATGTAATAACGTGAAAAATCATCTATAAAGCTGATGAAGTATTTTTCTCCACAAATGGATGGAATATCAAAAGGTCCACATATGTCTGTATGTATTATTTCAAGTAGCTGGGTGCTTCTTGTGGCTCCTTTCTTTGTATGTTTGGTCTGTTTTCCTTTAATATAGTCCACACATACATCATAATTGGCCCAATCCAGGTTATGGAGTATTCCATCTTTAATGAGCCTTTCAATTCTCGGCCTGGACATGTGCCCTAATCTTTTATGCCACAAATAAGCAGATTTTTCATCATTAAGTGTACGTTTCGTACCAACATTAGGATACAGGGTCACAAGGGTTTCAAAAAAATTCTTTTTAAGATTCAATCTATATAAACCATCTAATAAAAAACCAGAACCAACATTATTAGAATTTTTTAATCAAACCAAAACCATTGTTCTTAAATTCAATTGCAAAACCATCTAAAGCGAGTTTAGAAACATAAATTAAATTCCTAGAAACTGTGGGGACATAAAAAGTTTCTTGCAAATATAAAATAAATCCAATGCTTAAAATCAGGTGAAAGACTCCATCAGCTTCTATTTTAGCCTTTGCCTTATTGCCCATGTAGAGAAAACGCTCATTTGGATTTGTTTTGCGGATCGAAATGAAGCCCTGCATCGAATTAGAAACATGACACATAGAACCAGAATCAATCCACCAAGTGTTAGAAGGAGCATTAATAAAGTTTGATTCGAAACAAACATAAATAAAGGGCTTTCCCTTTTTCTCGAACCAGGCCTTTCGTTTATGACAATCCCTCTGGAAATGGCCCTTCTTTTTACCGAAGTGACACTTGTTGTTCTTTTCCTTCTTCACAGTAGCAGTTGATAGTTCAGCTTGATGAGACGACCCATGACCTTTCTTAATGCCCTTGCCGAACTTCTTCTTAAAACCATCTCCTTTGAGTGTAAGGTTTGCCACCTGTCCCTTAGTCACATGGCCATTCTGTTGCTTGAGCCTTCCTTCCTCCTCTACCAACATGCTGCAAATCATTTACATTCTAGTTGTCTTTTATAGTGTTGTAATTGATTTGGAAAGGCCCATACTCAGGAGGTAGGGAGTTTAGGACGAATTGGACGAGAAAAGACTCATCCACTGTCATTCCCAAAACTCTAAGTCTAGCAGCCAGAGTGGTCATTTCTATAATGTGCTCATTCATGGTTCAAGTACCATCGAACCTATAGTGGTCAGGTCAGCCATCAATTTCCCAGCAAGGGATTTATCAGCAGTGCGAAAACGTTCCTTAATGTTGTTCAAATACTCTTGCGCTTTCGTATTTCAGGTAGGGAGGTCTTAATGTTAGCAGCAACACATATTTGCATAAACATTAGGGCCAACCTATTGGATCGAGACCATGCTTCATGGACAACAATTTCATCCTCGCTACTGGTATCAGTAATAGCAGCGGGTTCATCACACATAATTGAAATGTCCAGGTCAAGAACCCCTAAACTGAACTTAATTTGCTCATTCCATTCAGAAAAATTAGTTCCATCAAATTTGGAATAGGATTGAGCTTGCGAATACAGGTTAAGGGGAACTGCAATTAATAACAATGTTCACAAATTAAATTTTCACACACAACAAAAATTGCAAGGGTCGAATATTGAATTGTTGACTAAAGATTTTGGCATATTTCATTTACAATCTGAATATCACGGAATTTGTGTGAATCATCACATAATGTTCAGATTTGTAAAGATATATTACCCTATAATTCATTTATCATGGTCCCATAATTTTGGCATATGTGTTTGTTGCCTAAACATTTAATACCATGATTATTGGACTTAATGTCAACTATTCTGTTTTTACAAAAACTAGTTCTAATGTTGTTCAATTCAGATATTAGCATGTGTTGCACTTTAATCCAATTTTATAACTGACATTAGAATAAGTCTTTAATGAATGTAAGTATATTATTCGTACATGTAGTCTCAGCCTGTGTTTGGCCTTTGACTTAACTCAAATGAATAATTGTTTACATATCTCAACCTAAATATAGTTAATCATGCCTTAATATTAACTATAATACGTAATCTATTAATAATTACAAAGATACCAATAGTAGCTTAAATGCCTCAAAAACAGAATTGCCCATGTATAGTCCAAAAATGGCAAAAATGAGTTTTCACCATAGAATCGAAGTAAAACATGCTATAAAATCAAAACTTTTTGCGGAACGTTAATGTTGATGTAAAAAATTAGATTGCTTCTAATTCTTTAATCGCAGATAAATATAAATGAGACAAAGAATTTTAAAGTGGTTCGGCCTTATAAGAATGGCCTACGTCCACTGTTTCTGTTATTGCCAAGCGTTTTGGAATTCTCAATATGTAATTCTACCAAGAAAATCCGGTCCCCTTGAATGAGGGTGATACAATGTATTTATAGCCCTTAGGCTGTACATGTGAAAAGGTAAACAATTAATGCCCTTTAAGAGTATACGTCTGTATGATAAGCATTCAATGAATAGTTGAACTGTTGATTATCTGGCAATCAATGTTGTGGCCGAGATGCAGCTCGGACCGCCTTAGTTGCTCGTCGTTCAGGAGTTCCTCGGAGTGAGTATGACTTGGTCGGGGAAATAAACCTCCTCGTTGCTATTGTGCCACGTAGATCGACACGTGTCTTCTTATTAATCGTCTATATCAACATACTAATTTTGGTATCAACAGAAGCCCCCAATGTTTCATATTTCAAACTTTGAGGAGTATGGAACATTCTTTCTCGGTATATGGCAATATTAAATGACCTTCCTGGTTTTTAGGAGCATTTTCTACGTATTCGAATGTCCTTCCAAATTCGCAGAATCCGCCTTTTTGAATTTTTATAAGCGCTTCGATCTTCGCGCACTTTTTGTCCTTTTAGCCACCGGTAGCGTACTAGTTTCTTTTTTGTAATCATTTCTTTCGTCGTTTCCCAAGGCAAAGTATTTAAGCTTCATAGGCAATCCCATCGTCTTCTACCTTTTCCAATTTCTGCTTTCGAGTTTTCCATAGTCTTTCTCTCTCTTGTGCGTTCATCCTTTTCTTCGTTCGTTGTCAACATATCTTCCTTTTTCTTGTAAGATCTTTTTCCTTCTTCTTTATTTCTTTTATTCGCCATGGTTTATGTTATTGAATCTCTTGAGAAATTCCGTTCTGATTTTTCTATTCCATCTTGGGTAACTCTGGAGGATCTTTCTGAGCCTTTAAATTATTTTCGTTTGGCTGAGGGACATTGGTTCCCCAGCCTCTTTATTGCTGAATGTGGATTTTCTTTTCCACCAAACCCTTTGTGCTTAGAGTTCTGTCATTATTTCGATGTTGTTCCATGCTCCTGGGCTGCTCGATCTACCAATTTCGCCCTTCAAGCTTGACATGAGCTGGATCCCTGCTCGGGCCATTCCTCGTTGTTTGATCTCCAAGTATCTTGGTGACTATACCCTTCATTCACAGGCAGAATTATCTCGCCCTGAGCATTTACTGGATACACCTTCAATAATGAACGTCAGAATGCTTCGAGATCTTAACTTTATTAATTCTCCCCTTTGCCTGGAAGATCCTCCTGCTGGCGAGGAACCTATTTCAAAAGCAGAAGGGAAAAGACCAGTAGAATAGGAAATTCTGATGTAATAATTAGTACACAATTTAATATCAATGTAATAAATTTGTTTAATTTATTTTGAATTTAATGAAAGAGTTTCGTTTTCGTTCGCAAATTTGTATTGATATTGTCTTGTATTTGTCAAACACTTTATATTTGTGCTTGCATAACATTATTGTGTGGTTCATCGACCAACTTAGTAATAAAAAGTTACAAGTATTAGTAATGTTGCTCGATCACTTAATAATAAAGTAATGAGTATAAAAATATTTAAAATTTTTCCAACCAACCAAGGTTGTTAAATTGTGCTCGTCGACCAATTATAGCTAGTGGGTTTTTATCCCCGACCAGCCATACTTGGTTCAGTTTGGAATATTTTGTATTTTCTGGAATAATCTTATCTTCCGACCAACATAAGTTGGTATTTGAGAGCATATCTTGTTTCCTAACCAACCGAGATTGGCATTTTTAGGAGTGTTGTTCTCGCCCTTTTATCAACCGGAGTTGGTCTGAGTTTGAACTATCATGTCCACTTGCCCTTTTACCAAAATTGGTCTGAGCCAGTGTCAGCCTCCTAACCAAAGGAGTATGGTTTCCTAACCAACCGGAGATGGTATTTTTAGGAATGTCGTGTTCTCTCCCTTTTACCAACCGGAATTGGTCTGAGTTCGAAGTATCATGTCCACTCGCCCTTTTACCAGTCGGAGTTGGTCTGAGCTAGTGTACGCTTCCTAACCAAAGGAGTATGGTTTATTCTCGCCCTTTTACCAACCGGAGTCGGTCTGAGTTCGAACTATCATGTCCACTCGCCCTTTTACCAACCGGAGTTGGTCTGAGCTAGTGTACGCCTCCTAACCAAAGGAGTATGGTTTGTTCTCACCCTTTTACCAACCGGAGTTGGTCTGAGCTTGAACTATCGTGTTGTTTTTACTGCTGAGCAGCGTAGTGTTGCACACTAGTATTCCCCGAAAAACTTTCAATAAGAAGAGAGAAGATGGCGAAATATCCTCGTTTTATTCATATTGCTGGAACTGCTTTACATTTTACATCACTGATAATACTTGCGTAGGTGTTCAGCATTCCATGCATTATTAAATTCCTCTCCTTCTAGAGTCTCTATTCGGTAAGTTCCTGGTCGAACAACTTCTGTAACTCGGTAAGGTCCATGCCAGTTTGCTTCCAACTTATTGTGCTTCTGAATGACCTTCTTTAGCACGTAATCTCCTTCTTTTAAGTCGTATTTCTTCACCCTCTTATTGTAGAACAGAGCTGTTCGTTGTTGGTAAGCAGCATTCCTAATGGCTTCCTCTTCTCTAACTTCCTCGAGCATGTCCAAATATAATCTTCTCATTAAGTCGCTGACTGGGGAATTGAAATTCAGCACTCTGTGTGTTGGAAGACCCAACTCGGCAGGTATTACGGTCTCACTTCCAAATGCCAGCATATATGGTGATTCTCCAGTTGCTGCTCGGGGAGTTGTTCGGTAAGCCCACAATACTGACTGTAGCTCATTAATCCAATTATCTTTAGCCTCACTTAGCCTCTTCTTCAAACCATTTAGTAATGTTCTGTTCGTCACTTCAGTCTGTCCATTACTTTGAGGATGGCCTGGTGCTGAATGAATCTTCAAAATGTGTTCCATGGTCTGTGATGAAGGCATGAGGGAGACCATATCGGCAGATGATGTTCTTCCAAATGAACTGGTACACCTTCTCGTATGTCATATCAATAAGTGGCTCAACTTCTACCCACTTAGTAAAATAATCCACTGCAACGACGAGGTACTTGAATCTTCCTCGGGTCGTCGGCAGTGGTCCAACCAAATCAATTCCCCACATGGAAAATGGCCAAGGGGAAGTTATGGGTGTCAACAATGCTTGTGGAGTTCGTCGGATGGAGGAAAAATGTTGGCATTTATCACATCTCTTGGCATAGGCTATACAATCAGCCCTCATCGTTGGCCAGTAGTATCCCTGCATCATCACCCTTTGCAAAAGTGTCCGACCTGCTACATGAGCTCCACAGGACCCTTCATGTATCTCTTTAACCAATTCTTTCACCTCGGAGGGATGTACACATCTTTGCAAACCTGCCATAATTCCTCGTCTATACAAAACACCATTAGTTAGTACATACCGAGCAGCTTTATACTTTAATTTCTTGGCAGCGAGCTTATCCTCCGGTAATTCTCCATCCTCAATATATGCCCTGATGGGATCCATCCAAGATGGTCCTAAATCAAGGGTAATAATATTCATCGTCAGGTCTTCATCTATGCTCCGACTTTCTAATACTTCAATTGGTATCGTTCTTCGCAGCTCGGTACGAGTAGCTGATGCTAATCGGGCCAGTGCGTCTGCTCGTGCATTTTCCATTCTTGGTATTCTGATCAACTGTATGGCATCAAATTCTGCCAGTAACTCCATCATCTTTGCATGATACTTGACCATTAATTCTCCTTTAACTGCATATGTTCCCATCATCTGATTCATAATTAATTGAGAATCACTGAATACCATCACTTGTTGCGCTTCCATAATTTTTGCTAAATTAAGACCTGCTATCATGGCCTCATACTCAGCCTCATTATTGGAGGCTTTGAATTGGAATCGCAGGGCATATTCCATGTCAATTTCGTCTGGGGTGTTCAAAACAATCCCTGCTCCACAACCTGTTGTGCAAGATGACCCATCAACATACAATCTCCATGTAGGTAACTCGTCTTCAAATTTCTTATCTGACAGGGTTTCTCGGTGAAATATTTGCTGTTTCCTTTCATCCTCCCCTGATATTTTTCGCTCTTCGTCGATTATCTCTTCTCGCCCTTTTACCAAGCGGAGTTGGTCTGAGTTCGAATTTGATGATCTTTCTACATCCACAAGCCCTTTTACCAACCGGAGTTGGTCTGAGCTTATGTCTGTTGATCCTGTAACATCCACAGGTTGGTTAGCGAACAACTTTTGTTCCTCGGGGGTATCAGGATAAGTAAACTCTGCTATAAAATCTGCTACAGCTTGCCCTTTTAATGATGATCTGGGTTCATACACAATATCATATTCCCCGAGCTCTATTGCCCAGTACATCAGTCTCCCTGATTTTTCTGGCTTATGAAGGGCTTGTCTCAATGGCATGTCGGTATACACGACGATGGTATGGGCCTGGAAATATGGCCTCATTCTTCTACTTGCCTCAATTAATGCCAATGCCAATTTTTCCAGCTTTGGGTACCTGATCTCTGCACCTCGGAAAGCCTTACTTGTGTAATAAATTGGCTTCTGGACTCCATTCTCCATTCTGATCAATGCCGAGCTGACTGCATTCTCTGATACTGCCAGGTACAAGTACAACTTTTCTCCCATTACTAACATGGACAATAGTGGAGGTGCTCCCAAATATTTCTTCAAGTCTTGAAAGGCTTTTTCACATTCATCATTCCACTCGAAAGTTTTTCGAAGTGTTTTGAAGAATGGGAGGCATCTATCAGTTGCTCAGGATACAAATCTATTGAGCGCTGCAACTCGTCCTGTAAGACTCTGCACTTCTTTCTTCGTCGTTGGAGATCGCAACCCTAAAAGAGCTTTGATCTTTTCTGGATTTGCCTCAATGCCTCGCTGGTTGACGATGTATCCGAGGAACATTCCTTCTCGTACTCCAAATGTGCACTTCGTCGGGTTGAGCTTCATTTGGTATTTATCCAGTTGATCAAAGGTCTGACCTAAGTCAACTAGATGATCAGCAGCCTTCTTACTCTTTGTCAGCATATCATCGACATAGACTTCCATATTGCAACTGATTTGTTCGGCAAAAACCTTGTTCATCAGCCGCTGGTATGTCGCACCTGCATTTTTCAGACCAAAAGGCATAACATTATAACAATAAGTTCTCCTAGGGGTAATAAAAGAAGTACTTTCCCTGTCTTCAGGTTTCATTTTGATCTGGTTATAGCCAGAGTAAGCATCCATGAAGCTGAGCAGCTCGTGTCCCGAGGTAGCATCCACTAGTTGATCAATTCTGGGCAATGGAAAGTGATCCTTTGGGCATGCCTTGTTGAGATCGGTGAAATCAACACACATTCTCCATTTATTATTTTTCTTCTTTACCATCACCACATTTGCTAACCAGTCTGGATATTTCACATCTTCAATGAATTGGGCTTTCTGGAGCTTCTCGACCTCCTCTTGTATGGCTTGATTCTTCTTGGGACTAAATACTCTTCTTCTCTACTTTACGGGTTTGATCTCCTTATTCGCATTGAGCTCATGACATAAGAAGTTTGGATCTATTCCTGGCATGTCTTCATGACTCCATGCAAAAGTTTTCTTTCTGTTTCTCAAGAAAGTTATCAACTCCTGTTTTATTGAAGCATCCAACGACGAACCTATCTGAGTTGTTCGTTCAGGGTGTTCATCGTCCAGAATAACATTTTCTGTAGATTCCACCACCTGTCCTTTTACAAGTTGGGATTCATCTCTGGGATCCAGTGTTTCAATTTCTGTACCTTCATCCACCTGGTAGGTAGTAGTCTTTTTCCTTGATTCTTCAAGCTCCTCTTGCTCGGCAGATGAATAATAGCATTCCCGAGCTACTTTTTGATCACCTTTTATAACTCCTACTCCGAAATTTGTTAGGAATTTTAAGCACTGATGTACTATAGATGGAACTGCTTCGAACTTCTTCAAACCAACTCTTCCCATGATGATATTGTAAGCTGACTGCACGTTCTTATCCATCACAAAGAAGAGTATTCTTTCTGTTCGACAAGCAGGCCAAGTTCCAATGAATATATCCAACTTGATCGTCCCAAGTGGAAAAACTTTCTCGGCAGCAAAACCCAGGAGAGGTCTGTGATAAGGTTCCAATTGAGATAATTTTAAATTTAAACTGTCAAAGCATGAGTAGAACATGATGTCTGCTGAACTACCATTATCTACCAGAACCCTTGAAATCACTACTTCTTTCATCCTCATTTTGATCACCAAAGGGTCATCGTGAGGGTAAAGGACACCTGCAAGGTCGTTTTTTGAAAAACCAATGACCAGCTTCTCTTTGTTTATCTTCCTCGGGCGATCCTCCTCAGCCAAATTTATTCGCTGAATGTACGAGCAAGCTTGAGCCTCTCCAAGGTAAGCTTTTCTTTCTGCAGTAAGGTCTCCTCCTCCTGCATCTCCTCCTGTAATGACATTACAATCAAATGACCCAAAATGTATTGAAAATACCTCTCGTTCTGGCTGCCTTGGTTTCTTAGGAAGATCAGGGTCATCATCTGGATCATCTTCATGGTTTCTCTTTTTCTCCTCTGCTCGACGTGGAGATCTAGACATCTCTCTAGTTCTGTCATTATTTCTTCTTTCACCTCCCCGATCAACATACTTTGCTAGCTTTCCTCTTCGGATGAGTGTTTCAATCTCGTTCTGAAGAGCTATGCAATTTCTGGTCATATGGCCATGATCTTTATGGAACTCGCAATATTTCTCCCTATTCCTCGTGTCAGGGTCTGACCTTAGTTTCTTTGGCCACTTTACTTCCTCGTTATTCTTGATTTCTTCCAAGACATGATTAATACCCATTTTCAAAGGAGCATAATTATCGAATTTCTTCAGGACTTCCCATGACGACTTATTATTCTTGGAATGCTTATCACCGCCATTGCCCTTATGCTCTTTCTTCTTAGATTTGTCGACTTCCACCTTGGTTTCTTTATCCATATTCTTCTTCGCAGCCATAGCCTCCTCGGCATTCATGATTTTGGCCGCTTTTGCCATCAACTCTGACATAGTTGTAGGTGGATCTTTGGCTAAAGTGTAATACAACTTGTTAGGCAACAACCCACTCATCAAGGCGGTGATTGCTGTCTTTTCTTCATAATCTATGACTTCTAGCTTCTCGTTATTGAAACGAGTTATGTAATCTCTAGTACTCTCATCAGATTTTTGTCTAACACTTAACAAGTGTGCTACTCGTTTTACTGGTTTTGCTCCAAAACAGAAATTGCCAATGAACAACTCGAACATCTGAAAGAAAGTTAAAATCTTACCTCGAGGAAGATTGTTGTACCATATCTGGGCAGATCCAGTAAGAGTTCCTGAGAATGCTCTGCATCTCATCTTGTCGGGGACAACATAGATGTCGGAAGCAGCTTGATATTGCTCTATGTGAAGAACATGATCTGTCTTTCCATCATATTTGAGGGTCACCACGGGTGCTTTAAATTTCGATGGTGTAGGAAAATTCACAATGGCCTGTACAAAGGGTGTCCCTTGAACAAAAGTTCGTTGTAGGGGGTTCTTCGCTTTAGCCATTTCTCCCAATCTATCCTCCAATCGCTGAATGGAACCTTTCCACGCATCATTTCCTTCCTCGGGCCTATTAGTTCGAACAATTGATTGATCTAACGTGGCCTCCTGAGATCTATCTTGATGAGCAACTGGTCGTGATTGTGCTGATCCTTCTCTTAGATCTGATGGTTGTCGAAAACTCCTCGACATGGTTTTAGGTGGACTCCTATTCCTCCTAGGGCCTAATCGACTGAAAGGAGACACCCTGCTCAGTCTTTCCAAGGCACTGGTCCTCTCTGGAGAGAGAGTAATACGTTGCTCAGTATCTGTGGCCCGTATTGATGAAGTTTGCCCAGGTTGATAAGAGAAATCATCAGATTCCTCATTACGATACGCATCTGTACGTCTGGATCGTGAAGAAAGTAAATAGGTTTGCCTCTGACCACTTCGCTGTCCCGAATGTGCAGGTGCACCGCCATGAAGGGTTTGTATGAGTTTACGCATTGTCTCTTGCATGGCAGTTTGTCCTTGAGCCAGATTCGTCATAATTCCATCCAGATCTGGAGGTGCAGAAGGATTTGGAAGATTTCCAGCATTTCGATTGCTGGATTCCGGATTATCTACCATTGATGATGAATGATTTTTGGTGAAAAACGATAACAATAGTCGTTTCCCACAGACGGCGCCAATCTGTTGATGTAAAAAATTAGATTGCTTCTAATTCTTTAATCGCAGATAAATATAAATGAGACAAAGAATTTTAAAGTGGTTCGGCCTTATAAGAATGGCCTATGTCCACTGTTTTTGTTATTGCCAAGCGTTTTGGAATTCTCGATATGTAATTCTATCAAGAAAATCCGGTCCCCTTGAATGAGGGTGATACAATGTATTTATAGCCCTTAGGCTGTACATGTGAAAAGGTAAACAATTAATGCCCTTTAAGAGTATACGTCTGTATGATAAGCATTCAATGAATAGTTGAACTGTTGATTATCTGGCAATCAATGTTGTGGCCGAGATGTAGCTCGGACCGCCTTAGTTGCTCGTCGTTCAGGAGTTCCTCGGAGTGTTGAAGTTCCTCGGAGTGAGTATGACTTGGTCGGGGAAATAAACCTCCTCGTTGCTATTGTGCCACGTAGATCGACACGTGTTTTCTTCTTATTCGTCTATATCAGCATACTAATTTTGGTATCAACAGTTAATATCAATTTTCTGCAAAGATTTATAAGCCCCGAGATTATTTCCAAATATGGCAAAAACGGGGTTTTGAGAGCCTTAACAACGTCAAAACGCAAAAGTAAGGTGGTGGCCATTGTTTACAATGGGTTTTGTTTATTTCGACGTTTCCAGTCGACCATGTCAGTTTTCTAAAATTCCGAGCAAGTTTTGACCCTTCATTCTCACCAGTGAGTTTTGGCGACAGAAGAAAAACGTCACAAAAAATCTCAGACACACTTTAAGAGCAGATTTAATGACAGAAATAAGACGTCGCAGCAGGTCTCAGGTACGAAAGCAATTTCGTTCTTAATATCATAACACAAATTCGAATTACCATATGTACGATTATCATATTGCTTAAAAATTTCTAGATTTCCAGAAAAACAAAATCTTTCTAGATTTCCAGAATTTTTTTTTTCCAGATTTTCAGAATTTTTTTTTCCAGATTTCCAGATTTACCAAAATTCCAGATTTCCAGGTTTTTAAAATATCATAAATCAGAATGTTAAAAAGGAGTTTTTATTAACGAAAAATATGAGATTATAAACCGCAAGCTCTGATACCACATGTTAACTAATACTGTTTTGTTAATCATAAATTCGAATATGAATCATAAGGTTGCATCATGAATAAAACAGTTTTGACATGAATCCAGGATGTTTATCTTCATGCAATACCATAACCGAAAATTCCTTATAACTACGATTTAAAAACTGACCTTTGTCCATCGTTGTTGAACGGATTAAAATGACTTGAATGCTCCTTTCTTGAATAGCCCGGAATATGAGAAAAACGAATTTCGGCTTTTCTCTCCCTCCTTAGAAACAGTGTGTATTGAGATGACTCTAGATGGTGTAGAGGTCTCTATTTATAATGGGAAGAGCGCTGAAATCCTAGTGGTGGTGGGACTCTTTCCAAGTCTCCCACTAATGCCACTACCATCATGTGACTAACGGATAAGGTTTACCTAAATCTTTTAATATCTTTATTTATCACATTTCTAATTAATTATCTGACATTTATTAAAACCACGTAAATGGGAAATTCGAAATTTAATAAAATTAAAATAAAATAATTAATTTCGTCACTTAACATTAATTTCCAACAAGATAAGGTCTTTCTCACTTGCAAATCAGGTCTCTCTCACTTGCCAATTTTTACTTGATAGTTAACTTTGGATATTAAATAGAAATTGACCAAAAAATGTATACACTAATGGGAACACGGCTAGTAGCATACTATCTTCGTCATGAAAGTTGGACAAAAAGGACGATACATGCATTGATCTATTTTTTTGGTTAGGTTTTTTTCATATCACGAGTTGTTTGGATCAATTTATGTGCACTTTAATTAATTTTTACTTTTAATTCGTGACTTCCATTGACTAAGCATTTTTTTTAATACTACCAAAAATTAAACTGAAAATCAAACTCAATCCATCCTCAAATAGTGATTCAATAACATCCTTATAAAAGGACGATATTGATTGATAAAAGGACGATACATGCATTGATGCATAAAAGGACATGCACTTGCAATTCATTATTCCAAACAAAGATTGATACACTCAATAAGACAATCTACTATATGACTTCTCAAAAAGAGAAGTGAACCCTTGCGAGTGTGTTCTCCCCCCTTTCTTGTTCACCCAACATTTATTTAAGATAGAAGACTTGCACATGTAGTCCTTCATTCCACACCTTGATTGACATATACATGCATTCTAATATATGAATTTTCAATAAGAGAAATGGTTAATAAAATCCAAATGATCCTGTTGGCCCTCTCCACCTTGGTAGTTCAGTCACATAAGAGTCTTGTGTTGATCGACTTCGGAGATATATTTATTGAGCTAACTCATAGAAATATATCCTAATATTTCAATAATTGGAAAAATAAATACGATTATATTAAAAGAATTTTGTTTTGTCCCACTCATTTATAAAATGAAATAATTTTTTTTTATCTAATTCGATTTTTGCTAAAAAAAATATGATATGATATGAAATCGTATCTTTTATTTAATACGAACTCGATCCAATTAAATCAGACTCGATGCAAAATCTTTTTTCTTTTATTAAGACGAACATGATGCAAAAAATAGCTAACATGGACACTTTTTTTGCACAATGACTTAACGATCCACTAAATAATAATTTAATATTTCATGTTTTTCAATAACCCCTTAATAGAAAATATTATCGATATTATTAATATTAACGGTTCAATAACATAATCTACAGGAAGAAGGCATGTTGTGTAGAGCCATGACCTGAACATAGTCTTAAAAAATACATCACAATATCAAATCGTATTTTTTTTATCAAACACAAACACGATTCAGTAAAATTAGACCCGATTCAAATATAAAGGTTAATGTATCTAAAGGTTAGGTAAGGGGCCACCCGTTTATTGCCCATACCAACTCGTTAATGTTTGTGGGTGGTAACGATGTGGGTCCTGTACCCATTAATGTTAATGAATCGTGATTATATATTGTCTTTATACCCATTAATATTAACGTGTCTTGTATGAGGTAAAAATAATTTGACATGTTTAGACTTTGTTTAAGATATTTTTTTTCGGAACCAACACATTCCAATGTGAGCTTGTCATATCACTGGGTATAGGGTTGTCAATGGACCGGGTTTGGACCCGGACCCGGACCCGATTCGGATCCGATCCGTTTACTCGGATTTGGATCATGTTTTAAAATCCGATAGCCCGATAACCCGATTATCCGATTATCAAATGGATCAGATATGGATATAGTCTAATCCGATCAGTTAAGGACCCGGTCCGATTAAATATAACAGACATAAATTTATATATTTATTAATATATAATTATATTTATATAGTATGTAAGTATTATATGTATAACTATGTATAGATCAAAGTAATATATGTTTTATTTATATGAATCATATACTATAATTAATTATAAAATATTTTAATTTAAGATTAAAAATAAATAATTGTGATAAAATAAAAATTAAAAAGAAATGTATATATATGGCTAGACCCAGAGGACCCGATCCGACCCGATTTTACATGGATCCGGATCCAATAATCTAGTTCCGATTAAAACTCGATCCGGATCCAGATCCGATAAAAATTTTACTAAATGGATCTGGCCTAACTGGGTATAATTCAAGGCTCCTTGTATAATTACTCTAAGTGAAACAGATTACAAAACCCTCATGACCGTGTTGTCTCTCTCCCCCTTTCTTGTTCACGCAAATTAGTCTTACATTGATCGACGGTGTATCATGATCGACTTTTGAAATATATTTATTGAGCTAACTCGTGGAAATATATCCTAGGGTTTATATATTTTGAAAGAAAATACGATTATGTTGATAGAGTTGAAACTTGTGTTTAATGTTCATAAATTCCGGGAACGTTGGGAATTAAATCGGGATTTAACCATGTAATTAATGATCCTGAGTGGATTAATTAAGTCATAGGGACTCATCTACACAATTATAAAATAGTATCCGCCATTGGAAGTGAATTTGGAATGAATTATAAAAATTTTGTATCGCAACAAACAAGTAGATTTGGATTTCTTCCTAGATCCGAATTGATTCGTCCATGGAGAGAACCTATTCGCTCTGGAAGCAAATCGATTCGACCAAGAACTGGATCGATTCGGCCCTGGGAGCTGAGTGAGTTGGGCCTGGGGTTTGGTTAAGGGCATTTTTAATAGTCCAAGCGAGTTGGTGGGACCTTGTATGGATAAATGGGGAATATATTAAAAATGAAAATTTACACTTATTAAATTGGAAAATTTTCATTAACTAGATGGTTAAGAAATTATTCAAGGAAATTGCATTAATAATTCACTAGATGGTAAATTATTAATAAATTTAAAATTTTGGACTTTAAGTGCGATTTCTATAGCAATTACGGACTACTTACCTATACATATTATATGAGATAATAATATGTACTTATATGTATTTGTGTGGACATACCAATATTCGTAGACTATCCTATCGGTTAGGGAGTTCGTGTTTTCGGATCAGGTACGACATGTCGGCACAGGTGGGCTTGACGATTGTGTTGGTTATATAGGCACTACGTGGAGGCGCCATCTACAAGAGGTAAGTGTTGATGCTGACCTGACCTGTGTTACCACTGGGTATGGGATGTGAACAGGTATCCTGCGTAGGGACTACCCTCAATTTATGTGTGTTTTGTGATGTCCACTTAGGATAAGAGATTCCTCTCTACATGTCAATAGAGCACGAATTAGACACCAATGGTAGATGCCTTTGTGTGTCAAATATATGAAAGGACATATATGAATAATTACCTGGACTGTAATGAGATAAATTTAATTGTCTAAAAATGTGCACAATAATTATAATTTTGATCCTATAATGCATAATAAATGGTTATTCCTTACATACGAAATTTATAAGACTGGGATAGATGGGTGAGAGTGATTAACTGTAGTTGTGACCCTTAAATATAATTATCAATATATCCATTTTTATAAATTTGACAATATGTCATAATCATTACTTGGGACGTATTGGGATGCAAATAATATCAAACTTAGATGAGGGTGAGGTGTTAAATGCATGTGACTGACGTAGGGGGAATACTTATTTTGCATCAACTGTATTATTGCATCTTAAATTAATTAATTTAATTCTTGCACACCTCTAGCTCTGACCCAAATTTTAATATTTTCCGCCCAGGTGATCCTAGACAGGGATAACTGGATTGTGATATAACAGTCTTGCAGCCTTATTTATGCTTTAGTTTTTAGGCTCTTCTATTCTAGAATAGATGCTCTTTCTATCGTAGTTATTTACTTATTTGGAACATTTGTAAGGGCATAAGCACGAGACTTCTGTACTTTATGTTGGTTGAGATCTATGTCATATTAGATGTATTTATTATTTAGTTGGTGATGGTTTGGACTTATTTAATTATTATGGATTCATTCTTAACATTTAGAAATGATGGCTTCTTTAAAAGTAATTAGTTATATTTACATTTGTGCTAAGAATGGTATTAATTGACAAGCAAGCCCTACATTCGATATATCATGCTTGGTCAACCTTTACGTGAGAAAATAGGGGTTGTTACATTCCCTAGTTTTAGGCTTTAGAGATCCAGTTGGCCAACTACTCACCCTTTCATTTACAACTCTCGGGTCAGTTGTCTATCCCTCAAATAAAGGAAAACTCCAACCTGCTCCTATTTACTTGGCCCTTTTGGCCCCTTCTTTGCTTTGTCTATTCATGTGCTTATCATATCTCCCTATCATTACACTAAATGGAGAGTACATATTAAATACTCGGATCAAATCAAACACTGGGAGAGGACTACATGATTTAACATCAAGTAGGTAGAGAATATTACACAATCTAGAATATATATATATATATATATATATATATATATATAAATATTTGGTACACATTTGGTGTCTTTGGATGCTACCACGGTCAACCATTTATAACATACTTTATTTATTAAATATTAAATATTAAATATGGCCAACAAAACAGTAACTCAATAACCACCTCCGTCACTTTCATGATTGTAGGAATGGTTTTGAGTGTATAGTTTTAATCTAAACTAGCATGGAACCCACAGGATGGGTGGACATATTATAAAATTGATAAGCAAATACAACTCAAAATTAAAAATAAATCAGATAAAGAACGATCTATGTGTTCATATATAAAGAGAGAACGGGGATCCAAAGGTTGACAAAATATTGATTAAAAAAAATTTAAATGGATTTTCTACTAAAAACTAAACAACCAATATTTACGTTATACATACTTGAAATCAATCTCACCATAAAGTGAAAAACAAAGGAATTGGGAGGTTTGTACATTTTATAGCAATCAAGAAAAATCAAGCATAATGTGAAATGGGAAAAAAAATACCCACATGATTTGAGACAAAAATCTTAACTGGGTCAGCTTTAGCAAAAAATCCCATCTGAAACAATCCAAATACAGTTAGTACAAATGTGATAGAAATTGATATTATTATTTAATGAGATGAAATACCAATTTGAATACCTTATTAACCATGGTAGTAACAGGAGTTGTCCCTTGTTGGGTGGAGTTATTTGTGAAAAATTCTGTTGATACCTCATAAAAGAGATTTGCTCATTGCCTTACCTGTGGATATCTAGTATCACAAAAAAAAAATTCAAATCCTAATCAATTTAATTTTTTTAATTGAAATGGAGAGTGAAAAAAGACCTTACCATTGGAATCAACTTTTAGTTGTCTTGAATCTTCCCTATCATTAAGAGCCTCTGTGATTTAATTCGGTATATTTTATAGTTTTTACTCAAAAGGCATAAGTTTTATAGCTTTGACAAAAAAAACAAATCGCCTCCTTATGTATGTGGTAGTTGGTAGGTGGAATGTGGAGAGACGAATGCATTAAGGCTGAATTAATTGGGTACTTTGGGGTTTGTAGAGGAAGCAAAAAGATGAGGTAAATAATCCAAAAGGCAATGAGATAAAGAGTTATGGAGTCAAATAAATAAGGCCTCTTCAAATTTTGGGACATAGTAAAATAACTAAAATATTTATGAAGTGTACACGTGTCGTCATGTGGTGCGACAAATATCGACACTGGGTTTCGCTGTCAGTTTTAGTATATACTATAATTCTGTGTATAAGTAGGTTCTATACTAAATATATACACTATCTTGTTTTGTACTTTCATTATTTTCATTCAATTTAAGGTAAAAATATCAAATAGACCAATAACATATCAACACATGTTACATAAGTCAAAATTAATATATAAAATAAAAGATAATATAATAAATATGGATCCTGTTTGATAGATCTCAAAAGATAATTTTATAATAATCGAATATATAAAATAAATGATATATCATAGTAATGTCTTAAAATGTGAGAGATAATATACCGGTGTACAATCGAGATGTATTTTGCACCTTCATTTAACATTATTTTTAGTTGTCATCAGGGTTTACACTAGTATTGGAGCATCTTTATATCAAGTGAGCTTCATTCAAAGAATGAATTCGACTTAGTTTGTGTGAATGTCCGCATTGGTTTAGTTTTTAGATCAAGTGAGTATCATTAAAACAATGCATCAATACATATACGACACGCCATTGAGTCACACAAATTAAATTATATTCATGAGTCGACCTAGAATTACCTTTACACCAAACTTACTTTTACAATAATGTGGTAAATACTTTTACTGGGGAGAAACCCCATTGCAAGTAAGTCAATAAGAAAAGAGTATCTCTCTCATCATTTGCCAGTTTCTATTTGATAGTCAGTAATTGTTGGGAGTTTTTTTTAGTCTTGATTAGCTGAAGTGGTGGATAACAAATTCTATTTTCATGTAGCTAAAGTCCATTCATGACCCTTTTCTCCCGTTTCTATTAAGGTAGATCACTCTCTCATGTCATACTTTTGCACTGAAGATGACTCATGCTTGTCTAGAGACTCCTTCTTTCGAAGAGCTCTGGTGGGATGGGTGAGTAGTGAGAATAACATTTAGTTATCGATCGAGAAGATGAAGTCTTGGTTTACGGATCATTGGAAAACAATGGGAGGAACAGTGACTCGGTAGTTGAACTCATCCACATTTGGTTTTGTGTTTTCGTCGAAAAAATAAGAAAAGAGGACTCTTAACATGAAGACATGGTTTGATTTTGGGATTACACTTTGACTACATAAGTGGCACCCTCTGGGTTCAGTTCAAAATCTCTCCGACAACCGACTTACCGTTGGATTCGGGTGATAGACCCTCCTCTCAATCTTTGGGGAGAGGAAGTGTTCCAAGCTATTGGTAATAGTTGTGGGGAGTTCCTTAATGTTTATGAGGATACACATGATGGGGAAGAACTCAGGTGGGCTAGAATCAAGGTTAAATGGTATAAAAAATACCCTGAACCGGTGACTGTCAAAGGAGGTGGCTGGGTTTTTAAACTACCCATCTGGATTCAAGAGTTGAGTTTTTATTACTTTGGAGGTGATATTGGAAAGCAAGAGAGGGGGTAGCCAACTTAGCAGTGGGGAGATTAGGGATGAGTGCACCAGCTACAGTAGTGAGGTTGGATAATCCGAGTAAGCCAGTCCGCTCTATCAATGGTGATGTGGGTTTAGGAAAGAAGCGTGAGACTTGCATAAGGATTCTTATTCACAAGATTTAGGTGAGGAGTCCTTGTCTCTTCAGGTGGATACTGCAGTGAATTATGTTAATGGTGAAAAAATTATCAAGCACCTTTCCCAGTGGAGGTACTTCTAAAGCTATTGTTATGTTGAGAAAGACAGGTGCTATGGCCGGATGGGATGATGTATCCACCCATGTTCGTTTTTATCTAGGTGGTTGTTTTGGATGTTGGGGCAGGGGTTGATAGTGGGTTTTCAGGGAAGTTATTGAGATGGAGGATAGTATGGAGGTGTTAGGCATCGCTGGAGAAGAGCACGATTCGGAGCTGGGATATGGAACTTCTTCCCCGGTGAATGGGGACTGTTTGTCCGGTGAATGAGGCATTCCTTTTGTCGTTGGAGTGAGGAGGGAACCTTTGGTAATGAGGATAAGTGACAGAGATAGTAGGGACTTGTCTAGTGTGAGTTTGAAGTCCCATTTAGGTGTGGCGTCATGGGTGTCCTCATATGCACCAAGCCAATTTTTTTGCAGGAGTATGGGATTATTGGTAGCAAAAAGGTAGTGGAGGTCCCTTTTAATATTGGCAAAAAATATGGGTCTTATCTTTTGTAGTCTGATGTAGAGAGTAGGGAAAGTTATTTGTCTACTAAGGTGGACGTAGGGGAAGACTGATTTGGTGCTAGATGACCATGCTCTGGGTCAAATTGGTTATGCTAAAAATAATCTCCCTTTATAGAAAAAAGGGGAAAACACTAGTCCAATTTTAAAAGGATAGAGCCTTTTCTAAATTTGGGTAAAATGTTAAAGAATGGTGCTTTCAGGAAAAAAAATTTAGACATAGAGGGGACTCAGTTTATGGGAAACATAAGTGTAATAATTAGGTTAATAAGGGAAAAAAGGTTTTGTCTAGAGGTGAGGCTTGTTATGATTATGCGTATTCGATTTTTGGTTTGTCATGTGGTCTTAATCTAGTTAGCCCATCATGTGTGTTACTTCTTAAAGGTGCATTTCTTTGCACGATCGTGGAGCAGGGTGAAGGAGAGTTAGGGGTTAATGCACAGGATTTTTCTGGCACTTCTGGGGACTCATTGAGCGGGCATGATAATTTGAGTACTAATAAAGTCTTATACCCTAGGTTGGGGGTTGAGTTAGGGGTGTCAGAGAGGGAAAGGGAGGTGTCCGGGGTTAGGAAAAATGGGTTTTAAGTGTGATAGGAGGTTTTAGTAAATTTTTAAGGATAACATATTTGGGGAATGAAAAGGAGGCACTAATGTTGTTTCATAGCATAGATGAGATTAGTTGGGAGAGAATAGAGGTGGTAGGTGAGGGAGGGGCTAAATACGATTTCCAATGAAGTTATGACTTAGCTCTTGGAATGTTAGGGGTTTGAATGACCTTGGGAAAAGAGGAGTGGTTAGTGAGGACATTTTGCGGTGGATATCGGGTATTGTATGCGTACGAAATACTAAGTTGGGTTCTATGGATAGGTATATGGGGCGGTCTATTTGGGGAGGACGTAGGATAGAGTGGTGCTGTCTGGATTCAAAGGGGGCGTCAGGTGGGATTATCATCTTGTGGGACAATAGAGTAGTGGGAAAAATTGATGTTTTAGTGGGTTGTTCGTCCCTTTATTATTTATTCAGGAATGTAGAGGATGGGTTCATTTGGAAATTTTTTGGGGTTTATGGTCCAGTGGAGGACTCAGCACTTTGGGAGTTACAGGAGGAATTGGCAGGGCCAGGAGTGTCTGGGGCATTCCGTGCTGCACAGGAGGAGAGTACAACATCGTCCACTTCCCCTCAGAGAGGAGTGTTAGGGGGAGATCATATTCTTTTATGTGGGATTTCTATGACTTCATTTATGAGTTGGAACTGGTGGACCTCCCTTTGGAGGGATGGGTATTCACCTTGTCCAATCATAGGGATAGACCCTTGATTTCATGGCTTGGCTAGTTTTTACTTTCTAATGAGGGGGAGGAGCGCTTTTTGGATGCAACACAATATTGCCTCCCCCGAGTGACTTCGGATCACTCCCCTAACCTCCTGGAGTGCGAAGTGTGGAGCGGAGTGAGGACCCCATTTAGAGTTTAGAATATGTGGTTAAAGGAGGAGGACTTTGCCAGTGGGGTTCAGGAGCAGTAGAAAGGGTATGAAGTGGAGAGGAATAAGAACTTTAGACTCGAGGCTAAATTATTTCGTCTAAAGGGTGACATCATTCGGTGGAATAGAGATGTGTTTGGGCATGTGAGGGTGTCATTGAGCAATTTATGGAGAATATACGAGTTCTCGATGAGAAAGAAGGGTCGGGCAGTATTTTAGGGGCTGAGAGGGTGGATAGGGAAGAAAAAAAGGGAGGTGGGGAGGAGATTGATTCAGGAGGAGATCAGTTAGAGGCAAAAGTCTAAGGCTCTATATCTTAGGAAAGGAAACATCAGTACTAATTTTTTTCGTAAAGTGGATAACTCACATTTCCGCTTTAATCATATCGAGAAGATTTTACTTGGGGAAGTGGAGTACAACGAGGAGAGTGAGGTTTGTAGGGAGACGAGTTAATTTTATGAGAGAATGTATATGTAGGAGGATCCATGGCAACCCAAGATGGATGCATTCCCAGTTGAGAGCATTCGGAGGATGAGATGGATTAGTTGGAAAGGGTGTTCACAAAAGAGGAGGTGGTCCAGGTTTTGAGGTCGATGTGCGTAGATAAGGCACCAGGTTCGGATGGGTTCACTATGGACTTTTACCAGCATTGTTGGACGATCATCAATGAGGATGTGATGGTTGTATTCAGTGAGTTTTATGAAAGGGGTACTTTCTAAAGAGTTTGAATGCCACTTTCCTTATTTTGGTTCCCAAGAAAGGGGGAGCGACAGATGTTAGAGACTTCATGATCATTAGTCTCATTGGCAGTGTGTATAAGCTCATAACTAAGGTCTTGTCTCTTAGACTCAGAAAGGTGATTAATCCTCTTATTTTGTATGCTCAGAGCACTTTTGTAAGTGGTCATCAAATCCTTGATGTGGCGCTGGGGGAGAATGAGTGCATCGAATCCAGGTTAAGAGGTGGGGATCCAGGTATTATCTGCACGCTTGATATTGAGATGGCTTACGATCATGTGGGATGGGATTTTCTCTTACATCTTTTTAAGAGGATGGGGTATGGGGAGAGGTGCTACGGGTGGATGAAGAGTTGTATCTCCTATGTCAAATTCTTTGGCATAGTGATGGGAAAGCACTTTTCTCGATCTCTCGTTGTCTTCGACAGAGAGACTCTTTTTCCCCTTTCTTTTTTACCTTTGGTATGGAGGCATTATCTAAGATTATGAGTTGTACGGTGGAAGGTGGTCTGGTCTCAAGTTTTTTAATCGGGAGCTTTATTCCCCAACCAGTTGAGATTTCTCACCCGTTGTTCGTTGATAATACTATTATTTTTGTGGGGTGACTGTGGATGAGGTGAGGACATTGAGGTTAATGTTGGTGTGTTTTAAGGTTGTGTTGGGTTTACATATTAATGTCAGAAAGAGTGAGATGATTGTCATTGTAGACGTGGATAACGTGGGTTATTTGGCTAGCTAGTGTTCTTCGATATAGGGTTGACTCGCTTTCATCTATTTATCTTGGCCTCCTTTTAGGGGCTAAGTTTAATTCTACATCGATGTGGGAACCGACCACTGAGAGGGTTTAAAGGAGGTTAGCAAGTTGGAAGCATAGTTACCTATCCAAAGGGGGTCAGTTGAAATTGATCGAAAGCATGTTATCGAGTCTTTCGATATATTTTATGCCAGTTCTCCCTTTACCTAGTTTCGTTGGAAAGAGTCTCGACAAGTTGATGAGGGATTTTCTATGGAGCGGTCATGATGATCAATTCAAATACAATTTGGTGAGTTGGGATGAGGTGTTCATGCAACTAAAGGAGGGTGGGGTTGGGGTGAGGAGTTTATCCCATTGAAATAAGGCTTCAAGTGGTTGTTGCTCTTTATTAGTGAAGACGTTAGATTGTGGACGAAAGTGGTCGTAGCTAGGAATGGGGTTGTACGTATTTACGAGGTCCTACTATGGGGAGCTCTTCTCATGGTGTGCAGTTTGGGAGGTATATAGCACAACTATGTGGGAATTATCTAAGTACACTTCCTACCTGCTCAAGAGTTGGAATCGAATTAGGTTTTAGAGGGATAAATCGGGTGTGGGGGGCTATTTAGAGGATCTCTTCCCGAGGGATGTTTTAGATTGGGGTAGATAAAGAGGGGTCAGTAAAGAATCATAGGCGGAGGATAGTGGATCATGTGTTGTGGTATTCGTAGTTCAGGAGGGGATTCTGAGATTGGGAACTGGGGGAGTGTAACAACCTCCATATTCTCACGTAAAGGATGGAAAGACACGATACGTCGAAGATGGGGCTTGTTTGTCAATTGATAAAATTCTCAACATCAAACCATATGAACAAAATTGATAACTCGTAATTGAGTTTGAATTAGTATCCAAGGCAAAAAAAATCCAACCAAGCACTAAGTGTATGAAAAATCCAACATAACAGTAAATATCTCAAACCAACATTATGTAAATAAATCCCAGGCTTATGCCATTACAGAAAGTGGATTAGCACCTAAACTATAATCAATAAGTCGAGAAAATCTTATGTGAAAAAAGGAGACTGCAATGCTGATCCGTCAACGGTCCTGCTATCCCTGTCTAGAAGCACCTGGGGGGACAAAAAATTTAAATTTGGGTTAGTGTCGTAGATTTACAATGGTTAACTTATTTTATTTAAAGCGCACTAAATACATTCAACTTAAAATAAATATTCCCCATCGTCGCTCACATGCAATTAGCATCTCACCCCTCATCTAAGTGTGATATTATTCGTATCCAAACAAGTCCCCGCATAATAAATAACAACTGTGCCAATTTAATATCAAATTCATTAACTATAGTCAACATGCTAAAACGAAACAGTCTACATTCAAATTATCAATGGCCAAGGTATCCAAGTCTCATATATCTCGTGAAGGTGATATAAACATATATTATGCACAACATAATATGGGTCTGTAATTTGTTATCTACACCCATAGATAAATTAAACAATCTCATTTAATTCGAGAATTTATAAATATGTCCTTTCATATATATGACACTTAAAGGCATTTTCCAATGGTGTCACGTTCGTGCTCTATCGGTAAGTCCGTAGGAATCTTCAATCCAATCAGACATCACAAAACACACATAAGTGGGGTGGTCCCTATGCAGTACACCAGTTCACGGCCCATGCCTAGTGGTGATAAAGTATCCCAACATCTACACATACCTCTCGTAGATGGAGTTGCTACGTAGTACCTATAATAATGATCTACATGACGTCCAGCCCACCTGTGTCGACGTGTGCTATAGTTCAAAACGTGTGTAATCCCAAACTGATAGGACTGTACACAAACATTGATATGTCCACACAAATAAATATAAATACCTATTACGCTCATATAATATATATAGGTAATTCCTCTAAAATTAATTGAGGTATTCCACATGATTACTCATAAATATTAACCCATTAATAATTGGCCATCTAGTTATTTGTTAATTCAATCTTCTTTAAAAGATTATTTAACCATCTAGTTAAATATAGTTTCCCAATTTATATATGTGTCACATTAGAATTTTAATAAATTCATCGTTGACCCAAACATTATCCCACCAACTCGCATGCCTTTATAAAAATACCCCAGATCCATCCCTGGTCCTAACTCGTCCTGCACCAGGAGATGAATCGATTTGCCTCTTAGGCTGAATCGATTCGTATTCCTATCCGAAATGATTCGGACCTAAGAAAAAGCCCAGATCTGCAACGTTTTTCCATTACGAAATTTCTTGATTTCTTCCCAAGATCCATTCTAATTGTTAATTCCTTTTCAGAAACCTATGAAAAGGTATCTACTACTTAGTTACTCATCTTAGAACAATTAATTTCATATAATAACATCAAATTCTTTCCTTAAATCTAAGAAATTACATGAATGGATCAAGACCCTTAGCCCATATTTTCTACCTTAATTTTATCTATATTGAAATCAGAATTGGGGCATATCACATGGGTAAAAATCACTAAATTTCCATATCTTAAATATATATCAAAACCTCTACATGTGAATCCAACTTTCCAAATTTATCCTAGAAATTCTAAGGCATATGTCATCCAATTCAAGAGTTCGATTATCCTAGATTTATG
This sequence comes from Sambucus nigra, assembly GCA_949130495.1. Lineage (NCBI taxonomy): Eukaryota > Viridiplantae > Streptophyta > Magnoliopsida > Dipsacales > Adoxaceae > Sambucus > Sambucus nigra. The sequence goes on from CASBWL010000025.1 coordinate 6,774,845, forward strand.
GGTTAGCCACTTATGTTTTAATTACACCTCTACAAGCATAAAAGATTAATTCCTTCTATTTAATCACCAAATTACAAACTAAAACCCATAAAGCACATGGGGTTTACTACAATGAATCAATAATCACATTGAACGTTAAATTATGCAATAAAATGCTTCCCACGATACATGATTAATGGATTTCCCTTTGAATCTTTCGTTCCTTATTCTCTTTCGCCTCTGCTCCTTTCTCTCTTGAGGAGGGACTGTGAGGGCTATATATTTGATTAAGTGTGGGGAGTTTTAATCTTCCCCTTAATCTTATATTAGTCCCAAAGCCCGAGTTAAGTTTATTTTCCCAATTTTAGACCCCTAATGGACCGAAACTCATAATTAGACTAACCCAAAATCTTTGCAACCTATATACCCATACCCCGGGACCATTTTTAAAGGTTTAAAACACCTAAACGAGCCCATAAAAGTTTTCAAAATGCATCCCAATTATTTTTTATTCCAAAAGTATATCAATAATCGACTCTCACATCATACATTAATTATCTACTACGCATATAATTATTTTCCATTGTAATCATTCACATAAAAAACAAACTCACATGATTATGACATAATAATAAATTACTCGTTCGTAATTTAAAATTTCAATTTAGCGATTAAATTTAATTCCACAAATTTTATTTTATTCCAAAAGATATAGTCTTATTTACTCTCGAAAAATACAGGGTATTACATTCTTCCCCTTAATAACAGGATTCCATACTCGAAATCTAAAAGAGTACATACCTAGATAGCAGAGTTTTGGATATTTTGTTTGCACGTCGTCCTCCCTATCCCAAATCAACTCATCCATCCTATGTTGTCCCCATTGCACCAGAACTAAATAAACCACCTTGCATCGAAGTCAGCACTCCCGACGGTCCACTTGGCTACCGATCTCTCCTCCTAGGTAGCATATGCCTGAACTATATCTCAATGTTGATATGATAGTATGCTATCTCATCTATAATGAACCTCTGCAGTGCAAATATGTGGAAAATGTCATGTATCTGTTGCAAGTGATCCGGTAATCCCAATCGATATGCCATAGGACCAATCCTCTGAAGTATAGGGAATGGTTCCACGTATCGGGGAGTCAGCTTTCCTTTCTTCCCCAACCTCATCACCCCCTTCATGGGAGACACTTTAATCAATGTCTGATTCCCAACATCAAACTATAAATGTCTCCAGCCCTGATCTATGTAGCTCTTTTGCCTATCATGGGAAATTCATATCCTGGCCCGAATCATCTCTACTTTTTCTGAGGTGTCCTGAATGAAAACTGGCCTAAGTAAGTTATTCTCCTTCACCTCCAACCAACATGAGGGTGAACGAAAAGGTCTCCCACAAAGTGCCTCAAATGGTGCCATCCTAATTATGAATGAGTAGTTGTTGTTGTATGTGAACTCAAACAACAAAATCACCCTTTCTGTCTTCCCATCGGTATGAGGATGATAAGAGGTTCTCAATCTTAACTCCTCCTCAAAATCCTACTGGAAGATCCTCCAAAAATGGGACACAAACATCTTGCCCCTGTCTGACACAATGTTGAGCAGAACCCCATGCAATTTCGTAATATTTACGATGAAAAGTCTAGCGTACTGTTATGAGTTGTAGTCTGTTCGGACTGGTAAAAAGTGAGCCACCTCCGCCAATCAGTCTACGATCACCCAGATGGAATCGGGCCCCCTCTGTGATATAGGTAGCCCAGTGATGAAGTCCAAGGAGATGCTCTCCCATTTTCACATCTGGATCTCCAAAGGCTGTAACACACCTGCAGGACATTGATGGTCCACCTTCACCGGTTGACACATAGCACACTTGGACATAAAATTTGCTATGTCCCTCTTGTAACAACTCGTAATTTTGAGGATTTAGTATTTAATTATTTTGGGAAAAAGAAAATTATTTAAATTGGAGAAACCTAAATTTATAATTTGGAGATTTATTTGAATGGGAAGAATTATATATATTTAGCGACTTTAAGTTTAATTGTTCGAATGTTTGTGTGTCACATTTTGAGGTCAAAATTGGAGAATGATAAAAAGTATTTCGGATGACAATTCTGAGTGCGTGGTTAAGTCCGGATGGGTCGAGATAGTCAGAAAAGGGTACCCGGGGTAGTAATTGGGTCTTGGGGCATTTTTGGGCATAGTCGGGCCCACACGGGGAGATTTGGGTCATTTTAATTAGTCCCATGCGATTAAAAATGGGATTAGGGGTTTTTAAACCTAATTGAGGGAGTGTTTAATGACAGTTAACAAAATTCTAAACGTAAGGGCTTGAGAGAAAAGTAGAGGAAGCAAGTGGAGAACAAATTGGGGATTTTTGGAGTCAAATCGAGGGATAAAGTGGGTGTTCATCATCAAACCATTCTCTACACCAACGGATCAGACTCTATGAACAATTAGAGGCAAGTGGCTAACTCTTATGATTTTTAAATAGATGATAATCAATTCATATTATGGGAGGTGTAAACCGAAATTCATTTTTGGGTGGGTTATTGCATGAAAATGGGCTTTTATGAAATTGAACATGTTGTGTGATTTGATTGTTCAATTAATGTTATAGAAGCATTTAGTATTGATTGTCATTTGAAGTATAATAGAACACCAGTGTTAGATATGAATTGGTTGGGATTGTGGATTCAGATTTTTGAATAACAATTGGGATTATACCATAGGAATTTGTGTTCTTGAGTGGTTGATAATTTGTAAAAATCAATGATGCTAAAAGGTTTAGATGATGATTATAGTTCGTAATAGATGTAAAAATATGATAAATATGATGGATTGAGATTGGGATTGGAGAAAAGAAAGTTTGTATTTTCATTAATGACTGAACATAAAATCGGAGAAGAAAGGGAACTCGTCGATTGATCGATCGACAGTCCCAGATTTTTGGTAGGTTCGACAGTTTTATACATAAGGGGGAAATTAATTTAAAAATTAAATTGCCATGTGTTATTTAGTGATAAATGTATATGTAGCACATAATCCTTAGCTATTATAAAGGGATATAATTGGGTTTAGGAGGGTGGTAATTGTATGTCTCAAGGGATGAATTTTGGGAAATAAATTTTAGTATTAATTTCGGACCAAGGGAAAATGTTTGGGTGTTATATTTGAGTGACACTACATTATTAAATGAATTGAGGTGTAATTAATTTATTAGGAGACGAAATATAGACTCGGGTATTAATAATGGCACAGGCCAAGTGAGCGAGCTCGGGTTAATTGGTTGAGCGACACCAAGTATTAAATTAATTAATGTGTGAATTAAATTAAATTAGAGTCGGACCGTAGATTCGGAAAAGTAATAAATTAATAAATGAGAAAATTAATTAATTTGAGTCGGGCCATAGACTCGGGAAAATATAGGCTAGTGTTACGGATTTTAGAACACGGTAAAACCGAGGTTTATATTATATATATATATATACGGTGTGATGATAGTATATATATGTATGTATATTGTGTGTGCTATTAAATATCAGTGGCTAGATATTTATTTTATTTATATACTTTAGTGCTATTAAGGGAGGTTGCGCGGTGTGGGAGAATCCCCTAGCTTGACGAGTAGGGCGAGTATATCCCCAGGTCATAGCGTCCGAAATATAGGTGGGGAGCTTATATCACTTTCAAGGAAGGAATATGACCGCCTCCACTACGTTTATATTTTTGGGCCAAGTTGGTGAGCGATTCCGACTTAGGTAACTAGGTTATGCGAGCACACCTAGTAAGATAGCACTTTAACTGAAATGATCCGGCGAGGGTATACTCGGAAGGATGGATATTCATATGATATACATATGGTTGTTGTAGTAAAGATACGTATATAAGGGTATTAAATATTATATGCAGGTAAAAATATAGTGGGTGATGTATTTACTTTCTATAACTTGTGTCACGGTTATTTGATATTATTTAAAAGGAATTAATTAGGTTAACTTGAGAGATAACTTATAAACCATGGATAATAATACTCGGTTTAGAGTAGAATGGCAAGGGAGGATTATACTGGGACTAGTTGGATGAGGTAGTACAACTAGGTGGGGTTGAGGAAATTCACGTTAGTGGAGGGGTGAGTATGTCCTCAAGAGAGTGTAACACTAAATTAAATACGAAGCGCATTCATACATTTTAATTAACGCAGTTAATTCACTTGCTAAATATTTTCAAAATGTTTTGGGTTCTAACCCTTACCATAAAACTATTTTCAAAATATTTTAGGCGTCCAACCATAGTGACACCAGACTTGATATTCTATATTAGGGGCACGTAGCTGCGACACATGTGGATGCTAGCAGGAGCTTGGATTAGACGCATCGTTCATTCTTTCCTAAAGGAGGAATTATCTATTAGTTTCAATTTTACTTAGGGCTTGTCGCCCTGACTTTTCTGTTGTAGTTTTTTGATTTATTTATTCAGTTGTTGGACGATTGTTTTTGGATTATTTACTCTTATGGCCGATTGTTTATTGGGCAAGTAGTTTATTTATTTATTCAGTTGATTTGATTTAGTTGTTGTGAATGGCTCATAGTATATTTCCTCATGTTAATGTTTTGTTTAATAAAAAAGATAAATTTGACACCGGCTTTTTGAAATACTAGGTGGTAGTAAGTTAAAAAAAAAGGTTTTTCTATAGTGATGATAAGAATGAACCAACTGAGATTCCTATTTTAATTTGATATAGGACTGATCACCTGGTATTTTATTAGGCGGGGTGTCATAAATGGTGTCAGAGCATCAGGTTCTAGTGTCCTTAGGATCTATGCGGCCTTTCAAATTTCAGCTTAGCGTTCTTTGATATAGATCCCTATCATAGGATTATTGTAATCTTATACGTATGCGCATTTATGTTCTTCTACCAATTACTTTATATTTTATGGAGAACTCATATGATTCAATTCTCATTTCAGATGCCACCCGGGAGAGAGAGAGAAGCTAGGGAGGCAAGGGGAGGTGAAATTAGAGAGGCTCATTAGAAGCTAGAGTTACTACAATAATTTCCAGAGATGATTTCGATTGCACATGTAACTGAATTAGTGGCACAGGCAGTTAGATCAACGATGATCACAATAGCAAAATACTTTCAATGAGATCGGACACTGCCAATAGTGGCACCAGATGTTCAGGCCCACCCAAGGCTGTCGGAGTGGCAGTAAGCACGAGAGGTCTTTAAAAAAGGCCATCCACTAGAGTTTTGAGGGAGTTCAGATCTGGTGCTAGCATGTCAGTGGAAGAGAGATATTTAGTGTCAGCTACGCATGGTAGATTGTAGTAAGGTGAAGAAGCAAATGCTAGCCACTTTTAGATTAGTGGGACCATCGCTACAGTGGTGGGAGTCGATCACCAACGTTGAGGAAAGGGACACATTGAATATTACCGAGTTTTGGGAGCGGTTCGACCGCTAGTATTTTCTGCCAGCAATTTAGGCTAAGATGAGGAGGAAATTCAGAGAGGTGACTCAGGGGGATCGTTCAGTGGCTGATTACGAGGAAGAGTTCACTCGTTTGGAAAATTTTATACCAGATGAGGTAAGCAATGAAGAAATAAGGAAGTCAAGGTTCATGGATGGGTTAGTCTGGAGGATCAGGAAATACTTGATTGGTAATCCAGCATTAGTAGCTTATACAAACGTCGTTAATGTAGCACTCTCACACTGCCAAGAACACCGCTTGCACATAAAGGGGAGGGGGAGGGGAATAGAATCCATCCAGTCTGATAAAGCAGGAGGGAGCAGTGTCAGTGGGGTATCCCAACAGCAGACAAGGGGACATTAGAGGCAGGATTTCCGGCAGGGGAATCAGGCCAAGCGATTTTTATTTGGGGGCTATCGACAGGATGGCCAGGACGTCCGACAAGGCCAACAAGGAAGGGATTAGTGGCAGGGTAAATTTATTAGAAGGTGTTTTGTTTGTGGGGAAGCGGGACACATGATGAGAGATTGTCCTAAGCTAATAAGGGGAAACTACAGGACGAGGTTTTGGATGTACAACCAGTACAACAAGTCATGGGTGCGTTTGGGCAGGAGGAACCCGCTTAGGAACTCGAGGATCATCCACGATTGTTAGAGTATGGAAGTAATTATCTTTATCATAGGGTATGGAGTATGGTTTTGGTGACAGAGAGGGTGTCACAATATAAAAATAATTTTCACTAAAATTCTAGAGTAAGTCGGATTTAGTGGGTGCGCTGGCTGTAGCAGCCATAGTATGTATATAAAATTTTCGTGGGGTAACGGAGTTCATTGGTGTTATCCACGAGAGAGTGGGGATGTACACAGAGTGAAGGTTTAAATTATGCAAGGGGTCACTACTTTCGAGAATTATGGGAAGGGGGTGGATGATTTTCCAAGTATCGGCTGGATAGCGATGGATTTGAACTATTATGAATAGTGATAGTAAGTTTTGGTGTTCGTGACACCAGGGTATGAGTGAATTTTTCTAGGTGTCACCTGAGAGAGAGTCTAGCCTATATATATGTGTATATATGTTGTATTGTGTGGTACGATAGACACATAAGATTGTCTTGTGTTATTATATTTCTCGGTAAGTAGGGATGTCAACTGAAGCGATTCAGGGTGGTTAGAATTATTTTCGAGCGGGGAGAGATGGCTCGGGGTTTATTTTGCACAAGAACTAGTGATAGTAAGGATGCGGTATTTTATGTTGTCTTTCGTATCATAAGAGTAGGCATGTATGATTTTGTGTTAAGAGACAAGTATTTGGGGGTATGTGCTATGGACTGAGAGTCTAATAGATCTCAACGACCGACAATGTTAGGTAGTATTGTATCGGCGGGGTGCCTTGTTTGGATTTCGCTTTGCGAGACATCCCATGCATGAAATTTAGCGCAATGTTGGAAGTCGGGAGATGTTTGGTCGTTAATACATGGGTTTAATACCCCGATTATTAAGCACGGGGACATTGTGTATGGGCACCCGAGTTAATTAGGGTAATTTTTGTGCCGTTAAGCACGGGTACAGGGTGTATGGCCGCCCTGGTTAATTAAAATTCATAATTGTGGAACCCATAATTAGAAGCGGGAGAAATATAGGTAGAGATCTTAGAGGCACATGACTAGCGAGTAATATTCGAAGCTTGGAGCACTAGGCTTATCTTAATTTCGAGTACGAAATTCCTTTGTAAGGGGGGAGGTATGTAACACCCCGTCATTTTGAGGATTTAGAATTTAATTATGTTGGGAGAAATAAAATTATTTAAATTGGAGAAACCTAAATTTATGATTTAGAGAATTTATTTGAGTGGGAAGAATTATTTATATTTAGCGACTTTAAGGTTAATTGTTCGAATTTTTGTGTGTCGCATTTTGACGTCAAAATTATAGAATGATAAAAAGTATTTCAGATGACAATTATGAGTGCGTGGTTAAGTCCGGATGGGTCGAGATAGTCAGAAAAGGATACCCGGGGGTAGTAATCGGGTCTTGGGGCATTTTTGGGCATAGTCGGGCCCACACGGGGAGATTTGGGTCATTTTAATTAGTCCCATGCGATTAAAAATGGGATTAGGGGTTTTTAAACCTAATTGAGGGAGTGTTTAATGACAGTTAACAAAATTCTAAACGTAAGGGCTTGAGAGAAAAGTAGAGGAAGCAAGTGGAGAACAAATTGGGGATTTTTGGAGTCAAATCGAGGGATAAAGTGGGTGTTCATCATCAAACCATTCTCTACACCAGCAGATCAGACTCTACGAACAATCAGAGGCAAGTGGTTAACTGTTGTGATTTTTAAATAGATGACAATCAATTCATATTATGGGAGGTGTAAACCGAAATTCATTTTTGGGTGGGTTATTGCATGAAAATGGGCTTTTATGAAATTGAACATCTTGTGTGATTTGATTGTTCAATTAATGTTATAGAAGCATTTAGTATTGATTGTCATTTGAAGTATAATAGAACACCAATGTTAGTTATGAATTTATTGGGATTGTGGATTCAAATTTTTGAATAACAATTGGGATTATACCATAGGAATTTGTGTTCTTGAGTGGTTGATAATTTGTAAAAATCAATGATGCTAAAAGGTTTAGATGATGATTATAGTTCGTAATAGATGTAAAAAGATGATAAATATGATGGATTGACATTGGGATTGTAGAAAAGAAAGTTTGTATTTTCATTAATGACTGAACATAAAATCGGAGAAGAAAGGGAACTGGTCGATTGATCGATCGACAGTCCCAGATTTTTGGCAGGTTCACCAGTTTTATACATAAGGGGTAAATTAATTTAAAATTTAAATTGCCATGTGTTATTTAGTGATAAATGTATATGTAGAACATAATCCTTAGCAATTATAAAGGGATATAATTGGGTTTAGGAGGGTGATAATTGTATGTCTCAAGGGATGAATTTTGGGAAATAATTTTTAGTATTAATTTCGGACCGAGGGAAAATGTTCGGGTATTATAGTTGAGTGACACTACATTATTAAATGAATTGAGGTGTAATTAATTTATTAGGAGACGAAATATAGACTCGGGTATTAATGATGGTACGGGACAAGTGAGCGAGCTCGGGTATATTGGTTGTGCGACACCAAGTATTAAATTAATTAATGTGTGAATTAAATTAAATTAGAGTCGGACCGTAGATTCGGAAAAGTAATAAATTAATAAATGAGAAAATTATTTAATTTGAGTCGGGCCATAGACTCGAGAAAATAAAGGCTAGTGTTATGGATTTTAGTACATGGTAGGTCCGTGGTATATATTATATATATATATATATATATATATATATATATATATATATATATATATATATATATATATATATATATATATATATATATATATATATATATATATATATACGGTGTGGTGATAGTATATATATGTATGTATATTATGTGTGCTATTAAATATCAGTGTCTAGATATTTATTTCATTTATATACTTTAGTGCTATCAAGGGAGGTTGCGCGGTGTGGGTGAATCCCCTAGCTTGAGGAGTAGGGTGAGTATATCCCCAGGTCATATGGTCCGGTATATGGGTGAGGAGCTTATCTCACTTTCAGAGAAAGAATATGACCGCCTCCACTACGTTTATATTTTGGGCCAAGTTGGTGAGCGATTCCGACTTGGGTAACTAGGTTATGTGAACACACCTAGTGAGACAACACTTTAGCTGAAATCATCCGACAAGGGTATACTCGGAAGGATGGATATTCATATGATATATGTATGGTTGTTGTAGTAAAGATATGTATATAATGGTATTAAATATTATATGCAGGTAAAAATACAGTGGGTGATATATTTACTTTATAGAAATTGTGTCACGGTTATATGATATTATTTAAAAGGATTTAGTTAGGTTAATTTGAGAGATAACTTATAAACCATGGATAATAATACTCGGTTTTGGGTAGAATGGCAAAGGAGGATTATACCAGGACTAGTAGGACGGGGTCGTACAACTAGGTGGGGTTGAGGAAACCGTTAGGTGTGCACATTAGTGGAGGGGTGAGTATGTCCTCAAGAGAGTGCGACACTAACTTAAATATGAAGCGCATTCATATATTTTAATTACTGCAGGGACATGTAGCTACAACACATGTGGATGCTTGCAGGATCTTGGATTAGACGCATCGTTCATTATTTCCTAGAGTGGGAATCATCTATTAGTTTCAGTTTTACTTAGGGCTTGTCGCCCTGACTTTTCAGTTGTAGTTTTCTAATTTATTTATTCAGTTGTTGGACGATTTTTTTTGAGTTATTTACTCTTGTGGCCGATTGTTTATTCGACAAGTAGTTTATTTATTTATTCAATTGATTTGATTCAGTTGTTATGAATGGATCATAGTATATTTCCTCATGTTATTGTTTTGTTTAATAAAAAAGATAAATTTGACACCAGCTTTTTGAAATACTAGGTGGTAGTAAGTTTTAAAAAAAAGGTTTCTCGTCAGTGATGCTAAGAATGAACTAGCTGGGATTCCTGTTTTAATTTGATATAAGACTAATCACCCGGTATTTTATTAGGTGAGGTGTCATACCTCTTCCTCCCATCCCACGAATACTAACGTCGCATGTCGTGTTACATCTTATCCCCTCTGGGATGTACCGTAAAATGTGAACTGTGAGCCTCAGACATATCACCTCCCCTTAACTCATCATAATCTGGGACTACTAGTCTACCCTAAAATCTCAATCCACCATCCGACCTAATATAATAATGCTCTGTTCCCTCGGTTAACAACTACCTAACTCCCTCTTGGCAAAGCTGATCTCCTGCCTGTGGCTTCACCACCTGAATAATCATCTCGGATGTGATGATTAGAATTTCCATAAATGAATGGATTAAATCGTCATCCCCGTAAACTGATTTGCACTTCACATTCCATACTACCAATCGGCTTGTGGCTCAAAGCATCCACTTTGACATTCGCCTTTCCCAATGGTACTGGATGTCGAATTGGTAGTCTTTCACAAAATATATCCATTTCCTCTGCCTCATCGTCAACTCCCGCTATGTGAATAAATACTGTAGGCTCTTATGGTCTGTGAATAGCTCAAACGTCTCCCCCGGGATATAAAGCCTCCACAATCACAGTGTAAAAACCACAACTACTAGCTCCAAGTCGTGGGTGGGGTAATGTCGCTTGTGAGGCTTAAGATTTCTTGGAGCATAAGTAATTTTCCTCTCCTCCTGCATCAAAACTCCTCGAAGTCCCCTCAAGGACTCATTAGTGAAGACCTTATAGTCTATCCCTGCCCGAGGTAGTTCCAGATCTAGGGTTATAGTCAATCTAGTCTTCAGCTCATCAAACACCTGTTGGCATGCATCATCGAATACAAATGATAATCCCTTCCTTGTCAACTTCGTTAGGGGCTCGTCTATTTTAGAGAACCCTTGAATGAATTCACGGTAGTACCCGGCTAGTACTAAAAAGATGGGTACCTCAGTGGGTGTAATGGGCTGTCCCCACAATATTACTATAGAAACCTTCTTCGGGTCCCATGATATCCCCCTTTTAGAAACAACGTGGCCCAAGAACTGCACGTCTCTCAACAAAAACCACATTTCTTGAACTTAGCATACAACTAGTGGTCCCATAGCTTCTGTAAGACTATCTGTAAATGTTGTACGTGCTCCACCATAGTCTGAGAATAAATAAAAATATATTCAATAAACATTATGACGAACTGATCCAAATAGTCTCGGAATACTCGATTCATCAAATCCATAAACACCACCATTGCATTGGTTAGCTAAGAACTCATATTCCCATATTTCGTAAGAAACGTCATCTTCGAGATATCCTACTCCTCGACTCTCAACATATGATAACCCGGTCTCAAGTCAATCTTATTGAAATGCGCAACACCCCTCAGCTAGCCAAACAAATCATTAATATGGGGAAACAAATATTTATTCTGTATGGTGACCTTGTTCAACTCCCTGTAGTCGGTAAAAGGTTGCAATGATTCGTCCTTCTTCTTGAAGAACAAAATTGGAGAATCCTTTGATGAAGTACTCCTCCTAATGAACCCTTATCCCAATAATTGTTAAATCTCATCCCGAAGCTTCCTCATCTCCAGAAGAGCCATCTAATACGGTGTACATGCAATGGGTCTCATTACTAAAATCAAATCAATCACGAAGTATATCTCCTGACTAGGTGGCAACCCTGGGATCCCCCCAAACACATCCAAAATCTCCCTAACTATCGAGATGGAATATAGAAAGACCACGACCTCCGAAGAAATATCCTCCTCGATATAGTATAAATGCGCGCTCAACCCACCCCAGGGTGAGGCATCGCAACCTGGTACATCTTCTTCCCCGAAATTTCAAAGACGATGAACCTCCCGTAAAAGTCAACACATTATCTGTATGTAGCTAGACAATCCATCCCTAGTACGACATCATAATCGTGAATATCAATAACCAGTAAGCCAACTACGAAAGTGAGTTTACCTATATCAATCCATGTACCCCGACATAATGAACGTATGGGTGCCCCTCTACCCACCTACGAGTCTCTCATACTAGTCTCATTACAAAACCTGTTCAGACAAATGAGTGAGATGCCCCCATGTCAAATATAATACAACATACATGTCAAAATAAAATAACATACCCCCAACTACATGAGGTGACACTAGCCTTTCTGGTGGAGCAATGTAGGGAACCCGTCTGTACTGTAGTTATGATGGTAACCCCTGAGGTGGACTAGAGGCTACTAGTGCGGTAACTCTTGGGACTGGTAACTACCGGCATTGCCCCTATGGGGCCTGATGTCCCCTTTGACCTCCATGCTTTTGAGGTGCCTCATTACCCTGAGGACACTGCCTCGACGTATGGACCCTATCCCTATAAGTATAATAATTCCTTCGAAATGGGAATCGCTCTTCCTGTTGGCCCTACTGGCCTCGACCCTAATAAACTTGGCCATGATTTCCTCTGTGCTGCTGGCCCTGCCTATTCTGATCATCAGAATTCCTGAATATCTTATTTTGATCTACGGGTGAAGTACCCTTAAATTGTTGGGTCCCATGTCCACTACCACCACTCATCCTGCCCTGCTGGATCGACAATTCGACTCCATATCGCTTCTCACCCATGTTCTTCTAGAAGGCTTGTAATTTTGACAGTGGAGAAGTGCGGCATTCATTATCTGATTATACATGGTGAAGGTCGAGTTCCTCAAATGAGCCTTTTTAATGTGCCAAGTTGACCCCGCTATGAATTTTTACATCTTTCTATACACAGTATTCACATCTTCCTTTGAAAAGTATGAAAGGAAAGTGAACTCCTCCTCATACTCCGTAACTGTACAACCCTCCTACCGAAACTCCATAAAATTGGATCCTCATCTCAGACTCAATAGCTTGGAAAAAATATTTCCCCTCAAATCTCTCCCAGAACACATCAATCGTCAAGTTATTCCTCTCTGCAATCGACGTCTCTGACTCCCACCACTGGAGAGTGTTCCCCATAAATCGAAATGAAGTTAAAATTTACTTCTGCACTGGTGTACACTCCACCATTCATAAATGTCTCTGAATATCATTCTTACACCTTCTTTCCACTAAAATATCTGGAATGCTCGAGAACTCTGGTGGTTGGACCTTTAAGAAAGCTTCCCTAGATCTGTCCCAAACTAACCCCAGTGATTGGGCCTGTATGGCCACCTACTGTGGTGGGAGTGGTGGTTGCTGCTGAGCCTGAGGTGATAGAAAGTAGTGGAGAATGGCCACCTTGGTAGTGTAAACTGCCTGGGTTACACTAGTGGTGATCACTACCGGTGTGATCAACTGTGGGGATGGTGGGGCATGTGGCTGATACGGTGTCTCCAGCAGAGCCTTCTCATCTGTAGTGGATGAGACTATGCACCTAGATCTACCCCTCCATCCAAATTTTAATTTGAAAGAAAATAAGATTCTAATTAGTACAAATCATAAGAATACAATGAACCCTAAGCACAGGCTCTATTTATCAAAGGAAGCAACGCAAAATGTAATAAATGCAACATAAATTATAAGGAAACTTGAACCAGGATGCGTTGATACCAACTGTAGCAAAACCCATTTTCTCACGTAAGGGTTAGCTAGACACAATACGCCAAAGATGGGTCTTGTTTGTCAATTAATACCATTCTCAGCATCAACCAACGTCAAACCATATAAACATATATTGATAACTCATAATTGATTTTGAATTAGTATCCGAAGTGATAATAAAATCCAACATAACAGTTAATATCTCAAACAACATGAAGTAAATAAATCTCGAGCTTATGCCCATACAAAAATACCAAATAAGAAAAATAAACTGAAGCGGAGTAACACCTAAACTAGAATCAATAAGTCTGGAAAGTCTGATGAGCAAAAAGGAGACTGTAAGGTCGATTCATCAACAATACTTCTATCCCTGTCTAAGAATACTGGAAAAATATTTCCCCTTAAACCTTTCCCAGAACTCATCAATCATGAAGCTATCTTTCTCTACAACCGAAGTGACCGACTCCCACCACTGGAGCGCGGCCTCTAAAAGTTGAAGTGAAGATAAAATCTTCTTTCGTATTAGTGTACACTCCACTATCTGTAAAATTCTACGAATACATTTCTTCCACCTTCTTTCTACTATAATATCTGGTCTGTCCAAAACTAACCCCGGTTCCTGGGCTGGTATGACCAACTATTGTGGCAGGAGTGGTGGCTTCTACTGAGCCTGTGGTGGTGGGAAGTGCTAAAGCATGGCCTCCATGGAACTCAAAACTACCAGGGTCACATTAGGGGTGATCTCTATCGGAGTGATCAACTGTGGGGCTTGTGGGACCTCTGGCTGCTACAGTGGCTCCGGCTAAGCCTCCTCATCTATAGTGGGTACGACTAGGTCTACCCCTCCGTCCATTTTCCATCTGAAAGAAAATAAGATTATAATCAGTATAAATCATAAGAATACAATGACACCTAAGCATAGGCTCTATATATCAGAGGACGCAATGAAGAATGTAATGAACACAACATAGATCCTATGGACACTATAACCTAGATGCCTTAATACAAACTGTAACAACCCCCATTTTCTCATGTAAAGGTCACCTTGACAAGATATGCCAAAGTTGGTGCTTGTGATTCAATTAATACCATTCTCGGCATCGAACCATATAAATATTGATTGATAACTCGTAGTTGAGTTTGAATTAGTATCCAAAGTGATAATAAAATCCAACAAAGCATTGAGTGTATGATAATTCCAACATAATAGTAAATATCTCAAACCAACCTGAAGGAAATAAATCCTGGGCTTATGGTTAAAAATATCCCAAATAAAATGAATAAACATAAGCGGAGTAACACCTAAACTAGAATCAATAAGTCTCGAAATTCTGATGAGCAAAAAGGAGACTCCAATCAGACATCACAAAACACACACGACTAGGGCATAGCCTATGCAGTACACCAGTCCATGGCCCATACCTAGTGGTGAGAAAGGATCCCAGCACCTATACCTAACTCTAGTAGACGGAGCTTCTACATAGTACCGATAATAATGGCATACACGACGTCTAGCCCACCTACGCGGACGTGTGCTATGATCCCGAACATGGGTAACCCCAAACCGATAGGACAACCCACGAACATTGGTATGTCCACAAAAATAAATATAAATACATATTATTCTCATATATTATGTATGGGAAATTACTCTATAATTACCTAAGATATACGACATGATTACTCGTACATATTCACCCATTAATAATTCACAATCTAGTTAATTGTTGATTCCTTATTCTTTAAAAGACTATTTAGCCATCTAGTTAAAAATAATTCCCCAATTTATATATGTTCCACATTAGCATTTTAAATAAATTCATCGTTGACCCAAACACCGTCCCACCAACTCGCATGGTTTTCTAAAAATACCTTGGATCCATCCCCGATCCCAGGTTGTCCTGCCCCCTGTACCAAATGGATTCCCCTCCTAAGACGAATCGATTCACCCAGCTGAATCGATTCGCCTTCATGGCAGAATTTATTAGGACCTAGGCAGAAGCCTAGATCTGCTACGTTTTTCCATTACGGGATTTCTTGATTTCTTCCCCAGATCTATTATAATTGTTAATTTATTTTCAAAAACCTACGAACAGGTCCCTACTACTTAGTTACTCATTTTAGAATAATTAATTTCATGTAATAGCATCAAATTCTTTTCCCAAATCTTAAAATTTACATGAATGGGTCAAAACCCTTAGCCTTGTTTTTCTACCACAATTTCAACTAAATTCAAATCAAATTTGGGGCATATCACATGGGTTCAAATCACTAAATTTCCAAATCTTAAACATATAGATCAAAAACTTTATATCTCAATCTAGCTTTCCAATTTGATCCCCCAAATCCTATGGCATCTATCATTCAATTCAAGATTTTGATAATCCTAGATTTTCAAATTAGTCCTTTACATGAATAAGATTAATTCCTACCATTTAATCACCAAATTCCAAACTAAAACTTATAAATCACATGAAGTTTACTAGGATGAATCAAGAAGCATATTGGACGTTAAATTGAGCAAGAAAATTAAGTGCGGGGAATGCTAATCTTCCCCTTGATCTTATTTTAGTCCCAAATCCCCAGTTAGGCTTATTTCCCAAGTCTTGGACCCCAAATGGGCCCAAACCCTTAATTAGACTATCCCAAAAGCTTTCCAACTTATATACCCATACCCCACGACCATTTCTTATTGTTTAAAACACCTAAATGAGCCCATAAAACTTCTCAGAATCCATTCCAACTATTTATTATTCTATAATTATATCTATAATCGTGTCACACATCATATATTAATTTTTTACTACACATGTAATTATTTTCCCTTGTAAACCTTCGTATAAAAAAGAAAACTCACATGATTATGACATAATAATAAATTACTCGTTCATAATCAAAAATTGCAATTCACTGATTAAATTTAATTCCATAAAATTATTTTATTCCAAAAAATATAGTTT
The DNA here is from genome assembly GCA_949130495.1 of Sambucus nigra. Lineage (NCBI taxonomy): Eukaryota > Viridiplantae > Streptophyta > Magnoliopsida > Dipsacales > Adoxaceae > Sambucus > Sambucus nigra. The sequence continues at coordinate 6,791,377 of CASBWL010000025.1, forward strand.
TATTTATTCAAGGAGGAGGAAGAGTACTTTGAGTGGTTGCAGTTCGCGCCTGTTCCATCCTATGGGGTGGATGGGTTGAGGTGGAAGAGCTCTTAGGATGGTGTATTCTCAGTTAAGAAATATTATAAAGTGTTAAAGGGATGTGGGAGTGCTTCTTTTCCATGGAATATTATATGTAAGAGTCATGCGCCTCCCAAGGTTAGCTTCTTTCTGTGGACCGCTGCCAGACAAGGCATATTGACTATTGAGGGGTTACAGAGAATAGGGAGGACTTTGGCCACTATATTTTGGTTGTGTAGGAAGGAGGATGAGACATCGAATCATCTTCTCCTACACTATCAGGTGACTAGGGGTCTTTGTGATTTATTTTCTCTTTATGCCAGATGTTTTGGGTTATGCCTCGTACGGTGTATAAAGTGATGACAACATGGAGGAGGTCTAGGTGTTAGATTGGCCCGATGGTGGTGTGGAATATGTCCCCTTGTTGTGTCTTTTGGACTGTCTAGCAGGAGAGGAATCGGAGATGCTTTGACGGGGTCGAACTTGATCCCTCTCGAATTCGGTAGTGTTTTTGAAGCCTTTTTCTTACTTGGCTTAGGAAAAGGCATGATTTGTCATTGTGTCTCTTTCTTTAGTTTTTGGAGGCATTTCAGGTGCTAGGCAAGTCTTTTATGAGTTCTAACCCTTTGCTTTATGTTTTGTTTACTTCCTGTATACGGGATTTCACCCTCTTAGGCGGGTTTGTTTTATTAAATCATTTACTTAATAAAAAATTATATATATATATATATATATATATATATATATATATATGAACTAGCGTAGATGGAAATTTTCCAAAGAATGTAATCGCAAAACGATGACAATTTTTCAAAGTACATAATCGCAAAACGACAAAGGTTTCGAATGTCCATAATTACAAAATGACAAAAGTTTCATTGTCGAACGTTAATTTTCAAAATTTTATGTCGTTGATAGGACCATACGTCCTATTTAGTTCGCAAAAAAATATATAGTTCTTGAAATAAAATATGGTATGGACCTATTAGTTTTAAAAAGGGGGAAATGTTTGAATATTTTCTAATTAAGTCAAAATATTTTGCTTACAACACATAGTTGTAAACAATTTTAAAAATTTATGCAAATTTTCTTGTATTTATAATATATGACTATTCGTCGTGTGTAAGCACACAGCTCAAGCTCAAGCTCGAACTTGATTTGAAGCTCATTTAGGGATGGAGTTCGATAATTTCGGGTCTTTCCTGCTACCTAGGAGATTCCTACCACAAATAGAACAACAATTAAATAGGTAGGAAATATGAACTAAGTTATGGATAGAAGGTCGGCTATTATGAAATGTGAACTAAGTTATGGATAGAATGGAAAAAAGAATACGTAACATAAAAATGTGCATAAAGCAGATAACAATCTGCCCTGTATTAGCTTAAGATAGAGTGGTTAAATCATAATGGAATGCGAGAAGGTTAATTACCTACTGCTGCTACAGACATAAATGTATATGAATATATTCACAAACTGGCACATACACTACTTACTGCTGCTACACATACACATACACTACCTACTGCTTCGAAACATCCACATCCACATACATATACACATACACTGCCACATAGATACACTACTGCTACACATACACTACCTACTGCTGCTACACATACCCACACATACTAGCTACATTCACACACATACTACCTACATTCACATACACTACCTACTGCTGCTAAAATATTAATCACAGAGTGAAAATCATGATGATGGAGTGAATGTTAGATATAGTTACCATATTAATTATACCGTTATTAAGCCCCCTACGTTAGTTCTACACTTTCAAAATCCACTACAGTAAATTTTTTAAACAAAAATAGGATTAAGATTAAGTTACTAAAAGATAATGTATAAGAAAACCGATTATGAATGTAAGTTTATCTTGTTCAGATTAGCCCTGTGCAAACTGCTAGCATTGATAAATGAACAAAATCATTGTAGTTATTTTATTTATCATGTTTCAAAACTCATTCATTTTGATATATACTAATTTATGTGTGTACACAATATATAGCGAGGTTTGAACAGTGCCACTTATAATGGCACAAATGCATATTTAAGAATTCTAATAAATTCATACCATATATTGAGTTGTAGGTATATGAATTTAGCCTTCCGCTGATGGGAATACGTGACCTCTTGCATAATCTCCCCAGACCTCTTTGCAAGATCCACATTCTTAAACCGCCCCCGACTCTACAGATTTCTCACTGCCATGCTCTGCTCTGCTACATCTGGTATGGAGACCTAATAAAGCCAATATATTAAATGCTTTTCTCTTCTACATCTGCTCTGCTACATCTTTTAAACTATTTAATAAGCATATCAATTATTCTAATATAACATCACGTATTCCAAATTACCTTCGCTTGAACCAAATATAATATAAATCATTCAAACTACCCATTCAAATATAGGCAACTAAGAATGATAAAATACAACTTCATTTCATTCAATTCAAGGTCCTAAAATAGGGTTTATAATGATCTGCTCCAGTTTTAGCGAATGAAAATAAGTGAAGAATTTTGGTTGGCAAACCATTTTTCCAAATGCTAACAATAGTTTAGAGCTATTTGTCAACATTATTACAACTTGAATATATATGGGTTAAAGAGAAAGACAGTAATTTCCATCATGAACAAGGACTGATTTTTCTTGTCGCTTTTATACAGCTTCATTGTGGCTTTTATACGGCTTAAATAAAAGAAATTATTTCTATAGATTTCATGAGAAACATTGTATAGCCTTGTGTATTGCTTAGATTTCATAAAACATATTAACTCATGTTTCTGAACTTTAATAATAAAACATACCCAAATATATACATGCACTCACTTTTCTAAATAAATGATAAAACATATTAACCATCAAAAAATGAAACAAAACAATTATTATCTCCCAACAACAACAATGCCCTAAACCTTCAAAAACAATAAGTCAATCACTCGTGTTCATAATATGTATCAGATATATTCTTAACCTTGGTGCTATGCCAAAGCAAAGCTCAAACAACTAAAGTGTGGTGGTTCGCACTGCTCGAAAAAATGATAAGTTCCCACAAAGCAAACATGATGAAAACCCAAGTAAAAAACCATTCTATTAGTCTACTAATGACACTGCTTTGATTAAACACAAAACTTATATGATATAGTCTAATTTCAAAATTTACATAACATAAATTGTTATTAAAATATAGAGTTATTGAAAATACCTTTGATTAATGTCTCAAATAAAAACATATAAATAGAGATCCCAAATTTAGTATAACTATTTCCAAGTAAAGTTATTCATTTAAAAAAAGTACCTTTTACAAATCTGGTATAAGAGTTGTCTTGTTGACTCATGCGTATGTGAACACTGTAGTAGACACCACCAACAAAGGCCGTCAATAGGATATTGTTGCCACATGTCGTAGCACATAAATGTACTGGAACTAAATACTAAATTACAATACGTGTCAACGATTAGTATCTCTCAAAATCATATAAAACAAACAACATGTGAACATTTAAGAGATTAATCTTAAACATGCTTTTACACCATATACTCAAATAACATCTTCAAACATGTGTAATACTAATAACATACATTATTAGTTCACTTGCAAAGTAATTAAGGTTGGACTTAAAACATCATCATATACTCATTTCAATAAAAAAATTGCTTCAGACCTCTAAGATGAAATGATAAAAAAAATAATCAAGCCTCTGTAACACCCCGCCCGGGGAGAGCAGAGCGGTACTCGATAAAATTAAACTAATCCACAATCACAAGGTATAGAGCATCTAAATAAATCCCACCATATAATTAAAATCCACTAATCTCAATTCACTTCAATTTAAATACAACAACGTCTCTCGAATTAAAATTGCAACTATCTAACTCGAATAAAAATGCTCTATACATCAATAAATAATTAATTCAATTCTTCCAACTTGTATTAAAATTCTTCCCAAATAATCCACGCTAAAATAATCCCAATTGGTCCATAGCGCTCAAATTCACGCTAACCTACCAACTAAAAGATAATATTGGTAAGTACACAATACAACAGGAAAGATGATCAATAAATATATTAGCAATGAATAAAGCATAACAATACGAGTACGAATATTCAATTCAAATGAAAATCTCAAAGCATTTATCAATATAATTTTTCAACAACACATCAATGGGTCACCAAGCCTCACCCCCATCCACATATGCTTTATCCAGACATAGCTCCGGGAAGCAGGAATTTTGGCGGGTGCCCAACATCCGTGCCATATTAAAATCTCATGACAACGTGCTAAATAACAACATGAATAATACCACATGAATAAAAATTATTTTTCCAGATTTCAACAGAATTTAACAATTCAAATAGGAGTTCAATTAGCAAGAAATCAAAGAGAATGACACTCGCGATATTTAATGAGCATATTGTGTAAAACCCCATACCTTAAACCGATAAAAGACTCCAACGTAATTCTTCCCAGAAACTCAGAATCAAACCATCAAAATAATATCATAAATCTCCACAATCATCTACAAGCTCTTCGTCAAAACAGCCCCCAAAAAACACCTCCAATCTAAGGGTTGAACACATAATTTTAAGGGCACTGTTTTGTGTATAAAAGAGAGGAAAAGAGAATATGTTTTCTAGGTATTTTTGTTGTAAAAGTCTCTTCCAAAACACTTGCCCATGATCCCATTTTATAAGGTAAAAATATGAAGAGTTGGAAGCCAAAACAAACTCTTGAAAATACTTGCTGTTCACGAAATCTGGGGAGGTCGATCGATCGACTCCCAGGATCGATCGATCGATCCTTCAGGAATTTTGACGCTTCGCCAACTTAAAATTCCAAGAGTTTAAAACATTTAAAAATCATTTTAAAATCCATTTTAACTCCGATTTCGAAACCGTTTGGAATTCTCTCCTTTAAAAATAATAACAAACATATTTGAGCAATAAAAATTGTTTTATCAAAAACTATATTTTCCTCCATTTTCCATAAATTCATTAAAATAGCCTAAAATTACGCGGGTTATTACACTTCCACTAACAATGGAATTTCACCCTCGAAATTCGCTGAATGCCTAACTCTCAAAATCAGGCCACTACACTAACTCCAAAAATAAATCACGTCCCCCAAAAATAAATTTCTCACATCTAATCTCGAAACCTGTCACGAATATCACCTAAAATTTTCTATCTCCAAAAATTGCTAACCACACAATGAACCCAAAACCCAAGACCCGAGGGCTGCCATATACCTAAGCTCTGATACCATTTTGTAACACCCATCCCGGGGAGAGCGGACTGGTAATCGATAAAATTAAACTAATCCACAATCATAAGGTATAGAGCATCTAAATAAATCCCACAATATAATTAAAATCCACCAATCTCAATTCTCTTCAATTTAAATACAACAACGTCTCTCGAATTAAAATTACAACTATCTAACTCGAATAAAAATGCTCTATACATCAATTAAATAATTAATACAATTCTTCCAACTTGTATTAAAATTCTTTCCAAATAACCCACGCTAAAATAATCCCAATTGGTCCATAGCGCTCAAATCCACGCTAACCTGCCAACTAAAAGAAAATATGGGGAAGTACACAATACGACAGGAAAGATGCTCAATAAATATATTAGCAATGAATAAAGCATAACAACACGAGTACGAATATTCAATTCAAATGAAAATCTCAAAGCATTTATAAATATAATTTTTCAACAACACATTAATGGGTCACCTAGCCTCACCCCATCCGCATATCCTTTATCAAAACATAGCTCCAAGAAGCAGGAATTTTGGCTGGTGCCCAACATCCGTGCCATATTAAAATCTCATGACAACCTTCTAAATAACAACATGAATAAAAATAATTATAAGAATTATTTTTCAGATTTCAACAGAATTTTACAATTCAAATAAGAGTTCAATTAACAAGAAATCAAAGAGAATGACACTCGCGAGATTTAAGGATCACATTGTGTAAAACTCCATACCTTAAACCGCTAAAAGACTCCAATGTAATTCTGCCCAGAAACTCAGAATGAAACCATCAAAATCATCTCATAAAGCTCCACAATCATCTCCAAGCTCTTCCTCAAAACAACCCCCAAAGAACACCTCCAAACTAAGGGTTGAACACATAATTATAAGGGCACTGTTTTGTGTATAAAAGAGAGGAAAAGAGAATATGTTTTCTGGGTATTTTTGTTGCAAAAGTTTGTTCCAAAACACTTGCCCACGATCCCATTTTATAAGGTAAAAATATGAAGAGTTGGAAGACAAAACAAACTCTTGAAAATATTTATTGTTCACGAAATCTGGGGAGGTCGATCGATCGACTCCCAGGATTGATCGATCGATCCTTCAGGAATTTTGACAGTTCACCGAATTAAAATTCCAAGATTTTAGAAAATTTAAAAATCATTTTAAAATCCATTTTAACTCCGATTTCGAAACCATTTGAAGTTCTCGCCTTTAAAAATAATAACCAACATATTTGAGAAATAAAAATAATTTTATCAAAACCTTTGTTTTCCTCCATTTTCCAGAAATTAATTAAAATAGCCCAAAATTACGGGGGTTATTACCGCCTCCAAGAACTCCGGGATGAAATGAAACAGCTGGCAACCGGGTGATTGCATTCTAAGAAGAAAAATAAGTGGTGCCAAAAGGGGGGGCTTAGGGACCGGACATCCAGACCAACAAAATCTAGTTTTAAGTTTAAGTCTTTTTTCTCAGATGTGTCATTTTCTACCTTCTGAGTGTCTTCTACACCCTAAAAGTTATGAAAATCCTTCCATGAAAACCCCAGATGTCAGCACAATATAGTTTAGATATAAAAACTATCGCATCATAAAAATAGCTTAGATATGAAAACTATAAAAAACCCAGCACAGTATAGTCAAAGCTCCGAAAACTCATGTTGAAACGAAAAAATACATTTCAATCTCAAATAGAACATAATCAAAGAAAAGCTACTACACCAAAAATATGGAAACGAATCTAGGATTATTTCTTGTGTGTGATCAAACTACAAATAGATATAAACTCCTAAGAGGGGGATCACAACGTACTTTGAGGATGTCTTCAAATTCTTCCCATTACCATCTGTAAGAAGAAGAAACATAAATGTTTCAAACTTGTGGCATACCAACAAATAACTAGATGAAAATTTATGCATAAAGTTTTTAAAATTACAAAACCCATTGAGTTTCTATAGAAAACAAATGGAATTAGAGAAGGAGATATGGGAGATCAAAATAATAAAGTAAAACACTAAAAATAAACCCTCGCCTCAATAAGACGAATGTTTCACCTTACAAATGCCTAAGAATAATTAACTGTAAGACTACTAAAACCAATAGATAGAATAAATTAAAACACCAAAACCATTAGATAGAAATACCTATAAACATAAGTGAATAAAAATACCTAAACATAAACATAGATAGACTAAAGAACTAACCCACACATGTACAATAGAGAACATACCCAATAACCAAACTCATACAAACCATACAAATTAACGCCCACACACATACCATACGCAAATTTCTAATTAACATCCATACCTACAACATAGCTTAAAACCCATACCTACAACACATGTCAATAATAAAAATAGAGATATAAAACAAAACTTGTAAAATAAAAAAAAATAAAAATTCCATTCGAATGAAGAAACCTTACCTTAAGAACTTAGATGGTTCTCGCATCCGGATCAAAATGATAAACCCTAGAGTTTTAAAACAAAATCATGGAGATGTTGATCAAAACCAAAACAAACACAATGATAAACCCTAGAGGTTGAATTAGAAATCTGTAAAATATTTAAAAAGAGAGTACCTTCTTGGATGATATAAATATGCAAGAGATGAAGAGGACGCCGATCGAGTGAGAGAAAATGAGCACGACGGGGGCTTGTGGGAGATATCAGGAAAGAGAGAAGGAAGTTTGTGGGTAAAAGCTGGGAGTATGTTACAATAATACCCTAATTTTTTAATTAAATTGTAAGTCTGACTCGTAAAAATGAGGGGGAAACCAAATAGTTGAGGGGTAAGTTGGTCAAAAGGAATGAGATGTAATCTCAAACTTTCATTTGGACAAAATGTGTAAGTAGGTGGCATCAATCTGCACCGTTAAAATGTGTATATTTATAAAAACCAAGCTACTTTATTATATATATATATACAAACACACACACACACACACACACACACACACACACACACACACACACACACACTAGGGTATGCCCGTGCCTGAAGGCACGTTGATAATCACAAAATGGCTCAAAGTACGTAATTACAAGAAGGAAAAAAATTCGTTTGCCAAGAAAACTAAATATAATTTAAAAAAAATTATTCATAATCTCATTTGTTTATATGAATAACCACCCTTCTTAACAAATAACAAATAATCCAACAACGTTCAATATTCGAAATGTTCTATTATTACATTCAAATATTCAAATTAACAAAGCGTAAATTCTAAAAAAAATGGACATGGTCTCCTTTGTATATTGGACTATCCACGCTAGTTAAGGGGTAACAACCAATCGTACGATATTCAAAATGTTCTAACATAATAACAACAAAATAATGGTTTAACTGATTTAATTCAATACAAATAAGCTTGATTTTAAAAAAATCGACAGATTGTTTATTTGACTATTCACCTCTTTAAGGTATAAAAAACACTTGAATAAAAAAATAGCCTTAGCAGACTATACAAAGAAAACCTTAACAATCATCGAACAAGGTGTAGTAACTCTAGGCTTAAGCTTTACAAAAAGTTGAAAAGTTCAACATCCCAAAAAATTATCCTTTTGATACTCAGTCATGGATTAGGAGTAAACATCCTCGTAATCACTCTATGAAATGTCCGCGTATCTAGATCGACATACTTCATATGAAGATTGGCACAATTTACAACCACCTATAAGAAATATGAATAGTTAATACTAATTTTTAAAAATGAATGAAAAGAAGAAACATTTTAAAGATGAAGTACCTTATTGTGAGAACCCCATGTAAGCAACCTACATTTATTTATCCGCTCTTGATGCCTTACCATTGGCTCCCAATCCTATGAATAATTAAAAAAAATTATCAAAAGATGATATAAAGGGGTCAAATGTGTTGTTTATAGGAAAAATAACACTACTTACTTTATAGGAGGACTTCCGGATACACAATATTCGTTGTCGAAAGTGAACAATCATCAAAAAGAAGGGTAATGCGATTTTCACTTGTGCATTAAGATAACACTACATATAACTGGCCATGACTAAAAAAAGGAGTGCGCAAGTCAATTCCCACAAATTTTACGGATTGACCCTGTGATTTGTTGATGGTCATTGCATATGCTAGTCGAATTGGGAATTGGCGTCTCACAGTTTTTATAGGGATCTCCACCGATGTAGGAGATAGTGAGACTTTGGGAATGGATAATAAATTTCCACACTTATCACCAGTTAATATTTGCCCCTCAATAACATGCTCTCTGCATTTTTTAATGACTAATCGGGTGCCATTGCAAAGACCATCATTTGGAACAATGTTTCTCAAAAGCATAATTAGAGAACCCATCTTTAACTCCAACTCAAAAAGGGGTAAACCAGAAGGACTAAGAGAATTCAAAAACCCATTTGGGTATTGGCTATGTACATCTCTACTGGACTCATTGACAATCATTTTTTCGGCACTAAAATAAGTTTTTGTATCACCTGGGAAGATATTCAATACCAAATTATTTATAGCATTCCCATCATCATTCTGTACTTAAAGAATTGCTCGTTCAGTGAGGAAGGTTAGTGTAACAATACCGACCACATTCAGCAATGGATACACCTTTGCAATTAAATCATTGACATCATTACACTTTCGTATTGAGGAAGGACATGATACAATTTCAAGTGGATTGGACCCAATCTATAAAAATAAATAAAAAATCAAATGCATGTAGTAGGATGAAAGAAAATTGTTCAAAATAGAAAAGAGTAAATAATGATACCTGATCTAAGAAGGTAGAGAATTGAATTGTCTCATGCTCCAACGGGTTTAGTCTCATGTTTAGATGTAAGGTCAAAACATGGATGTTCCTCCGAAGTAGAGATCGTCTTAATGAAGTGGAAACAATTTCTTCTCTAACTCCTCTAGGGATAACTGCTAAGATTTGTCGAAAATCACCACCAAGAACTACTGTAATTCCTCCGAATGGCTTTTTAGCATCACAAATATATTATAGTGTTCTACCTATAGCCTTAACACAATGCCTATGTTGCATAGGAACTTCATCCCATATTATAAGCTTGGCTGATTTAAATAACTCTGCGTGTATCGATTGCTTTGTAAATCCATAGTTTGAGTTTTCAAGAATGTCCAAAGGTATGCAAAATGTTGAGTGTGCAGTCCGACCACCAACCAATAACAAAGAAGCAAAGCCAAAAGAAGCAACAATAAAAACCGTATAACCTAAACTACGATAGAAGGTAGCAATTATATTTTACAAAAATGTCTTTCTCGTGTCAGTACCTCCATTCAAAAAATATATAGTCCCCTTATTCTAAAACATAGATGATCTTATCACTGAGTAAGCTATACGGTGTCCCTTATTAAGGCGATCAACATCTAATTATGCGTTACCTTGCTCTGCTAACGATTGTAATAGATGATGCTCTGAGAGTAATCTATTACCACTCAAATCATAAGGCATCTATCATCCAATTCAAGATTTTTGATTATACTAGATTTTGGGGTTAACCACCTATGTTCCAATTAGTCCTTTACATGCATAAGATTAATTCATACTGTTTAATCACCAAATTTCAAACTAGAACCCATAAATCACATGATATTTACTAGGATGAACCAAGAAGCATATTTAACGTTAAATTAAGCAAGAAAATTAAGTGTGGGGAATGCTAATCTTCCCCTTGATCTTATTTTAGTCCCAAATCCCCAGTTAGGATTATTTCCCTAGTTTTAGACCCCCAAATGGGCCCAAACGCTTAATTAGACTACCCCAAAAGATTTCCAACTTATACCCATACCGCACGACCATTTCTTATTGTTTAAAACACCTAAATGAGCCCATAAAACTTCTCAGAATCCATTCCAATGATTTATTATTCTATAATTATATCTATAATCGTGTCACACATAATATATTAATTTTTTACTACACATGTAATTATTTTCCCTTGTAATCATTCGCATAAAAAAGAAAACTCACATGATTATGACATAATAATAAATTACTCATTCATAATCAAAAATTCCAATTTACCGATTAAATTTAATTCCATTAAGTTTATTTTATTCCAAAAATTATAGTTTTATTTATTCAAGTAGGAGGAAGAGTACTTTGAGTGGTTGCAGTTCGCGCCTGTTCCATCCTATGGGGTGGATGGGTTGAGGAGGAAGAGCTCTTAGGATGGTGTATTCTCAGTTAAGAAATATCATAATGTGTTAAAGGGATGTGGGAGTGCTTCTTTTCCATGGAATATTTTATGGAAGAGTCATGCGCCTCCCAAGGTTAGCTTCTTTCTGTGGACCGCTGCCAGACAAGGAATATTGACTATTGAGGGATTACAGAGAATAGGGAGGAATTTGGCCACTAGATTTTGGTTGTGTAGGAAGGAGGATGAGATATCGAATCACCTTCTCCTACACTATCAGGTGACTAGGGGTCTTTGTGATTTTATTTTCTCTTTATGCCAAATGTTTTGGGTTATGCCTCGTACGGTGTATAAAGTGATGACAACATGGAGGAGGCCTAGGGGTTAGATTGGCCCGATGGTGATGTGGAAGATGTCCCCTCATTGTGTCTTTTGGACTGTCTAGCAGGAGAGGAATCGGAGATGCTTCGAGGGGGTCGAACTTGATCCCTCTCGATTTCGGTAATGTTTTCTAAGTATTTTTCTTACTTGGCATATGAAAAGGCATGATTTGTCATTGTGTCTCTTTCTTTAGTTTTTGGAGGCATTTCAAGTGCTAGGCTAGTCTCTTATGGGTTCTAACCCATTGCTTTATGTTTTGTATACTTCCTGTATACGGGATTTCACCCTCTTAGGCGGGTTTGTTTTATTGAATCATTTACTTAATGAAATTTTATATATATATATATATATATGTGTGTGTGTGTGTGTGTGGGGTGGGGGGTGGGGGGGTGGGGGGGTGGGTGGGTGGGTGGACAAAAGGGATGATATATTCATGGTCTTCCTGCGCACCTATATTTATCCACTTATATGGACTTCCACATGTAATCCTTTATTCCAAACCTTGATTGACATATACAAATAAATAATATAAAGAATATTTAGTTCATCATAAAGTTACCCCCAAGACCTGTTATGTTGATTGACATCAATGGTTCATCTAATTTTGAAATATATTTAATGAGCCAGCTCATTGGAATATATCCCAGGTCTATCTTTGAAATTGCTCAAAAAAAATTATTATTGATGGAATTTTTTTTTCGACTCGACAATAATGCAAGATATTTTTTTTAACCTAACACGAACATAGTCTAAAAAATACGATATGAAATGAAATCATATATTATTCTATAACAAGAACAAGATTCAATTAAAATTAGATCATATATGAAATATTTTTCTTTACCTAACATGAAAACGAACATGATGCAAAGAAATACCAATGCAACTTGAAATCAATTTTTTTTCCTAACACGTATAGTTATTTTGCCTAACATCTGGTGGAAAATACGAGTCTCCTTTTTCTATTTCCTTTAATTATCTTCACACACACACACACACACACACACACACAAACACACATATATATATATATACACAATATATTCTAGAACTTTATTAATATTATTATTAATTCCAATGGCACACGTTCTAGAAAATCATTAACGATACTATTTTTCAGAACATTATTTGTTTTTTACTGAACGTTCCAATAAATAACAAAATATATTTTTGATGTTTTTAAATTAATTCATAATAAACCTATTAACATATTACTATAATATTAACATTGTTTTTAATATCAACGTTTTACTAATTATTAATGTTCCATAAAATAACTAATTAACATTCCACTAATATTAACATTGAAGAAATAATAACAAAATGGGGTATTTTGACTTTAGCATCCATTTAATTTTCATAATTAGATTTTACCCACTATTTATTTTTTTACACCTTACTAGTCAAGCTGTTATATTTGCTAGAAAAGTCCAAACTATCCCCATTATACATTATTTAAAGTTCAACTCACTTGTTATTTTCATTATATACCTAAGACACTTTATTAATTAAACTGGGTATTTTATTATAATATTTTTAAAAAATAAAAAATTTAGTGAAATAAAAAAAACACTTTTTGTTGCATTTTAATACATGAAAAAACGGTTTGCTCTTCCTGGTTTAAATAAGAAAATTTTAAACTAATAATAGTTTTGGGAATTTAGTTTTGTCAGAACGAGCATGATGCGGATGTTCAATTTTATCATATTAATATATTGTTAATTAGTGATATATTCTATTTTGTGAATGATAAAAAACTTGGGTAAAGTCCCGATCGCAAGTCTTTTAGAAGCCACCGTAGGTTGCGGTGGGTGGTCGCTGGGAGAAATTTTTTTGGGACTTTTTTTTTCTTCTGCTTGACCCAGCAAATGACTCTTCTTCAATAACTCTTCACCCGCATATCTCTTCTTAAAAAGTGACCATTATCTTCAAGGAGTCTTCGCAAGGAAGATATTTATGCCATGGTGGAAAGGTGAATTATTGTCATTTGATCTCATATTGGTAATTATTTGATTTTTGCATGTCTCATAGTTATGCTTGTTGCATAATTTGTGTGCTAATTAATTTATTAATTAGGACACACATTTTTATGGACAACAGGGTTTATTATTTTGAGACTGGTCTAGATCGCAATTTTCTTAAAATTTTAGATTTATTTATTCTATTCTTAATTAGGTTTAATCGCGTAGTTAACTTAAAGTTTTAAATGAAATTTTGATCTCCGAGCTTTGTTTGAATTTAAAAATGAATTTATTTTTTAAAAGTTAAAATAGTGAGAACAAAAAATTAATTTATACAAGTAAATTAAAAACTACTAACGATTTAATTTAGTCTTTTAAAATTGATTAAATTATATTTTCAAAAATCTTTAAGTTTTTAAATATTAAGTAAGAGAGGGGGTTGAACATAAACCTCCCTGTCTCCATTAGGGTTTGAAGAATGTGATGTTATTGAATCCTCACATCATCTTGTTTTCTCCCCTATGAGATGGAAATAAATCACGACATCTGATATGCATAAAACACACGTGATAATTCCGAGAATTTTATTATGAGTGAACTCGATCTCCTTAAAGGGAAAGTCCTTTACGAGCATGTTGTAACTCAAGGAATTAACTAATGGTGTATAGTGTAACACCCTATATTTTTAATGATTTTTAAATGTGGGATTAATTAAATTAAATATGAGGAATTGATAATTAATTCAGATTAAAATAAATATAAACTAGCTAGAAAAAGGGTTAGTAATTATTGATATGAAATATATTGAATATTACTTAGTGAATAAAGTAATATGTGATTATGAATATATTAAAATTGTCGTGAGTGAAAAATACGATAGCTACAGTAAATTAGTTGGGATGTTCGTGTCAGTCGTGTCAGGACTCAATTTATAAAATAAAAAGTATTTTACTTTTAAACCATCCGTATGGTCATTTTGAGTGCACCAAAGTGTCCGTAAGGGTCGAGATAGTCAGAAAACTCTACCTGAAGGTTTAGTTTGGGTCCTGGGGTACTTTTAGGCCAAACCAGCTCCCTAGAGGGGTATGTAAGTCATTTGTATTTTTGGGGAAATATGACCTATGAAATTAAGAGGTTTATATCATCTGGTAATAGGTGTCTTTGAGGGTTACAATTCATAGAGTTGCAGAGAGGCCATAGGAGGGAGAAGATATGAGGTTCCAAAGGCTAGAACCACCAATTCCTACTCCAATTACACCACCACCACCACCATCATCACGACATCTGATATGCATAAAACACACAAGTGAAAAATCATTAATACATGTTACTACAATCTTATAAACCTTTTATTGTGAGTTTAGGAAGAGTAATGATGGTTTGGAGGTGTAAAAATGGATAAAAACCATAACAGACAAAGGTAGAAGACAATACCTGTAGGGGCGAATCGATTCGGCTGCTCAGATTTTGGCCACTTTTCTCTTATTTTGTTTAGAATCTTTGGGAAATGTTTGAGATTCACTTATTCGATTAAATTTTAAATATAATAGGGATTATACTGAAGTACCAGTAGGCCTAGCTTAGGTTTTAGGCTTGTCCCTATGAGGGGAATTTGAGGGATAAGTTAATTAGGCGTAATCGAGAGAAAAATCTAAATTGTAAAATAATTTGAGTCTCGGGAATTTTGGAAAAATGATGACTTAGACTAATAAAATATGAGCGAGTTACCTACTGATATTATATATAGAATAATGGACAACCTTCGAGTGATGAGAGATGCTCGGGAACGTATGATAAGAAGTATAATTGAAATCTACTAATATGTGGGATATAAATATACTACGTATGGGACATGTGATATTAGATGTGCATATAAAAATACCAAGGATATGAAATATAGGTGGTGTGAATACCTATTGCATGATTTCTTATATGTTTGACATACTTACGCTGCTTGCTATCACGGGATGTTTATTTGGCAACGGGGTCTATCTTATCCTGATGAGCCCACTGTGGGAATTTTAGGCTTGAACCTCAGAACATAAAACTTTGGTTGGATCACTATTTGTAAGAACAATGGTGTGCACGATCATTTGGGGTGCGTAGGTAGATGCGTAGCCCCATGTAATACCCCACGGTTTTTGGAGACTGAGAAATTAAATTTTTGGGAAAATAAAATTTAATTGAATTGGAGAATTTTAAAATTTGGGAAAGGAGGTCCATAAATAGAGAATATTTTAAAGTATTCCAGATGATGATTTTGAGTGTACCATCAATCCCGGAAGGGTCGAGATAGCCAAAATAACTGTCATTGAGTTTTATTTCGGCTCCGAAATATTTTTAAGTCAGTTTGACTCGAATTGGTGTAAATGAGTCATTTAAAGTGTGTATTAACATTTAAAATTGGGTTTATTGTTTTAAGGGATTTAAGGCTTACGGATGAAGCCTTCTCATTTTGAGAAAGAGAGAAATAGAAAAGAAGAGAAAGAAGAAGAAAGGAGGAGAGAGAGGAAGAAAGCTTGGAGGTTTCCGGCCCCAAACGCGACATTGAGGACGATTCAACCTCTACAAATCTGAGGCAAGTGTTTAATCTTGCTAAATAGCTATTTGGATATTTCATTTCATAATTTGTGGGTTAAAGAAATGGATTTTTGGGTATTAATATAAAAACCTAGATTTTTGGGTTAAATCTTGAAATCAATGTTTAAAAATGGGTTTAATGGAATAGAAATGGTTGGGATCAACTTTGGGTTGATTTATGGGCTTAAAATCATGATTTGATGAAGGTTAGGGGGTTAGAATGAAAATTTTAGGGTTTAAAATTCGTGGGTTCATTGAAGAAGAAGAACCCTTCAAAATCTGCAGACCCGAATCGAGTCGCCCTTTAAGCAAATCGATTCGGTTTAAGGAAACTGGCAGGTCTGCATTGACCGAATCGATTCAGACCCAAGCCGAATCGATTCGGCCTGTGGTAGACGCCCAGGTCTTTGGACCCGAATCGATTCACCTTGGAGGTCAAATCGATTCGCTAGGCCGAATCGATTCAGAATAGGGCCGAATCGATTCGGAAATAGGGCATTTTGAGGTATTTTCTCCATAGTGATTCCAAACCCTTTTTGGTTGGGTTTATTGATTTGGGGGCCTTCTCTTGTGATGTAAGAGATATGTTCTTGGAGACATATAAGGAGTTTCTCACATATTAGGATTTTGGGGACTCCTTAGGGTAAATTGGGAGAAATGTATCCATGTATGTATTGGAGTTGCATATGGAGATTGTGGGGAAACCTCATCGAGGTTGGAAATACCAATTATAGATATAAAGGTATAAATATGATGTGAGGTTGAGAACTCTTAGAGAGTGAGGGGTCTCATGTCCTTAGAAATGTTTAGACTAAGGAACAATCGATAACTCAATAGGAGTAAGGGTTCATAAGATTAATTTGAACCATAGGTGAAATTGGGAACAATTTGGATCGTACTATCGACTAGAATAAGCGGTAGCATAAATTCTTGTTAGGATAGTTTACACGTAATTATGGGGAAATAACCATTGAGATTCCAATACTTGAAACGAGGTTGGAAAAATTTGAGGTTTTAGACTATTAAGTTATGTATGTGCCTATGGTTAAATAGTACTAAAGGTAATTATGTACTTTCGAATATGGATGAAACGTGTAGTGATGGGTTCCTACACAAAATTTTGGGTGATAACCCTAAGGTTGAATATGTATGTATATATAAATACATATGATTTTGGGAGACTATTCATCATAGGAAAAATGATTGAATATGTTTCAAGTGAGGGATTGTATTCACATATTGAGGTAAATTAATTGAGTTTGTGGTGACGGCTTGTATATTGAGGATTATGTATACTTATAGCCGAGTTTATATATCTTATACATATGAACGAGAATGAGTTTGTATATATAGATGTAACGATGTGTGAATATATGTACATATATCTATATATAAATATGAATATATGGATATATTTCTGTTGTGGACATACATGGTATTGATATTTAAACCGTATATGATGGTTTGATATTTGATCATATGGTGGGATCATATGGATGTATGTATATTGTGCATGTGAACGATATATATACTTATGTGGTTAAGCATACCCCGCTCATGATATCATTGGGAAGTTGCACGCGTAGAGGGTGATCATCTGGACATATAGAGCAGGGTGTGGATATTTCCCAGGTCATAGTCGTCACGTGTGTTATTATATGATATATATTTTGGGATGAGACGTGGTGGGTATGTTTCGTCTCATTGCCAGTTGGAGCTATGACTGCTTGCCGGGACGTCGTGTGTGTTGAGTTACCACGAGATGGGTGTCATTGAGCCCCACTATGGTGGTCCCCAGTTGCTACGTGAGCAGGGCACTGGGAAGATGATAGCATGGTGCAGTTTTATTGGCAATATATATAGTCGGGTGGATTATGTGCATGTCCATTTTACACCAGATATGATATGTACACTTGGTCATGGGTATGGATGATGTTTATATATGGTGAGAAAAAATATCTGTATATATATTTATATATATCCTATAGATGAAAGGATATAGAATCTTTATGCAGTACATCTTGGATGATTATGATGTACTAGATAAATGGGGGTTGATGTATCACATTTAAGGAATATTTAGGTTACATCATCCCAAGGATATTGTTGGAGATGCTAGTTGTAGTAGTAGTAGTATACTATTGTATGTATGGCATTATGGATCTCCAGGATCGACATTGTCAAGGAGTAGTGTAACGGGGTGGTTCCTTGTTTGGATTTCGCTTTGCGAGACACCCCACGCACGAAACGTGGTGCAGTGTTGAGATTGGAGAAAAGTTTTGTCAAATAATTATGTGTGGCATTATGGATCTCTAGGTTCGACATTGTCAAGGAGTAGTGTAACGGGGTAGTTCCTTGTTTGGATTTCGCTTTGCGAGACACCCCACGCATGAAGCATAGTGCATTGTTGAGATTAGAGAGAAGTTCTGTCAATAATTAGTTATGGCGTAATGGATCTCCAGGATCGATGTTGTCAAGGAGTAGTGTAACGGGGTGGTTCCTTGTTTGGATTTCGCTTTGTGAGACACCCCACGTATGAAACGCAACGCGACGCCGAGATTGGAGAGAAGTTTTGTCATTTATAAAATTGTATGCATGTTAATTAGAAATTAAATTATATGTTTCAACCCAAATGCATATTGGGTAACTTATTAATATTTATAATTGGTTAAATTATAAACCATAATCCATTAAGCCTAATAAGGCATATATGTTTGAAAATAAATACTTAACTGTGTTTAGAAAGAGTGGATTCTTGGGTTATGGTAGGGAGGCAAATCTCGTGGGTATAGGCTATGGCTATGGTATGTTAGGTTGTCCTTATGGGTGGGGTAACTTAACTAAAATTTGAGGACGCGAATAGGTGCGCGCCTTTAGATGATAGGTGAGTTGGGTTCCATGAGAGTGCAATTCCACTTTAATTATGAAATATGTACACCAATATTTATTATGCACGGTTAACACACTTGCTAAATATTTTTCACACTCGGGCTCTGACCCGTTTACTTTTCTCTCATGTCTGTATATATATATATATATATTACTACTTCTTTAAACATGGATGCCGGATGGATGCCGGATGACCTTCTATCCAGAGTCTTGGGAGCCGTGACATGTGCGGACTGTTGCGGGATATATCTTGTAGCCGCTTCCTACTTCTTTAAACATCTAGGTAGGATTCATGTTGTACATCGGGTGTATACCCAAGGGATATTTATAGATGTGTATATTTATTTCATTTCAGTCATTGTATTGGCTGTGACCCGACAACTTATTCGGGTTTACTTCCTTGTGGTATATTCAGTTGTAGTTATTTATTTCAGTTTATTCTAGCATTTTCATTTCTCATAGTTCTTTCATGCATCTTTCTTTCCTTTCTTAGTAGTTCTATAGTGTTGGTTTGTTATCTGTTGCATATTTTATTTTATTATAAAATTTCGCTTATATGATATCGGGTAGTTAGTCCTATATTATGTAGTACCGACAGTTGATGTTGAGACTGGACCATCTGAAACTCCTGATTTAATGTTGTATAGGGCTGGCCACCCATTATTATTTTAAGAGGGGTGTTACACCCCAAAGGCCTAGGACTATGTTTTCCTCCACTTGTGTGGGATTTGTATTTGTGGTTCGAGTGTGATCCCAAATCGATTGTCTTTATTTAGTACACGAGGTACCGAGACTCGATAGCAGAGTATGCATGCACCCAACTGAGCCTAGGGGTGCCGTATTAGTATATATATAATAGTGTGAGGAATATATATATATACTTGTGATTTATTCTACTCTGTAGACTTAGTAGATAAGAAAGATAGTGAAATCTAAAATAACCTAAGTATGTGGACACTTAACTTTTAATTGTGGAACTCCTCACTTGAGTAAAAGATATGGAAATAATTTAATAATCTATTGTGTGGGAAATACGGATGGTGCTATGAGTTAATAATTTAAAAGACAAATGAACTAGTTAGGTGGGATATTCTTAAATAGAATAGTTTATCAGTATGTTTGCCTGCACAATAGTTGAGAGGTGATAATCTCAAGTGAGAGCTCAAAAATCTAACATGTATATGATATATGCTTTACAACATTTTAAATACTTGCTAAAATGTTTTAAATTGTTTTTTACTCGAGCTCTGATCCATTTCTTCCAAATATGTTTTTCTTTGTGAAAATTCATTTTAGGTGTCCAGCCATAGGGATGTCAGACATAGGATTTTAGATCATTTGATGTGCTGTAGCAACAGTGGAAGCTACAGGTCTTCCATATTAGATGCCTCCACTCCTATCCATTTCTTTTCCTTATGCAGTTGTTTCAGTCAGGGAATGTTGCCCACTCTAGACCTTATTTATTGCAGAGATGTTGGAATTCATTTATTTCTAGTGGATGGGACATGGTTTTATTTGGATGATTATATTTGGGACTTCTGACTGGAGTGTTTATTCCAGTTATTTTCATTTATTTAGATACTTTGATATTTCCTTATGTTGGTTTTATTTGGATGGTGAATGTGGTTTAGAGATTTTATATTCTTGCTTGTTAAAAAAGATTAAAATTTTGACATTAGCTTAATTAACTAATAGGTGATTATTAATTAAAAAGTTTTAGACAATGATGCTAAGAATGAGCCAACTAAGAAACCTGTTTTAATTTAATAAAGGATTAATCACCCGATATTTAATTGGATAGGATGTCACATATACTTAACATAATGAATGAAATATGACTTCATAAAGGAACAAAGATACTTGTCATCATTTTATTTTTAATAAGTTGTATAAGTTAACTCTTTGAAATTGATTTCATTTTCAAAATTTATGATTCGCATATTTCAAAATGGCCTGAAAATTCAACCAACTCGCTTCAATATTAAAGGATAACAAACTTGCATGCATGGACTATATAAGCTGGAGAAATAAGACATTGTCCTAGCTGTTAAGGACTATAGGTTTGTTTTGACTGAAACTTGTCATACCAATCCTAATGAGGGGCTCCTAAAAAGGATGTCTAAACTTATCAGAGGTGGTAAAAGGCTGATCACATGGATCCTTGTAACATATTGGCCTCCATCACCAATGATTTTTAACACCGGGACCAGCAGATGTAAAGCTCTTATGACATGATTCTGAACCTCACGGATAAGTTCGAGTATCATAATTTTACCGTAAGGCTAGATGCTATGGAAAAGTTGGTTAACACCAATATGTAAGATGGTATTGCTATACACAAGCATATTCTTAAGAAGATATTCACCTTCAGGGAATTGGAGGTTCTTGGATCCAAAATTGATTGGGAAACCCTGGTTGAAATTATGCTCCAATCACTACTGGAGTTTTTTAAACAACTTTACCTAAACTATTCTATGAACAAGTTTCATAACTCTATGGCACAACTGGTTAAAGAACTCTTAGATGTAGATAATACCACCAAGCATTAAGGGTGTGGTTTTGGTTGCTGAGAAATGCCCATCTTCTTCTATTCGCAAAGTAAGAAGAAGAAGGAAAAGTCTCGAAAAAAATCCATGGTTGGTAAGACTACCTTTAAACCTCACGTAGTAGGTAAAATGTTAAAAGGAAATTGTCATATCCATAAATGGTATGGATATAGGAGGAAGCATTGCCCGATCTTCTTATCAAGGAAGAATGAAAATGATAATTTCTACTTTCTCATTGAGATATGTTGTATAGTACAATCTACTGGTACCTGGTGTGTAGATTCGGGATACACTAATCATATTTGTAATTACTTGCAGGGGCTCCATGTAGCCAGGGTGTTTAGTGATGGAGAAATATTTTTCTTCATTAGAGATAATAGCAAACTAGTAGCAGTTGTAATACCCCATATTTCTGCGTATGTTTAATTTCATTAATTTCAAAATTAATTAGGATAATACATTTTATTTAAATTGCGCGAGTAAAGTAATTTAATATGATTTATTTAATAAATGTGATAATTAAATATTAATCGAGAGATAGATATTGATTAATATTTTGATGAAATTTACTGAGTGTGAATAGTAAATAATAAATTATTATTATTATACGACTTAGCGAGTGATATGTGCGTATTTTTATTTATCTCACTAGGAGTTGAGTGTAGACTATTTTGAGGTGAGAAATGAGAAATATATTTTTCATGACTCGTATGATAATTTAGAGGTCACGGATGACCCTGATAGGGTCAAAATAGCCGAAATAGTGTACTCAGGGGTTTAGATTGGGTCCCGGGTCAATTTTGGACCAAACCGGCACCTATTAAGGGCATTTTGGTCATTTTAAAAATAGAGGGTAAAGGACCTATGAAAATTAAAGCCTATATCTGATGGTTAGGATTGGGGTTTAGGGTTCATAACTCACAGATCATGGAGAGGCCATTAGAGAGAAGAGAGAAACCATTCCTAAAAAGCTTAAGGAGAATTCTTGATGTTTGGAAGGTATTCTTGCACCCTAAGCACCTAAGGAGTGAAGATTCATGGAGGAGACATATAGATTCATCACCTTCTTCACGAAATTAGATTCTGCAGTAATCAATGGAAGTTGTTTATTGCAAATTAAATTGAAGTTATAATACACACGTGTAGGGATTGATAAATAATTTGATTATGAATGAATTCTTGGGAGAAATAGTGAATTTAATTCATGTTGGAATAGGATTTCATGTAGATGAAATTATACCTATAGAGGAAACTGAATTCATATGTTATTGCACATGTTTTTACGGATTTAAATATGGGTTTATGGTTAAACTTATGAGAAGAACTCCAAACTAGGGTTATTCATGATAAAACTTTTTAACCCGTTCTTAACTAAATTTCACGAAGATTTGATGTGTTAGTAATGTTAAAAATCATCATGTTTTGGGTGATTGGTTGTGAATTTGGTGGGCTATCATGAGAGTCTAAGGTATGTTAATGGAGGCAGATGCATGAAGAAGATGAACTAGGTATGTCACTGCTTGGTTGATCGATCGACCCTTGAATCTCGATTGATCGACTGATTGCTCGATCTACCAAAGATGAGTTCGGGTTTTTTTGCTTGTTTAAATTCTTGTGTTGACCAACAAGGGAGGGGAACCCTAGGAATGATATGATACTTATTTGGGGACTGAATAATGACATTGGGGGGAAAATGGGGAATTGAGTTATGGGAAGATTTAACATCAATTCAAGATGTACACCAGTAGGTTAGAGATAATAACTACTGAAACTATATATAAGGGGTAACTAGGGACTTTTAGAATTATGTGAAGGCTTAAATATAAAACGATAGCGAAAGAAATCGTAAAATAAAAGGTACGGTGAGTATTAGAGAGATATATACTGCGTACCAATGTGAATTATTAGGTTGTGTGAATACCTACTATATTAAATACTTAGGCGGTTTGAATGTCTAGAGTATACTGATTATATTGGGGTCAATGGATATCTGAACCAATATATGTGCATGTATAATATTTACATTGGGGTTGACGGCAATTCGGACGAATGTAAACTCATAGGTGGCGTGAATACCTACTTTAAAACTACTTAGGCGGTGTGAAAGCCTAAGGCATACAAACTCTATTGGGGTAGATGGTTGTTCGGACCAATATACAAATAACATTTATATGGGGGTCTATGGCTATCCGGACCAATGCAAATGATAGGATTAATTGGGGTCGATGGCAAAGACCAAACCAATAAGTCCTTAATGTCTGATAATAGAACTTTATTGCAGAAAATACACTTATAGTATATATATTATGTGTGAAATATATATTCATGTAAATAATCTATTTAAGTGGAGTAGTAGACGATAATATGGCATAATCACATTTCAAAGTAAATTAAGTAGTGAGACATAATGATAAATACGGAAAGCTAACCTCTGTGGAAATGTTACTTAGTAAATAATTAGCATATGAGAGATGTTAATAAAAAGGGGTGCACTGTATGGGCGGTACAGGAACTTAGATGTATAGATAAGTTCAGTGAGATACTTTAGTCTGGTTAACTTTGGTAGGATACCTAGGTGGGCTATGTTTAGAACGTTAGGCATGCACTATAGATGAGGGGTGAGGAAACTAAAGAGAGAGTGTACGTGGTCCTAACATGTGTAATAAAAAATCGATTTTTTATTGAGATAAACTACTTACTAAATATTTTCAAAACGATTTGTGTACTACACTTGCTATACAAAATTTAAAAACCTTTTAGGCGTCCATCCACAGGGGCGCCAGGCGTGACTTCTTTCCAGGGACTCGGAGCTATAGCACTGTGGATGCTGATAGGACTTATTTTCTAAATGATTCCCTCATTCTAATATAGTGTAGGATTTCATTTCTCTATTTCATTTACGGACATGTTGTCCAATGACAGTCTTCAATTATTTAGATTTCTGTTATCATGGAGTAGTTTCTTTAAATTTTGGCAGACTGTTAATTCGGCAAACATGGTTTCATTTATATATATTTCGTGATGGTTGGATTCTATATTATTGTGATTGGTTACTTTAGTTCAGTATGGTTCTTTTAATTGTTGTTAAGAAAGATAAAATTTGGCACCAGTCTAATTTCACTTAGGTGGTTACTAATTTAAAAAAAAATTGACAGTGATGCTAAGAATGAACCACCTGAGAAACCTGTTTCAATTTTAATAAAGACCTTATCAATCGATGTTTAAATTAGACGGGGCGTCACAGCAATAGTAGTAGAAAATTTAGTTTTTAACTTTAGTGAATGCAACAACTTAATATTTGTAGATTATTTTTTTTATCTTCCTATCATTAAAAGAAATTAATAGTTTTTAATGGATATTTCGCGTATTTTAACGATGGTGTTTTTATAAAAAATGTTTAATCTCTTATCTATTCTGGTACATTAGAAATTTGGGGCATAAATTGATGTGGTAATGTGGATTAAATGGTTATAAGATGTATGACTAATTTTTAAGTACCCATTTATGTGTTTATGTAAATGAAATCACGATTGGATTGAAACATGGGAACAAAAGAAAAGAGTTCATATAAAGAAACTACAAAATCTGGGAAGCAGTGGCATTTTGAATCGATTCGGCCTTAGTCCAAATCAATTCGACAGGGCGAATCACTTCAGCCAAGAAATTGAATCAATTAGGTCCTGCTAATAGGGCGTGTTTGGGTAAGCATTTAATGTTGTATATTTTTTGAACCTCGTACGAGTTGGTGGGACGATGTTTGGGGCAATGAGGAATTTATTAAAAATCTAAATGTGACGCATATATTGACTAAAATATTATATTTAACTAGATGGTTCAATAATTGTGAATGAAGTTGGAATTGATAATTAGCTAGATGGTCAATTATTAATTGATGAATAATTGTGGGTAACATGTGGGACATTTGGGTAATTATAGAGTAATTACTTATGCATATTATATGGGAATAACTGTATGTACTTATGTTTATCTTGAATGACCCTTTTCAAACCCCATCTTCAAGTGTCCCATAAATACTGAGAACATCATCTCCATCTTCACTCCAAGTCACCTAGGATTTTCAATGTTGAAGTGTGGTCTTATACCTATAAAAATCTCGGTTATGGCTGTTGGTAATGGTGGGGGTGTGGTGACGACCTGGCAGTGTGTTTTTCCTCCCATGAAAGCCCCATCCTTGAGAGAAAAGATGTTGGGAGGTCCGGTGGTTATTTTCTCTAAGACACACGATTTCATCCTCTATATAACCTTGGTCAATTGGATTCTCCCCTTAAAAGTAATTCTCATTACCCCATATCATTCCATATATGGTGTTAATTAAATCTCTACTCGATAGCACCTTGGTAAATATGATCCAAGGGTTGGCAAGATGACACCGTGAATGCAGGTCGACTGCATGTTGTACAACTTCCCATATTACTCTTCAATTTTTATATAAGACCAGTAGTCTACAAATCTACTCATTCAATCACCCAACGCATCCAATCGTTAAGGTTTCCACGGAATGATCCAGTATATTGATCAACGGCTAGCAAGTTGAGAGCACAAAAGGGGACAGACTTCACCCTACTTATTCTAGCGATGACTTAGTCATTCAAGAGGCCATCCTAGTCGTTCGAACAACGGGTTGGTGGTTCAAGTGACATAGCCTTTCTTGCCTAAAGTGACAGCAACTTGACTTTCGTGAGTGTCCATTAATTTCCTTAATTCCCTTAAATTACAAAAGTGGGGGATAACAAATAGCTCTAAACAAAAGATGGGATCTTTATAAACAACTCTCTCTAATTTGAAATGATAATTATCCTTATACATAATTCATTCAATTCCCGTCAATCTAATGTTTCTCTATATAATCCAATTTAGTACCCTCACATCCTTATAATTATTTTTTTGTTCCTCTACGTATAAATTCTATATATAATTATATAAATTTATCGGGTGGGGTATTCAATAACCCCTCTATAAAGGGTTCTTCATCTTGATTAGGTCGCCTAGCTAATATTATAGACGTTGAATTGACCCCTTTCAAGGTTGTTCCTCCTTCTCAGTCTTCACGGTCTTCTTTATTCATCCTCAGCTCTCGGTTGAGCTCTGTTCTCTCTTGGATGTTTTCTTTGACTTATGCGACCCTCTGACACTTTACCTTGACCGGGTAAAGCAATCAACCCTACTGGTCTCAGATCTCTTTGACTCTTATCTGTATTCCCTAGGTTCTCTAGTTTCCCTATACGGGTATGCCCATGGAGTTATTGGGCCTAATAAATAAAAATAAAAACCTATGCTCAACCTTTCCAACACGCTTGGACTCTCCCTCGAGTTGGTTTGATCATCATCACAGCTTATTGTTCGAATGATGGATGTTGATCCTGGCCTATAGGAATTACCGTCTCACCTAGATCTTGAGAATCTAGAACTGCTACCCTCTCTATATTAGCCAAAATAAAATTTCCTCAGGTTTCAAGTGAACCAATATAGTTTAACTTCCTCATGGCCCAATATGGGGACAGAAGTGGCATTTCATGCCTTCTATAAGAGTTCTCCCTAATTTTTAGGGTGATAGGGAATCTCTGGCATGTTCTATCTGGTGAGAATACTTTGAATGGCCTGTTTCTTGCTCTCATGTAGATCCTCTTGGCTCCTAGATAGGCACTATAAGATCACTTGAAAATTTCCCACACCTACATATGTAGAGGGTGGAACTCCTTTTCTAGTACAGACACTTCTAAGTTCTCACCCATTTTTTGACATAAATTAGAAAAAATAAAGTATTGTAGCCGCAAAAACAGAGTAGCGTAAAAATAGAAAAATGGATTATAATAATATACAAATAAAAAATCACATATTCAAAGAATTAATGGTAATTAAAGTGAAATTGATTAAATTTAAAAATAACCCGTCTAAGCCCTGATGAATCGAAGTGTGATTCACTGGTGTACCATAAATGGGTATCCTCGAGTGTTTGAAATTGAAAATAATGGAAAGCAAGAATGAAAAAGTCAATTACCACGGACAGTGCCAATATATTATTACCTAAAACTAGAATATTGATTTTTCTTAGATTAAGTACACAAATTATAACCAAATAACAAATAAGAGATGTAATGATTGAAATACAAAATCTAGAGATAATAGTAAATATATGAGAGGAAGAGAATAAGAGAATAAGAGCTTGAAAGTGGTGCCTATGTCCATAGGTGCAATGTAAATTGTATTGATTTATTAGGGAAATACCATAGATTAACACAATAGTGAAGCTCTCAAGTTTTCTCTTGAATTGGACAACCTAATAGTAAGGAAAATATCTCAAATACCCTAAAAGCGTGGGCGTATGCGCTATTTATAGGGTATTAGAGAAGAGGGGAAATAGACTACTATATGTCTTGCTTTTATAGGTTGCGCAATTACATGTCTTACATGTGATATAAGGGAGTGATCATAAGGTTAATTATTAGAACATGGGGGAATATTTGCATATATCCCCCACGTGTGTGCACTACTGACATCATCAAATCACAACATGCTTGCTATAACGGAGTTAATTAATATTATTTGTTGATTGCTAACTAACAGGGTTGCGTGACCCAACTAGATTACTAGGGACGATTAGATTAGTAGCTAGGCCGATCTCATTTCTATAGGTGTTGAGTACAGGTGTCCTCTTCGTATTGGTTCATGAGACATACCATATTTATGGTATAATAACCAATATTGCGTATCTATGAATGCCTATTCGATATACCCCAGTACTGGATTAGCTCCAAATGTTCCCTATAACTGAGACTTTAGGATCGGGAGAGGAGACACCAGATATATGAAACGGGTGGAAAAAATGAGTGAGTATACTCATTGTTGAACTCCCTTTAAGTTACTACTTTCATCCTCACATGTATAGGGTTTAAACAATTTAAAAATTAAGACTATGCCGTGCGTGATGGAAAGAGGTAATCTTGCGAGTGTTCCTCTTAACGGTAACTACCCAAGTATAAAATTCACCTAATTTAAGGAAAAAGGTTTACTAATTTGCTATTATCAAAAGGGTTTAACAATCCAAAATTCTATGTGACAAAATATTTGACTAGATTTTAGAATCGCATTTTTTATCTTCTTAGTCAATACAATGATTCTAAAAAATGCAAGAAAATTAAAATAAGCATATGAGTGGATTTAGGGGGGGGGGGGGACCCACTGATGGGAAAAACCTCGGGCCGATAAGAACGACAAGTGCACTTTGGTAGAGATATTAAAAATAGAAGACAAAAACTTACAAACACATGACATTATGATCGACTAAATATTTTTCACACCATATTCTCCAACGAGAGCACCGACCATTGAAGAACGCTACATTGCCACCTCCAGTTTTGGTCTGCGATAAATGTTGTCCAATCTTACGCTAAAATTTTCATATTTAAAGTTGAATCACGTATTCCAATAAAGTAACCTTCAAAAAACAAAAAAATATACATCAAGGATTTTGAAGGTGTCCTAAAAGTTTGTGTTGGTGTATTACAAGGTATGGTTCTCTAAATATCAAAATGATTTTTTCAAGATAATAATAGAAAATATTTTCTCATGTAAAAAATAGTTTAGAAAATGGTCTTTTGAACAAAAACGTGAGTAAATAAATATCTAAGATTATCTCAAAGAGAAAAACCCAAAAGTAATGGTTTGAAAAACTCAAAGAAGTTAAGTGAAAAATATTTTTTCAAATATATGAAATATTTTTATCAGTAAAAAGATTTTTGAAAGCTCTTACTCTTTGTTTGGATGAGTATGGAACACTTAACTATATAGGCTTCGGATTTGAAAGCAATTAAAAGCTAATAAACTAAGTCTCACACTCTTATGGAGTCAAGTAGTCACTTTAAGCCTAAGTACATTTGAAAAGGTGTACTTGGTACACCAACCAAGAAGATCTTACAGAAAGATATTATGCGAAAATATACTTTTAGCGCTGTAAGACATGATCGCTGATGTGTCGCTACAATAAAGAAAAGCATTATTATGGTTATGTTGAAGCTATATATGTTGTGCGAACATCGAGACTTTTTAACGCGTCAAAAAGATCCTAGACAAGGTCTATTAATACAGTGAAGAAATTCTTCATTGAGGTTGTAACGCCCAGATTTTTTAGAAGTGAATAAAATTGTGTCACGAGAAATTATTGTGATTATTTTAATACCTTTTTGTGATCAATATTAAAGCAAAAGTTTTTAAAAATGTCACGTTCCACATACGCATGCTAATTAATCCATGCGTACTAAATCAAATTTTTGTAAAATAATGAAGTGTCAAATGTCCAAAAAAAATTGAATTACATGAAGTTTCTGAATTGATTCGACACCTGTAGAATAGATTATTTTGTAGGCATTCGAGTGTGTAAGTTTGTGGAGTGTTTTTGGATAGCTACCCTTGATTATTGACTACTTTATAGATATATTTGGACCTTTCAAGAAGTAGGGTAGCAATCCCTAATGGGTACGAGGCTTGTAGGGGTCTACCCATCCCATTTCATCCTTTATATCCCGAGTAAAAATATGCATTTAGTCCAATCCAAAAATAGTCATTATTTATACCATTTTAACTTAGTAAGAGCTTATTTGTTCTTTTTACAGTTCCCTCATACTATCCCATACAATTATCCATCCATAATCAAGGATAAACAACTGTTACAGATGTGTTATTTTGGGTGGTAAAGAGGATTGCTAGAAGAACTAAAAACTCTTTTAACCAAAAAACCTCTCTCCCGATAATCATTTTTTCTCCCAACTTGCATCCTCCAACTACCTTTATTCCATGAATTCGGAACCCTTCTCTCAGGGGATCGATTACACCCCCCCCCCCCCCCCCCCACCCCCCCATTATCATTATAAAATCTTACAACTTTCCTACACTCTTTATGCCTCCTTTGAAAAAACCTTTTGCAGATGTTGTTGGTAAATCTGAATACAACCCTAAATTTTATACCAAACCTATTGTCATGATCATTTAAGAACCTACCTTAATATTATCTGAAAATGAAATTTCTACTCTATCATAACATTTTAAACATACCATGTTAAACTTGTTGATTATATGATAGAATGTTTTATTGAACTTACGTATAAATACTAGGATGCATTTGTTGGGTTTAATTTGCATAAAACCTTACTTTCATTAACTTAAACTGATGCAGTTGGGATAAATGAGTTAAGTATGTTGAAAATGTTTTGAAATCAGTCTTTGAAAATGAAATGATAAACTTAAAATTTACGTAATACTAATCATAAAAAATGATACAATTTAAGTGAACAACATTTGAGAAACTTGAAGAAAATAAAGTAAATGGGTGTTAAGTGTAAACTAGTAAAAGTATGGGTATTCGATTATGTAGTATTAAAATTTTATGGCATAAGTGAAACGAAGAACGAAGGTAACAATGAAAAGTTATTATATTGTAAAATAAGTATTGAAATGTCAAAATTATAGTATTTGGGCCAAAAGTATGATTCTATGAAAAGTTTGGACTCATTAGTAACTTTTGCATACATGAGTATTGTTTTGAAAATTTGGTTTTAAATAGAATAATATGAACACATAAAATGATAAGGGTTAACAAGTTTGAAAATATAAGTCTTAAAATGACAAAAGAAATGTTTTAGTATAAAATCGTCATTTTATGTAAAACTTGGGCTTATGAGTAAATTTTTCGAACTAAAGGACACTAGTTAAAAGGGTTGGATGTTATGTGGTGAAAACACATATTTTTTAAAGTACATATGAAAAGAAGAATTCTGGGAAAGTGTATAAAATGCAAATTTATAAGTGTGTGTGAATGGTAAAAAATGCATTAACATGTATAAATAGGTATTTTGAACTCAAAGGTTAAGTTTCACAAGTAATGGTAAATAAAGTTATTTTCAAAGATGAAATACCAAGTTAAAGTTAAAATAAACATTCATTTTGAAAATTAGAAAGTACGTGTTGGGACTAGTCTCATCTTGGATATTTGGTCTCATCGGACGGTAAAAAGAATATAAAGGAAAAATGTTTGAAAGTGGACATGAAAGAAATAAAGAAAAATGGGCTACAATGACGTAACAAGTAAAACATAGTCGGAGGTAATTGGAAAATTTAATAAGTGCCCGGAGCCATAGGGTGCGGCTTAATGCTTAGACCCTAACCACTAATCAGGAGAATATTACGACATTATGACATTTAGTGAAATGCGTAAACATACATGGGACCTAACCACGTATTTAGTATACTATACTCTTACAAATCTTTACTTTTCCATACTTTGATGCACATTTTATCACGAAGTTCATCAAGCATCCCTTTATGTTTGGGCAAATGCACAATGTCGTACATAGGAACCTAAGCACATATCGACATTTTGAGGGACATTAAGGCCTTAAATAGTTCTAAATTGTGAATAAATTAGTCAAACAAAAATATGATCTTAAGTATATAAGAAGGAATCATAAGGATAGTTTGTCTCTCTTGATGTTATTCCCAACAAGTCATCATTGTAGTGTTATGTGCCCTAGAAGATACTCAAGGGAGAGGGGGATGTGATGATGCATGTGCGTGCAACAGAGGTTTTTTTACAGTCCACATGTGGGTGGTAGCGTGATCCATACGGGTACGAGAGAGTGCATGTATCTTGGTATGATATTTCTCCACGAGGTTCATTACAAGACAAGTTATTCGACACCATATCTAGTTTTATTGCATGCACCTATTTAGTTTTAAGAGTAATTCCTCATGCAAGGGGTTATTGGTTGTTCACAGTCTCTAATTTATTTTATATAAAACAAATAAAATGGGTAAGGTTATCCCTTTTTGGCTTACTTTAGGGTGGCTTTATGGCTATTAATAATCCAAAGATTTTTTATGGTGCTCGAAAAGCGGGTTACGAGTGGGGGAGGTATTAGGAAACCCACTTGTTCTTTATGCTTCATTATTTATATACTTATTATCGAATTTTACATTTATAATTAGTTTTAGTTTATTTTAGAACATATTGAGAGACCTTAATTTGATAATCCCTTAAAATGTAGATATATGATTAGGTATAAAAATGGCATTAGTAAGAGGTGTAGGAATGTCACTAAACCGATGTGGGTACACAAGAGTGCTTATGTGAGAATGTGTATTTGGGTAGTAGGCGGTCATTAATATCTATATGGCCGATTGTGAGAAATCACATTTTGTGTAACGGGAGGTCGTTAATGTATGCATGTGTATACAAGTTGGAATGTTGTGTTGATGTGTGTAATAAGTCGTGGATTGAGATAGTTTGATATCTCATTTGAGACGTGAGAGGTGGATAAAAGGTGAGAGATAAGAGGCAATATATAATATAAGGGAGAATATATATGGGGGGAAATTTCAAGAGATGTATTATCGAGGCTTGTGCTCACGAGACTGACCCGGTATTTCAACTATGTACCTATATAACCACGAGATCAAAGCCTATGTAGTTTGGTGTATACGGTGAGTCTCATGTGTGACACCCTGCCAAATTAAATATCAGTGATCGGCCCTTTATTAAATTAAATCAAAGTATCTGGATGGTTCATTCTTAGCATTCCTGTCGAAAAACCTTTTCTTTATTTATCACCTAACAAATAATTACGCTAAGTGCCAAAACATTTAATTATATAAATTAAGTCCCAACGATATGAATTGTTATATGAATACCATTTTAATGAACACAATCATAATATTGAATACCAATCCATCCAAGTGAAATAAATAGGCTAGATTAATCAATCCAAATAAAATATCGCAAATATAAGGACAATATAATAATTAAACAATCTCAACTAAAACTGAGTACTTAAATAAATAAAGAGTACAATGTCTCTCTGAACTAAATAGATAACTGAGAATCGACAACTCATTCCCTATCTAACACGACTAAGTGAAGAGCTGAGATAACAAGGATGAATTCGTCTAAATGCAAAGACATGAAACTCCCACACTAGTTGCAGCACGTCAACAATACAAAGACGTAAGTCTGATGCCCTTGTGGCTGGGCACCTATTATATATATATATATATATATATATATATATATATATATATATATATATATATATATATATATATATAAGAGAAAGGAGAAATGACAAGGAACGGGTAAGAACCCGATAATTACAATTTAAAAACAGTTTAATAAGTATTTAAAATGATTACTAGAAGATACTCCATACATGTTAGTTGCGTTGCCCTCACTTGGGAATTCTCACCTCTCAACTAATGTGAACGCCTAATGCACTAATAAACTATTTTAATTAATGCTAACCTAGTTAGCTAGTCTAAACCCCGTCTCCCCTCATCAAACCTTATTCAGATTTCGCATATAATAATCTATATAATAATAGATTTCTGAATTTATCAAGTCAGGTTTATATATATATATCACAATGCGAGCTTAAGTTCTCAAACACTTAGTTCATTAAATATAATTATTCAATTCCTTACTTCTTACAATCTCTGTATATGAAAAATGGGTATTGTAGACACCACATTCTAGGACCCCCCCCCCCCCCCCAAGTCTCTCCTTAGGTCCCTAGCACTTCCCCATTTCACTATGAACCCTAGGCCGTACTCTGAGTACCGATCTAGAGGGCATCGGGCGCCTTCGGGCCCCATTTGACTTTGCTCAGCTCTATAGTCAGATCGAAAGATCTTTGAATCCTTGATGGGTTCCGAATACCCTTTCCAAAGGTCTACCCCGTGTATGAATCGGCATAACAGTTTGGATGAATAGACCATTTTACTCTTAAAAAATCGATTTAAAGGCCATTAGGTGCTCCTGGGCCCCGAATTGACCTCGGTCAACTTCACCATCAGAGAAAAAACACTTTGAATATTTGAATGGAACTAAAACCCCTTTCCAACGGTCCGCTCCGAGCGAGAAACGACATAACCATTCAAACGAACGATCAGTTTTCCCCAAAAAATCGATCTAGAGGCCACCGGGCTTCGTTTGACCTAATTCAACTCTTCATCTTGAATAAGACTGCATGAATATTCAAAGGTAACTGAATAACCTTTCCAACGGTACTCCTTGTGCACGATTCCGACTTACAATACGGACGCACGATCTGTTTTACTCTGAGAGGTCATCAGGCGCTTCTGGGCCCCGATTGACCAAGGTCAACTAACCAAACTGATCGAAAATCTGTGGAATGTCGAAGTACATCTCCTAACCTTTCCAAAAGTCCTTCCCATGCACGATTATGACTTACCACCCGGACAAACGATCCATTTGCGTCCGATGATCTCCCGTCCAAAGGACTGACGTGCACTTCCGAGCCACATTTGACCCAAAGTCAACTCCCAAACTCGGGAGAGGTCCAAAGGACTATCAAAGGTCTCTGAAATACCTTTCTAATGGTATTACCCTTGTGCGATTCGGATCAACTATTTGTGTAAAACGACCATTTTTCCCAAAAAGTCTGCATGACTGCCAATTAGCAGGTCCCAAACCCTACTAATCGACATAATGTCCAGAGACACCTGCCTATAGGCACACTATGGGGTAGGCCGATCGGCCCCACCCTGGGACCTATAAAAAGATGCCCTCACCTCATTCTCAGATCATTCACAATCAGCATCAAATACAAGCTGACCATCAGAATCAATGATCTCAGCAACTTGCAAAGTTCCACATGGAGAATTCCATTCAAGCTTTAATCCCCATCCTATTCACACCCAATCTAGCAAAACTCCTCATCTCTCATTAATATTCATCAAGATCCAAAGGAGTTCACTCAAGACCAAAGTTCAATCTTCAAGGGAGGTCCAATTATTTCTCCCTATCTTTCAATTCCTTACTTTTTCATAAGTTACATTAAATCCATGATCTAGTCTTATCTTAGTTCATATACATTAATATCAAACTTTTTATTAGTATATTGCACATACTTTATTTTCTATGAAAAATCCAAAAACAAATAAAAGAGGGTTATATTCATAAATTCTGAACATAATTGTCCTTCATACCTTTTATAAAACCAAAAACTCATTTTATACACATACACCCATTATAAAAATTTTGTCCCAATTTATGCGTTAAACCCCACTCCGTTGCTACATTCGAACTACGTGGACTTTGATGCCTTAATAGGCTATGTAGGTGTCTCGAATTAAAATGCGAGACTCGAGTCCAAAATTTTCAATTTTCCAAATTTCCCAATTTTCTCCAAACTTGTCAAAATTCTTCTTTTACATAATAATCATGCAGTTATAAATAATATGCTTGTTTGCATTTCATTTAATACATATTATCGTTCTACAATAACGATTAATGTCATGATGAATGCTCATATTCTATTTTTACTTACTTTGGGGAACATTCTTATGGAAGACTTCTCTCTACCTTGTCCATGGTATGGGTTGAATGATTCCAATATCCGTTATATATAAACACATGCACACACTCTATGGGGATATAAAGGAAATATTAACACTTATCCATGAGAGACCGAAAGGGTGGTATGGGCGTCTAACCCCTTCCCATTCTGGAACGTAGCCCCCGAACCTTCGATCTATTGGTTTCATATGCATCAGTTTGTCCTTGGTGCCACTCTCGAAGTGGAAACATGTTCTTTTGCCCGTGTTGTTCAAAATAGGCTAGAGACTCCATCTCTTTACATTCACCCTAGACTAACGACTACCGAATAACCTTTCCCGAGAGAGAGAGAAGGGTTTGAGACCGTGGCGCGACATTTTTTTTGTTCCCCGGGGATGGCCGCAATGGAGACTTCGCTGGGGAGAAGTTTTTAAGAGGGATAGACTTTGTTTACATGGATGTTTTATTTTCTTGTCTATTCCCATATAATTCATGTTCCCTTTATTATTCATATATACCCTTGCTTATGCTACTATTCACACACTTGTAGAAAAATTCTTCATGTACACTTCGCACCATGTGCACCTAGGATCACAAATTTTCACTTGTCCCACAACAATTGGAAATCTATACTTAGGTGTCACTAGCACACACCCTCACTGGTATATATCCATGTTCACTTATCACACACTCACTTGTATATAGTTTCACCTCACTTATTTATGCTTAGTATAGCTTTACTATGTGCACTTGTACTTTGGTCCTGTTTGGCATCATCGAGAAAGATACTCTCTCCATAAGATACTAATAAAAGGATCATGCATGATTCACATAACATCACCAAAAAGAATTTTTATTGGCCAAATTTTGTCCCATAACTGGGGAGTCACTTTGTGATGGGCGCTGGTCCGACAGGGCACAGTTAGCCTAAGTGAAATGACTCTCACCTTCCATTGGCCAAGTACCTTCGATGTATATCGAACGGTTCCCCCCGCATCGTACCGCTTGACCGAAGTCATAACGGGAGGTATATCGTAGGAAACTCATTCACGTACGTCGAGTATATCGAATTTTCGCTCACACGTACCGTCTACACGAGGTATATAGTGAGGCAGTTCACATACTCTCACGTATATCAAATGGCTTGTCCACACGTACCGATTGCCCTCAAAAGAAAAATGTATATCGTGGAAGTCGCGCCAAATGGGGGAACCCCTTGCAATTAACCCAACCAATGCATACCCCCATATAGGTGTCAAACTTAGGTCACACATTCTAGATTTCCGATTTCTACCCGAAACTCTGCCCAAATGAGAAGTCGACATACCGCCCGAATTTTTACATTTTTTTAAATCAGACCCTGCCCGTGAGCCTGGTTACAAGTCCAATCGTAGTTTTTCATATGTGGCAAATCCCAATTTTACCAGGATCGGATCCCATCCGTCATTTCATTTTCACGTTTAGGTAAACATAATACAAGTGAGAACCTAATAATTATAATAATAATGTTGAGACCCGTCTCCCGTCTTTTTTTTCCTCTTTCTTTTTTCAAAAAGTGCCCAAAAACATTTTCCCTCTTTTGTCAAAAATACCAAAAATATTTTTGTCCTCATATTTTCCAAAAATGTTAAAAACATTTTCCCTCCTTTTATAAAAAACAAATAGACTTCCTTTTCCTTTTTTTCGAAAATAAATCCCTATTTTTTTATCCCTCTCAGGTAATTCATATACCCTTGGCCTGATTCCCTATTGGCTTTGGTCTTCAGTCGAATCGCCTCGAAGCTCTGTCAGTCACCTTACTTCCTTCGAGTCTAAGATTCATATGGAGAACACAGATCAAATGCCAATTGTACAGTCGGATTTGTTGATGGTTATGGCTTAGCTCACAGCCAAGATTGATAACATTCAAATCAAGGTTCATGAGATGCAAAGAAACTGGGTCCCTATCCAGGAAGATCCCGAGGTCATTATCCCTCTCGACATGGGTCCACCGGTAGCCGATCCTATTTGGGTCCCTGAAGAATACCAGCATGCTCCACATGCTCCTCCTGCTAATGGGCTGCCACCAGCCCAACTTTCGATGTCAAACCTTGCTCAGGCTGCGGCTAATTTACCCGTAGTTGTTGATCCGAAAGAGAAAGAATTGAACAAGGTCAAGTAAGACCATAGGATGTTGATAAAAAAAAGTTTTACCAAGTCAGAATCTCAAGGAACTACATGAACTACACCTACATGTCTCCTTATCTTAACGCCAGATTACCGAAGAGATTCAAAATGCCCAATATCGAGATATTTAGAGGCAGTGGTCCCACGATTGTCCATATCCACAGCTATCACCAATCCATGACTCTACTAGGGGCTTCCAAAGAATTAATGGCTCAAATGTTCCAACAGACTTTGAAGGACAGTGCTCTCCGTAGGTTCCTATCACTTGAGGAGTCTAAAAATTGCAGTTGGGAAGGCGTTGCCCATGAGTTCATGTCACAATACAAATACAATGAGGAGCTAAAGGTTACCCGTCATGACTTAGAGATGCTTAAGTAGAATCCTCGGGAATCAGTCAGCAAATTCATAGTAAGATGGAGAGAAAAAGCAAAGACCATGACCAATCGGCCTTCAAAAGAAGAATAAGTTAGCATCGTGAAGAAGAAATTATTTAACCATGTTTGAGCTACCATGGGAGGCAAGTATTATCCTCACTTTCGAACCCTCTGAGAAGTAGGAGTGGAAATCGAAGAAGGTCTCACCAAGACAGAAGATGAACCAAACAAAACCTATGAACAATTTTCTCTTAGAAATTTTGAAAGCTTGTTAGTACTGCTATTTCTACCATCAATAATATCTCTCAACCTACCTCTTCATGGGCACCAGAAAGCCTCCCTAACCCGATCTGAAGAGAATAAACCGAGATCCACGCTCCTCTCTCCAAATTCTATCAGGCCCTTTTCAGTCGAAACCTAATCAAACCCATGGACCCTCGTCCGCTGCCAAACCCACTTCCGAAAAACTTTAAACCCGACGCCTATTGTGACTTTCACCAAACTGCTGGTCATACCACCGACCACTCTTTCCATCACTACAACACAATCCAAAGATTTATTAACTTGGGTATCATCTCCCCACCAGCTAATCCTAAACCAAACACTACCCATAACCCGCTTCCGAATCATGCAATTGTCATCTTCCTAGAAGAAGTCCCAAAATTTGACCCATCTACCCAAATCATACCAAGTAAATCACAAGTCATACCCATATACTCTCCTAAACCTCTCCAAACATGCCCATATTTCCTCTTACATCCTACTATCCTTGTCGATCAAGCCTTGTTACTCCTCACCTGAGCCTGTATCGATGTCCGCACCCGCTCCAGAGGTAAAGATATGGAATTGTCAGAAGTACTGAACCAACTCCTAGAGTTCGGGATCAAATTTCCCCCCAGATGACCACCGACTGTCAGAGATTTAGTGGGTTGTTTTTAGAAGCACGAAAGTGGGATCAAAAGTTAAATAACTGGGTAGTGCCGACCGACGAAGTCAGCATAGATTACATGGTCCAGATTTGTTTCAACAAACTGGTAATATTTGTAGTATATCTGAGATGTTTGATGCTTGATGCTTTGAAATTATAAGGGTGCCTTGTCCTTTCAGTCCTACATCTCCTAGTTGAGTGAAAAGAATTATACGAAGAGGTCGTAGTTGTCATGGAATGCATTGACTTTGCATGGAAAAGTAATATTGTTGCCACCGTATGGGGGAAAGATTTCAATGATTCAGATGAAGAGCCAAATTTAGAAAAGACTAGCCTAATAGCCAGCCTATGCCGAATGATATCATTTGAAGAGCTACTAGGAGAGATCAACAATGGTTGAACAGGCCGAGATCGATGAAGAAACATGGTTTCTATTAGGCTAGTCTGGAAGACAGTACCCAAACTCAAGCCTACAACCATCAGTAAGCAATAAAGGGAAATGCATTGAGAATCTCCCGATGCCAAGAATGTCTCTTGAAGAAAGTAAAGTCTTGGATCACCTGAGGAAAACCCAAGCCAACATCACTCTATGGGGACTTTTCATGTCTTCCCAACTATACCTAAATGACTTAATCAAGATACTCACAGGACCCACAATTACTCGCTCACCACACCAGAAGAAGGAATCCTAGTTGGATCCCTAACCTCTACCCAAATGCTCTCCTTTTTAGAAGAAGAAATCCCCAAGACTGGTCCTGACCACAGTCATGCTCTCAATATCTCGGTTGAAGTCATGAGAATGGTTGTCCCTCTCTCTCTCTCTTGTTGATAACGGATCCGCACTAAATGTATGCCCACTAAGAACTTTGCACTATTTGGGATTGAAAGTAAGCGATCTCACTCCAACTTCTTCCCCCGTACGTGCCTATGAAAATACTTGTCGAGAAGTAATGGGATCTATCAAAGCTAGCAATAGGGGTTGGTCCTATAAATCCCACCATATAATATCAAGTCATTGATATCCCAACCTATTTTAATTTACTGCTTGGACAACTCAAGACAGTAGGGGAGCACTGAACCTATTATATTGAAGAAGGCCATCCCTCCCTGTGGTTTAGGCTATCAATCGCCAGAAGAAGAACTCAAATTGATCTGCCAGCCTCAACTCAAGAGAAAGTTAGAATGTGCCAGAACTATCTCGGGAGATTCCCTAAATGGAAGATTCATCAATGAGGGTGAAGATTTCCCCATTTACAGTTTCCCTAAACCTTGGTATGACTATGTAGACAAGAGGATGAAACTAGGAATGGAGATCTTCTTTCAAGACAGCTACCCATGGGCCAAGAGTTACCAACACAGTGTACAACCACTCACTGGAGAAACCATAGCTAATATAAAGGGTTCTGAAGATTGTGACTCTGAGGATTCCTTCAATCTACAAACACTGGGGCTGGCACTCTGCATGATCCACTCAGGGGATACATCATCAAATACATCATGCCTGATTAAAGATGCTGATACACCTATTCTCAAACGGCACGTTGCACCTATAATGCCTGCTAATGTCCAACTTACTCCCCATGTTTATCCCCTTTCCACTTTTGCTTCTTCTCCTAACTCTGATGTAATCGAGACCTTATTTGATGAGGTTCTCAATGTTATTTTTCCCATCAATGAAATAAATGAAGATTTTGAGTATCTTGTTGTGCCTTACATTTATTGTCTTGACTCTAATAAAACTCTTGATGATGATGACTTTGCAAATGAAAAATTCTTAGGTTATCTCAAGTTAATGAAGATGAAACTGTTGTTATCAATCTTGATTCTAGTAGCCAAATGTGCGAGATTAGGATAGGGGATATCCATAACAAGCACGAGTGCACGCAACTCAAAGAATTACTGAAGGAATTCATGGATGTCTTTGCCTGGTCCTATGATGATATGCCCGACATCATCCCTGAGATAGCACGGCATGAGATTCTGAGTCTCCCGAAATGTAAACCTATCAAACAGAAGCTGCGAAAACTTTGTATCGAATGGTCACTCAAAGTGAATAAATAAGTGGTCAAGAAATTGAACGTGAGATTCATTTGAGTAATTGAGTATCCCACATGGTTAGCCAACATTGTACCTATGATGAAATCAGGAAGGAAAGTCCACATATGTGTCGACTATCGAGATTTGAACAAGTTCTCTTCGAAGGATGATTACCCGCTACCCAACAACGATATGATTATGGATAATAGCCACTCACGCTCGTAAGTCATCCGTTAACGGGTTTACTGGATATACCCAGATCAAGATGCACCTTGATCATCAAGAGAAAACTGCATTCATCACCGCTTGGGGAAGCTTTTGCTACGCAGTTATGACATTTGGTCTCAAGAACACGGGGGATACTTACCAAAGGTCTTCTACAATAATTCTTCATGATCTGATATATAAGGAAGTCGAGGTTTATGTGTATGATATGATCACCAAGTGAAATACTAGGGAAGGTCATGTTCCTGCTCTTCAGAATTTATTTAGACGACTGCGACAATACCAGATGCGGCTTAACCCACAAAAATGTGTCTTCATTGTCACTAAGGGAAACTCTTGGGATCTTGGTTAGTGAGAAAGGGATATAAGCAGACCCTGCTAAGATGAAAGCTATACTTGAGATCCACCACCTCGAATGGAGAAAGACGTCTGAGTATTCCTTGGGAAATTACAATACATCAGTCGATTCATCAGTGAGTTGACTTCCATCTAAGAACCCATCTTCAAACTTCTTTGAAAGGATTCAACCAAAGTCTAGAATGAAGCTTGTCAAGAAGCCTTCGACCGAATCAAGCAATACGTAATGCAAACTCCAATACTTATGCCACTGTAGCCTGGTCTTACCTTACTCCTATACCTAACTATGATCGATACCGCAATCGGGGAGTTTTAGCCTATTATTTTGAAGAGACCCACAAAGAGAAAGCCATTTACTATGCCAGTTGGAAATTAGCCAGTTATGAAGTTAACTACACTGCCTTAGAAAAATCATGCGGCGCTCTTGTCTAGGTTACCCAAAATTTGTGTCACTACATGCTCATTTTCCCCATCAGACTCGTATCCTGAATGGATCCCATTAAGTACCAACTCGAGAAGCCTGCCCTGTCCAACCGAATTGCCCGATAGTTGATTCTCTTAGTCGAGTTTGATATTACCAATGTTACACATAAATCCATGAAAGGAAGAGCCATCTTTAACTACCTTGAAGACTACCCTATAGAAGAAACCGATGTCTTGATCTCCGAGTTGACTGATGAGAATATCCTTTGTACCTCCCAAGAATATCTTCGATGGCAAATGTTCTTTGACGGAACTACTAATAAGAAGGGATGTGACATGGGGATCCCCCTAATTTCCCCTGATGACTCCCATAGTCCCATCGCCATCAAATTAGATTTCACCTGCATGTACAACATGACTGAATACGAGGCATGCACAGTAGGCCTACAAATTCCACTCAAGAAAGGAATTCGATACCTCAATGTCTAAGGGGATTCAACCCTCATCATCGGCCAAGTACTCTGAAAATGGAAAGTTCAGGATGAGAAACTCTTGCCCTTCCATGCCCACCTCAAAAAGCTAGCTTCCTAATTCCAAGAAATCTTTTTCCACTACCTACCCCGAATAAAGAACAACCTAGATGATGTCCTTGTTACATTAGCCTCCATGATTGACATGCTCGAAGGAATAACCATGACCCCTCTCCTTGTCTAGAAATAAGACAAACCAACCCAATGTCACCACATCAAGCTCATCACGAAAGAAGAACATGACATAGCCGACTGCTGGTACTACGATATTTGGCACCTCCTTAAACATAGTAGGTGTTGATACCAAATTTAATCTGCTGATGTGGAACAATAATAAGAAGACACGTGTCAATCTACATGGCACAATAACAACGAGGAAGTTTATTTCCCCCGACCAAGTCATGTTTTCTCCGAGCAACGAGGAGGACACCCCGAGGAACTCCATCCGAGGAACTCCATCATCTCGAG
The DNA here is from genome assembly GCA_949130495.1 of Sambucus nigra. NCBI lineage: Eukaryota > Viridiplantae > Streptophyta > Magnoliopsida > Dipsacales > Adoxaceae > Sambucus > Sambucus nigra. Next base: position 6,835,085 of record CASBWL010000025.1, read on the forward strand.
ATACTCTAAGCACTCCGAGGAACTCTTGATCAACGAGCAACTAAGGCGGTCCGAACTGCATCTCGGCCGTATCATTAATTACCAGACGGACAACTGTTCAACTATTCATTATATTCTTGACGCACACGCTGCATTAAATGTATTACCCTTTCATATGTATATCATTTAATGTATTGGGCCTTTCATGTACAGCCTAAAGGCTATAAATACCTTGTATCATCCTCATTCAAGGGGACTGGAATTTCTTGAAAGAACTTGTAATCAAGAATTCCATAAACACTCAGCAATAACATAACAGTGGACATAGGCTTTATTCCTAGCCGAACCACTTTAAAAATCTTTGTCTTATTTATTTATCTGTGATTAAATAATTAGAGCGATCTAGTTTTTTACATCAACAGATTGGCGCCGTCTGTGGGAAACGACTGTTATTATCGTTTTTCATAAAAATCATTTGTCACCAATGGCAGATAATCCAGAATCCAGTAATCGAAATGTTGGAAATACTGGAAATCTTCCAAATCCATCTGCATCCCCAGATCTGGCTGGAATTATGACGAATCTGGCTCAAGGACAAACCGCCATGCAAGAATCTATGAGGCAACTCATTCAAACTCTTCAGGGCGCTGCACCTACCTATTCAGGGCAAAGGAGTGATCATAGGCAATCGCAATCTAGACGTACTGGGTCATATCGCAATGAGGAGTCTAATGATTTTTCTTATCAACCTGGGCGAACTTCATCGATACGGGCTTCGGATACAGATCAACGTATCACTCTCTCTCCGGAGAGAACTAGCGCTTTGCAAAGGTTAAGTAGAGTATCTCCTTTCAGTCGGTTAGGACCAAGGAGGAACATGAATCCACCTAGGGCTCCATCAAGAAGTTTTCGACCACCACCAGGTTTGAGAGAAGGATCTGCGCAATCGCGACCAACCACTCGTCGAGATAAATCTCAGGAAGCTACGTCAGAGCAATCAATTGCTCGGACTAAGCGGCCCGAGGAAGGGAATGAAGCATGGAAAGGTTCCATTCAACGGTTGGAGGATAGACTGGGAGAAATGGCTAAGGCGAGAAACCCCTTACAGAGAACTTTTGTTCAAGGAACACCTTTTGTGCAAGCCATTGTGGATTTCCCTACACCGTCGAAATTCAAAGCACCCGTAGTGACTCCCAAGTACGATGGAAAGACAGATCCCGTACTTCATATAGAACAGTACCAAGCTGCTGCAGATATCTACGCTGTCCCCGACGAGATGAGGTGTAGAGCATTCTCGGGAACTCTTACCGGATCCGCACAGATATGGTACAATAATCTTCCTCGGGGTAAGATTTCAACTTTTGTTCAGTTAGCCGAGCTATTTATTGGCAACTTTTGTTTTGGAGCAAAGCCGGTAAAGCGAGTAGCACACTTGCTAAGTGTTAGACAAAAATCAGGTGAAAGTACCAGAGATTACATAACTCGTTTCAATAACGAAAAGTTGGAAGTCATAGATTATGAAGAAAAGACAGCAATCACTGCTCTGATGAGTGGTCTGCTGCCTAACAAGATGTATTACACTTTGGCCAAAGATCCACCTAAAAATATGTCGGAGTTGATGGCAAAGGCGGCCAAAATCATGAATGCCGAGGAGGCTATGGCTGCGAAGAAGAATATGGATAAAGAAGTTAAAGTGGAGGTCGACAATTCTAAGAAGAAAGATCAGAAAAGTAATGGTGGTGACAAATATTCCAAGAATAACAGGATGAAGTTGGAAGCCCTAAAGAAGTATGATAATTATACTCCATTGAAAGTGGGTATTAATCATGTTTTGGAAGAAATCAGGAATAACGAGGAAATCAAATGGCCAGAGAAATTGAAGACAGATCCCGACCTAAGGAATAAGACCAAATATTGCGAGTTTCACAAAGATCATGGCCATATGACCAAAAATTGTATAGCCCTTCAGAACGAGATTGAAACACTCATCCGAAGAGGAAAATTATCAAAGTACGTAGATCGCAGGAGTGAGAGGAAGAATGATGATAGAACTAGAGAGAGATCTAGATCTCCTCGTCGTGCAGAGGAGAAAAAGAGAAGGGACCATGAAGAGGATCCAGATGATGACCCCGATCTTCCCAAGAAGCCAAGGAAACCAGAACGAGAGGTCTTTTCCATACGTTTTGGGTCATTTGATTGTAATGTTATTACAGGAGGAGATGCAGGAGGAGGAGACCTTACTGCAGAAAGAAAAGCTTATCTCGGAGAGGCTCAAGCTTGTTCATACATTCAGCGAATAAACCTGGCTGAGGATGATCGTCCGAGGAAGGTAAACAAAGAAAAGCTAGTGATTGGTTTTTCAAAAAACGACCTGGCAGGTGTTCTCTACCCTCATGATGATCCTCTGGTGATCAAAATGAGGATGAAGGATGTGGTCATTTCAAGGGTGTTAGTAGACAATGGTAGTTCGACAGACATCATGTACTATTCATGCTTTGATAGCTTGAATTTAAAATTATCTCAATTAGAACCTTATCACAGACCCCTTCTGGGTTTTGCTGGCGAGAAAGTTTTTCCGCTTGGGACGATCAAGTTGGATATACTCATTGGAACTTGGCCTGCTTGTCGAACAGAAAGAATACGCTTTTTTGTGATGGATAAGAATGTGCAGTCCGCCTACAACATCATCATGGGAAGAGTTGGATTGAAGAAGTTCGAAGCAGTTCCATCTACAGTTCATCAGTGTTTGAAATTCCCAACGAATTTTGGAGTAGGAATTATGAAAGGTGATCAAAAAGTAGCTCGGGAATGCTATTATTCGTCTGCCGAGCAAGAGGAACTTGAAGAATCACAGAAAAAGACTGCTACTTACCAAGTGGAGGAAGGCACAGAAATTGAAACTCTTGACCCTAGGGATGAATCTCAACTCGTAAAAGGGGAGGTTGTGGAATCTACAGAAATTGTTATCTTGGACGACGAGCATCCTGAGCGAATAACTCAGATAGGATCGTCGTTGGATTTTTCAATAAAACAGGAGTTGATAACTTTCTTGAGAAACAGGAAGAATACTTTTGCTTGGAGTCATGAAGACATGCCAGGAATAGATCCAAACTTCTTATGCCATGAACTCAATGTGAATAAGGAGATCAAGCCTGTGAAGCAAAGAAGAAGAGTGTTTAGTCCCGAGAAGAACCAGGCCATACAAGAGGAGGTCGAGAAACTCCAGAAAGCCCAATTCATTGAAGATGTGAAATATCCAGATTGGTTGGCGAATGTGGTGATGGTAAAGAAGAAGAACAACAAATGGAGAATGTGTGTTGATTTTACTGATCTCAACAGGGCATGTCCGAAAGATCATTTTCCATTGCCCAGAATTGATCAACTAGTGGATGCTACCTCGAGACACGAGCTACTCAGCTTCATGGATGCTTATTCTGGCTACAACCAAATCAAAATGAAACCTGAAGACAGGGAAAGTACTTCTTTTATTACCCCAAGGGGAACTTATTGTTATAATGTTATGCCTTTTGGTTTAAAAAATGCAGGTGCAACATATCAGCGGTTGATGAACAAGGTTTTCACCGAACAAATCAGCCATAATATGGAGGTCTATGTCGACGACATGCTCACCAAAAGCAAGAGAGCTGCAGATCATTTGGTTGACTTGAGTCAAACTTTTGATCAACTGGATAAATACCAGATGAAGCTTAACCCGACGAAATGTACCTTTGGAGTACGAGAAGGAATGTTCCTCGGATACATCGTCAACCAACGAGGTATTGAGGCAAATCCAGAAAAGATCAAGGCTCTTTTAGGGCTGCGATCCCCGACGACGAAGAAAGAAGTGCAGAGTCTTACCGGACGAGTTGCAGCGCTCAACAGATTTGTATCCCGAGCAACTGATAAATGCCTCCCATTCTTCAAAACACTACAAAAAAGTTTTGAATGGACTGATGAATGTGAGAAAGCCTTTCAAGATTTGAAGAAGTATTTGGGAGCCCCACCATTGTTGTCTAGGCCAATAACTGGAGAGAAGCTGTACTTGTATTTGGCAGTATCAGAAAATGCAGTTAGCTTGGCGTTGATCAGATTGGAGAATGAAGTCCAGAAGCCAATTTATTACACAAGCAAGGCCTTCCGAGGTGCGGAAATCAGATACCCAAAGCTGGAAAAATTGGCACTGGCATTAATTAAAGCAAGTAGAAGAATGAGGCCATACTTCCAGGCCCATACCATCATTGTGTATACCGACATGCCGTTAAGACAAGCCCTTCACAAGCCAGAAAAATCAGGAAGATTGATGTACTGGGCAATAGAGCTCGGTGAATATGATATTGTGTATGAACCCAGATCATCGTTGAAAGGGCAAGCCGTGGCAGATTTTATAGCAGAGTTCACATACCCTGATACCCCCGAGGAGCAAAAGATCCTTGCTGACCTACCTGTGGACGATACAGGATCGACAGACACAGATCCAAACCAACCAAGGTTGGTAAAAGGACTTGTGGATGTAGAAAAATCATCATATTTAAACCCCGACCAACTCCGGTTGGTAGAGGGGCGCGAACAAATGACCGACGAGGAACGAAGGATACCCGGGGATGATGAAAGAAAGCAGATGATATTTCACCGAGGAACTCTAACAGATAAGAAATTTGAAGACGAGTTACATACATGGAGATTATATGTAGATGGATCATCTTGCACGGCTGGTTGTGGAGCAGGGATTGTTTTAAACTCTCCAGATGATATTGACATGGAGTATGCCTTGAGATTCCAATTCAAAGCTTCCAATAACGAGGCTGAATATGAGGTTATGATAGCAGGTTTTCATTTGGAGAAAGTTATGGAGGCACGTCAAATAATTGTTTTCAGTGATTCTCAATTAATTGTGAATCAAATGATGGGAATATATGCAGTGAAGGGAGAGTTAATGGTGAAGTACCATGCAAAAGCAATGGAGTTATTGAAAGAATTTGATGCTATTCAATTGGTGAGGATACCGAGAATGGAGAATGCTAGAGCAGACGCATTGGCCCGACTAGCGTCAGCTACGCGCACCGAGCTGCGAAGAACAATACCAATTGAAGTACTAGAAAGTCGGAGCATAGAAGAAGATCTGATGGTGAAGATTATTACCCTTGATTTAGGACCATCTTGGATGGATCCTATCAGAGCATACATTGAAGAAGGAGTGCTACCGGAGGACAAACTAGCTGCCAAGAAATTGAAGTATAAAGTCGCTCGGTATGTATTAACTAATGGTGTTTTGTATAGACGAGGAATTATGGCAGGTTTGCAGAGATGTGTGCATCCATCAGAAGTCAAAGAATTAATTGAAGAAATCCATGAAGGATCTTGTGGAGCTCATGTAGCAGGTCGGACTCTACTGCAAAGGGTGATGACACAAGGATACTACTGGCCGACGATGAGAGCTGATTGTATAGCCTATGCTAAGAAGTGTGACAAGTGCCAACGTTTTTCTTCCATCCGAAGAACTCCACAAGCATTGTTGACACCCATAACATCACCTTGGCCATTTGCCATGTGGGGGATTGATCTGGTTGGGCCACTGCCGACGACCCGAGGAAGGTTCAAGTATCTCGTCGTGGCAGTAGACTATTTTACTAAGTGGGTGGAAGCTGAACCACTAATTGATATGACGTACGAGAAGGTGTATCAGTTCATATGTAAGAATATCATTTGTCGGTATGGTCTCCCCCACGCTTTCATCACAGACCATGGAACGCAATTTGATAATGAAGAATTTGCTGCCTATTGTCATCAGTCAAACGTCTTGAAGTTTCATTCAGCACCAGGCCATCCCCAAAGCAATGGGCAGACTGAAGTGACGAACAGAACATTACTAAATGGGTTGAAGAAGAGGTTAAGTGAGGCTAAAGCAAATTGGATTAATGAGCTACAGTCAGTTTTGTGGGCTTACCGAACAACTCCCCGAGCAGCAACAGGAGAATCACCATATATGCTAGCATTTGGAAGTGAGGCTGTGATACCCGCCGAGTTGGGCCTACCAACACATAGGGTGTTAAATTTCAATTCTCCGATCAGTGATCTGATGAGAAGGATGGATTTAGATATGCTCGAGGAAGTCAGAGAAGAGGCAGCCATTAGGAATGCTGCTTATCAATAACGAACAGCTCTGTTTTACAACAAAAGGGTAAAGAAATGTGATTTAAAAGAAGGGGATTATGTGCTAAAGAAGGTCATTCAGAAGCAGAATAAACTGGAAGCAAACTGGCATGGACCTTACCGAGTTACAGAAGTTGTTCGACCAGGAACTTACAGAATCGCAACTCTAGAAGGAGAGGAATTTAAAAATGCATGGAATGCTGAACACCTGCGCAAGTATTATCAATGATGTCAAATGTAAAGCATTTCTTTCATTATGAATAAAACGAAGACGTTTCACCATTTTTCTTTATGGATGAGAGTTTTTCGGGGAATACTAGTGTAATACACTACACAACAAAAGTGCTCTAAGGAGCCAACCTCCTTTGGTTAGGAGGACAGCTCTACGGAGCAAAAGTGCTATAAGTAGCCAACCTCCTTTGGTTAGGAGGACATGCTCTAAGGAGCCAAAAAATGCATCTCTACGGAGCAAAAGTGCTCTAAGGAGCCAACCTCCTTTGGTTAGGAGGACAGCTCTACGGAGCAAAAGTGCTCTAAGGAGCCAACCTCCTTTGGTTAGGAGGACAGCTCTATTGAGCAAAAAGTGCTATAAGTAGCCAACCTCCTTTGGTTAGGAGGACATGCTCTAAGGAGCCAAAAGCTTTAAGGAGCCAGAAAGTGTACACCAGCATGATCAACTACGGTTGGTAAGATAAAAATATACTCTCATATTACAACTTATGTTGGTCGGGAGGTAATATTATTACAATGAGTTCTTTGAAGAACAAAATATTCCAAAATACACCAAGTATAGTTGGTCGGGGATAAAAACCCACTAATTGTAGTTGGTCAACGAGGAAAAATTATTGACCTTAGTTGGTCGGACACATTTTATGAAAATATTTAAAAGTCTACAGAGTATGGCTAGTCGAGGATAAAAACCCACTAACTGTAGTTGGTCGACAAGCATAATTTAACAACCTTGGTTGGTTGGAAAAATTTTAACATTTTTATACTCATTACTTTATTATTAAGTGATCGAGCAACGTTACTAATACTTGTAACTTCTTTATTACTAAGTTGGTCGATGAACAACACAATATTGTTATACATATGCACACATGTAAAGTATTTTACAAAACAATAGCAATTAAGATTGCGAATAAAAATGAAAGTCTTTCATTAAATTCAAAAAACAAAATACATTGAGAATGAAAATGTATACTAACTATTACATTGAGATTCCTATTCTATTGGTTTCTTTTCCTTCTACTTTTGAAACAGGTTCCTCACCAGCAGGAGGATCATCTAAAATATAAGAGGAGTTTATGAAGTTAAGACCTTTCAACATTCTGATATTCATCACAGATGATCTATCCGAGAAGCATTAGCCCATTCCCGAGAAGCACTTGCTCGTCCCTGAGAACCTCTTATTCATCCCCGAGCAGAGGTAGAAGTCAAAATCAGCATTCACAACACTGAGATCTTTGCTAATACTGTCTCGACCAATAATGAAGAAGAATTTATGAGAAAATGTTTCGAAGTCCACCACTAGCCTGGTACTAATCAGATTGAAGAGTTGGGTTCAAAAGCTATATGTTACTCGACAAAGTATTCAGATAAGCTTAAATCAGAAAAATCAAGCACGTGAAGTTAGCACTCAGTTGCTCGACACAGGAAGCAGTTGGTCGGATGGCAAACCAATCAACATACTTGAAGATTATGACAAGCTACAAGCGGAAGATAATGCACTTTATGTTGAACAAATCAAGAAGGTAGATCAAGAATTTCACGAGCACCGAGCAACATTGCAGAATAAATACTCCATCCTTTCAAGTAACCCATCAAGCATGAAGCATTGGGGGCTTCTGTTGATACCAAATTTAATTTGCTGATGTGGAACAATAATAAGAAGACACGTGTCAATCTACATGGCACAATAACAACGAGGAAGTTTATTTCCCCCGACCAAGTCATGTTTTCTCCGAGCAACGAGGAGGACACCCCGAGGAACTCCATCCGAGGAACTCCATCATCCCGAGATACTCTAAGCACTCCGAGGAACTCTTGATCAACGAGCAACTAAGGCGGTCCGAACTGCATCTCGGCCGTATCATTAATTACCAGACGGACAACTGTTCAACTATTCATTATATTCTTGACGCACACGCTGCATTAAATGTATTACCCTTTCATATGTATATCATTTAATGTATTGGGCCTTTCATGTACAGCCTAAAGCCTATAAATACCTTGTATCATCCTCATTCAAGGGGACCGGAATTTCTTGAAAGAACTTGTAATCAAGAATTCCATAAACACTCAGCAATAACATAACAGTGGACGTAGGCTTTATTCCTAGCCGAACCACTTTAAAAATCTTTGTCTTATTTATTTATCTGTGATTAAATAATTAGAGCGATCTAGTTTTTTACATCAACAGTAGGTATCCCCAAGGATCTGACAGGAAAGATCGAGAAACTCTCCGCAAACTGGTTGACCAGTACATTATCTATGATAAAGTACTTTTTAAGAGAAACTTCGATGGAATACATCTACACTGCATCACAGGGGCTAACATTGAAGAAATGATGCAGAAAATCCACAGCAGGGAATGCGGATCCCATATGAATGGCCATACGCTCGCCAAAAAGATCATCCGACAGGGTTACTTCTAGACTACCATGGTTCAGGACTGCACAACCTACATTCGAAGATGTCTCAAGTGCCAACAACTTTCCAACCCACATCATCTGCCTCCACAAGAATTGTACAACATGAGTTCTCCCTGGTCGTTCTATATATGGGGCATTCACATCAAAGGAAAGGTTACACCAAAAACATCCAATGGGCACGAGTTCATCCTGGTCTCTATTGATTACTTCACTAAATGGGTTGAAGCTGAGTCGTATATAGTTCTGAGTGCTAAGAAAGTGGCCAAGTTCATCAAGAAAAACATCATTTGTCGATATGGGGTCCCGCACCATCTAGAATCAGGCAACATTGTTACACTTCGAGGAAGAAGTTATGGAAGTGGTCGATAAGTATGGAATCCAAAGACATAAATCCTCTCCATACCGACCTCAAACCAATGGGGCAGTTAAGGAATCAAATAAGAACCTCAAAGCCATCATCAGCAAGATGACCGAGAACTGTCGGGATTGGGTCAACTTGATCCCTTACGCCCTTTGGGAATATCGCACTTCAGTTCGAACCTCTACTGGGGCTACCCTTTACTCTCTAGTTTACGGTATGGAAGCAGTCCTACCCGTGGAGCTAGAAATCCCTTCGTTTCACATCATGTTTGAAAGCAGAGTCAGTGAGGAAGACTGGAACCAAAGCCGTCTTAACGAGCTGTCACTCTTAGATGAAAAGAGGCTGAAGGCTCTATATCACATACAAGGGTACCATCGTCGTATAACGCGATCATTCAATAAGATAGTCAAGGACCGTGGTGTTTGAGAAAGGTATCAAGCCCTCAAGAAAATAGTAGAGCCCATCTGGGACCCCAGAGGAAAATTCAAGCCAAATTGGAGTGGCCCGTACATTCTAAAGAAGATCCTGTCAGGCGGTGCCACTGTGCTCACTGGCCTTGATGCAGAAGAAATGGTGCATCCAGTCAACCTGGACCGTCTCAAAAAGTTCTACCCCTAGTCCGAAATCTCAGGCGCTACGACTCTTCTCATCTCCCTTCTATTCTAAAAAATAAAAAACTCTTCATTTCCTCTACCCAGAATTACATGGCCTGATCCTCTATAAAAACATTTTCAAAAATGAATTTCAAAAATTTTCAATACCCTCAGAGGTACGTAAGCAACTCATCCCTTTACATAAGAGTGACCCCTTCTTTTTCCCCAAATTCTATTCTTTTCTTACTCCCGAGAACGACAGTTTATTTTAACCTATACATGAACAAAGGGATTATGTATGCCTTAGCAAATTGTATAGATAATTCAAATGCAAAAGTCATTAAGAGGCACAACTAGATGATAAAAAACTTGTTTGTCTCACTAATATGAAAATTCTAGCACGATTTCATTGGCATAAAGAGTCAGATGACTTCCCTTGCCACCCTACACCCTACTTTCCCAAATAAAAATAAGCCCCACTACTCCTCTAAACCAAACAAAAGCCAACCACCACAAACTAAACCAAACCCATACAAAAGCTTCACACAAATTACCCACAGTTGCAAAAAAAAACTGCCTCCATCTCCCATATCCTAAGGCCCCCAAACCTCCGCTGACTGGAGGCACTGACACTCCATTCAGGGATAAGCCCGGACCGACACGCGGGAAGAACACAATACCACCATCTAAGGTATGAAAAAAGTCAAACCACCTTCACCCACTCTCTACACCCACTATTTTGGGCAACCACCTTCCTCCACATCCACTTCATATAGTCCCCTGAGACATGCTAAACTCGCCCAACAAATTGGGAAGGACGGGTGGACAAATGTCGACTTTCACACAGAGATCCCAACAGCATGCACATACGTTACGTCAGGTACTCCACAGGAAAGAGATCTAATGCCCATGGTGGCACGATTTCCTCCCAGCCATACTGACGCAGAAGCCGCTAAGGAAAATAAAAAGAGGTATGCCAAAGGATAACTAGGCGAACGTATCGATACTTTTTGAGCTCCAAAATGGGCAACAGTTCCCCCCACCATGGCACAAACCAGCGCAAGCTCAGAGCCCCGTGCTCCACAAATCAATTTCCCCAACTCTCGACATCCAGACCCACACTAATAAAGTAGTGTGAGAAGAAGTTTGGAATAGCCGATAAGGGATACTCACGTGGCACCGCCATGCAAAATATCTTAGAAAGTCACATGAACGGCATCACAGGGCACCCCCTTAGAAAAGTCATAATGACCCTCCCGCTAGGCATCCAGGCCATTCAAGGTCTCCTCCACTATTACCGCCGCAGGATTGCGATGACAGGACATCCAAGAAATGATAGCAGCAAGTTAGGGGTTCACCAGTGTCTCCCCAGTCACCAATAGAACATTTGAGACAAGGCCCAAAATGATGGCCCTGGCATACCAAGAATCACCCACTTCCTGCAAGTGCACTGAATGAAAAACCACCAAAAGGGAAATTATCCCTCCCGTGACCAACGTCCGGGCCACTGAAGACGAGATGTGTAGAAGCCCAGCTGGTAGTTCCCAGGGAGAATGGGAGAATTCAGGCAGAGTCGCGGTAACACTGGGGTTTTTCCCCAGCATGGAAGAAAACTCCTCGTAGGTAGGACAAACCTCATCCAACCCAAAATGAAAAACAAGATCCTGGGGGTACCAGAACTCTAGAGCCGCCCTCAACATGTTCCACCCAATAGGTCGGTTACGCCACAAGGAAACTCAAGGCATCTGAAAAGCGTCGTGGTCAACGTTATAAGAACACATCGCCTCTAAGGCTTTGAGGTATTCAACAGACTCAATGATACTGGGAAGAGTCATTTTACAAATCCAAGAAAAAGCAAACAAGAATGTGAAGAAAAAAGGAGAGGAAAGTGTGAGGAAAAAATCCCCATCCACACCCCCTTTTATAGTAGAAGACTTGCAGAAATCGGAGAAAAACTTTCCCCACCAAGTACAAAGAAATCTAAGAAAGTGCAATCAAAGATTTGGGTTAATTGGAATGGACTAGTATGCCGATAGGAAGGATGGGGGTCATGCCGATTGGCAACCCCCTATTTTGGGGAAATCCCTCGTTTTCCTTTTTTGTCAAAAAAATAAATAAATAAATTTTTATCTTAAAATAATTCTAGATTCCTTACTTATATTTATACCTATCTCGTTTATTCCATCTTCAAAAAAAAAATCATTTTACGGTCTCAATAGTAAAATAAAATAGCATGTGCATTTTATCACCAAGACAGGAAAATTAACAAAAATCTCATTCATTTGCATATATATTCCTTATTTTTGTTACATTAACAATTTTGTAGGTAAGAAGGCAACAAAAATAACAATGGGACTCAACCAGGCCCAATTTCTCTCTTCTCTCTCCTTCTTATCTCTCTCTTTCTCTCTTTACTCTCTCCAGGCTCTCTCCCTGGGGTATGCATTCTTCCCCATGCGTTGAGACGATGCACCTACACTACTAGAGCCCGGCCCTTCCTCCAACGAAGATGATGGAACCAGGAAAGATGGAGAAGAAACCACCTCTTGAATATGAGCACCCATTGAGGATATCTAATCCCTGATGTCCTTCAACCACGTGCTCGAAACTGTGATATGCTGAAAAAGATGAAAATGATCAAATCAGTCAAGTATCATAAATAGAGATCAGGAAAACCGAAGAGATATAAGATATACAGGAGGTTGAAACACATCCTCCGTCAAGCCTAGATCCTCCGAGTCCATCCCGTGAGGACGATGATGTAAATACACCGACCACCCATCACCTCACCGAAGGTTGTAACTGGGGGAATGCAATCGAACGAAAGACGGTCCCAACGTCATCGTCCCCGCCGATGTAACCACACCGTTATGAGAGAACCCTACCTGCATACTCGAACCCTCCCAAGGAAGAGGAATCACATCATATATATTGGGAGGTATCAACCAACTCGGGATGAAGTCCATGTAATCGTGCATCACCGCCACATCAATATACAAAGAGTATAACTCTCCCATCATCGCCACCACCCGAGCATCCTCCAAAATCTCACGTACACGCCTCATGAACATAGGGGGACTCACCGGAGGCCCCACTGCCTCGTGCTCTATAATATTTTAGACTAATCACTCTCCAAGGTATCAGGAGTAGCCAAACTCATGCGGCAGTAGGGGCCGCATCTGTGCATGTCCTCTAGTCACCCTGGTGTGCAAAATAGTTGTCCTCTATGGATAGAAGGTCACCTATAAATCCACGGCCAATGCAAAGGATCAATATCAATAAAAGATCATTCAGAGAAAGAGAAAACAGTCTCAAGATAAAAAGGGCTTACCCAATCACTCACCAGGCCATTTAAGACCTGACGCACAGTCTCCAGAGCAAGAGTCTTCTTCGACTCTCAGTTGGACCGCCTCCATCGATAGATCCGACAGAAGTCCTTAATGGAGTCGTCCTTCAAAAAAATCAATTAGGTGTTTGACCCAATCACCTCATCTAACCACGTTTGCAAAAGAGTAAGAATCAACATTTAAGAAGCCAAAAAGAAGTGCATGAATGGAAAATGCGAATGCATAAAGGAAAATGCGCAAAATAAATTATACCTCCAGAAGATACATGGCTCCAGTAAAAGTAGGTCGGCAGGACCGGCAGAATGCATCCAAAGAATTATGCAGGGTGGACAAAGTTAGGCTCCCCCAGTCATAGAAGAGGATGTTTGAAAACATCCTCACAAATGGCAAGAACCATAAGTGAACGACATAGCCACCAAAAACCCCCAGAGCCAGCAAAATATACAAACGAGCCAGCTGATGCACCTACAGCCCATGACTCTCATCAATCCTCCTACTCAACAAAAGCTCCCCCAAAGAGGACAGGCGGAGTGAATCTCCAAAAAATACCCTTGATACATCACCCAAAGCCATTGTCACCCTCAGTGTCCTAACGACCTGAATCTATGTACTCTCCAATCCAATCCCATCAACTGCTGAACGTCTATGGGAGTCACTGTCATCTCCCCAAAGCCCAAATTGAAGGTGTGGTGGTGTCCCACCACCTCTCCCCCAATGCACATAAAACTGCAGTGGAGCGGGGCATCTCATCCAGAGCAGATGTCAACCTCCCAAAACCAACAGAAGAAACCATCCAACACACCACCAAAGGAAGGTGCTCCCAAACATCCTTCAGCCCCGTCGTCCCATGAGCACGAATGGAGGACATGGAAACATCAAACTGTCAAAGAAAGGAAGAAAATCCTAATCAGATTCAAGAAATGAAGCAATCTCATCTACAAAAGAAGAAAGAATTCCAAAAGTCATGAAATACTTACCTAGCCACCAGAGTTCACCACCCTAGAAGAGCGATGATGCGAAGGCTCATCAGTAGAGTCTTATCATCCACAACTGACTCGAACGAGTCGAAAGAGTTCTCACTGCCGAATGCAAGGGGCACCCTAGCCATCCATTCCAATCCTGCCCAATCGTCAACATTGAGCCATGCCATGTGGGTCGCGCTACTTGAGAAATCGGCCATTGCGAATGCTAAGAACGATTGCAGAAGGGTATATCAAGAGCAGAGAAGTCAGAAAGGTGTGCAAAATGAGGAAAACCCGCCCTTCTTTTATAGGAGGCTAAGGGTCATGTCGATCGGCATCCAGCTGCCACCCACCGATCAGCACTGACCTTTCATCTGCTCGAGGTACCTAAAAAGACCACGCCATTGACGATTGGCACACCTCCACCTGTGCCGATCGGCACAGCCCTCCAAATTTCGTACCAAAAAATAAATAAAAAATCCAGGAAGTCTCGAAAAATTCTTAAGATTTCCAAATCCATTCTAGAGCCTCATGCATCGAGGAAAACTTTTTTCTTCATCCCCAGTGGAACCTAAAATCGGATCTTCATCCCCAATGAAACTTCCAAAAAAATCATTCTCCCCAACAATGTCTCCCAAAGACCCTCCAGACCATCCCCAGCTAATCATTCATCATTCCCTAACGGAATTCAATCTTTATTCCTAGTGGAATACACCTCTTTTAGGTCAGAATTGACCTCAGCCTTGGATCATCACCATAGTTAGGTCAGAATTGGCCTTGGCCCTTGGTCGTGACGTCTTTTAGGTTAGAATTGATCTCAGCCTTGGATTGTCACCTTAGTTAGGTTAGATTCGATCTCGGTCCTTGGTCATCACCTCTTTTGGGTCAGAATTGACCCCGATATTGGATCGTCACCTGAGTTAGGTTAGAATTGGCCTCAATCCTCGATTGTTGTAAGGACATTTTTCTCATGTCCAACATGTTACATTTATGTATGTCGTACGCCGCTACATTTGGCACGTCACCTCACGATCTCACATGACGGCCTCTATCCGAATTCCAAGAGTTAAGCATTCAACATCTCCATTAATATGTCCCACATCTGCCTCAACAACTTCACGGTCCACGATTTTAGGGACTTAATGCAAGTGGTACGCAAGGGAAGTCAAAATAGTGAAAAAGGCACGATAGGAGTGTTCACGGGAATTTTCGTAATTTTACATCCATAGTTCGGAGGTCTGGTCAACTGTAAAGTTGAAGAGCTCACCGCAACGAAGATACTGGAAAAAACGGAACCTCAATCCGAGCTACGGTGAAGGAGTTGTGACCTTTTGAAGATGGAGAAAATTCCTTAAAGAATGCTGTTTTTTTTTGTACGCTGGATAGAATTTTAGAGTTTTAAGAAAGTGGGACTCTTCATCTTTTTTCCTATAAATACCAACTTCGGGGGAGTTGTTTTGCAAGACTTTAGAAGACGTTTTTGAGAGTCCAAATTACTCTAGTCTTCATATTTTTTGAGTCCCAAGACTCATGTTTTGATTCACACAATTGCCAAACCTTTGTGAATCTTTTTGGTAACCCAAGAACACAACTTTTTAGTTTGTTCAAACCTTTTTGGAGAGATCTTTGCAACCGAGGGCTGCGTGTCATTGCTGAGGGAGTCTCTACAAAGTTTTATGGTTGCGTGTCATTGAGGAGTGCTGCGGTTCTTCCTTTGTTGATTGGACTGAGGTTCATGTGGGTTCGCTGCGTGTGGATTCATTGTTGCCCTCCTGGAAAGGGATATTTCCAGCCGCCGACTACAGAATCCGATACCTGTGGGTAATTCTTAGTCACTGTATTTTCATTGTAATCCGAAATTGTATGTTACAATATTATAATGAAAATAAAAGGTTTTGCCCCTTTGGGGGATTTTTCCTGAAATTGTTTGTTTTTATCCTGCATGCTATATTTTATTTGATAAATCATCTAGATGCATGTCTTAGGGTTTAACTAAAATTTGGGATTAATTAAAATTGGTTTTTATTTGAGAAGTCGCAATATTTCCGCTGCAGCTGCTCTCTCAAATTGGTTTCAGAGCCTGTTGCACTAAGTTATTGTGTTTTGATTCTGATTTTGCACAAAAATAGATTTTGATGGTTTTGATGATCTTCGATGTCAAATTTTTGAAAAATTTTGGAAAATTCACACAAACTCTTGTTTTAAATCTTCTGTTGAAAACGAATCTGAGAGGTGTCCTTGTTGTGAGGGTGTTAGTCACACGTTACATGAGTGTACCACAAATTTAAAGAAGAAATTGAATAAATCGATTTCTCATGTTTCTACCCTTAGTGATTGTGATTCGAAAGAAGAAGTTTTTTATGCTTCTAGGCGAGAGTTTCCCATCTGTGTGATTAGTGATGATAGTGAAAGTGATGGGAGTGTGGATGAAAGTGAGGAGGAAAGTGTAGATGAGCATGACTTGCAAACTGCTTACAATGAACTTTATGCTGAAACTTTGAAAACAAAGAAAGAAAATTTGAAATTGAAAGCTCAATTGAAAGAGTGTGCCATAAAAAATAATGATTTTTTAGTTGAAGAACTTATGGCACATGGAAATTTTTTAAAAAAGAAGCTTGAGTACGTCGAGGGTGAGAGAGATAGTCTTAGAGGGTTGATGGAGACTATGAAAAAGGAGCTTTTAGAGTTTGAGGATTCTAAACGAGTACTTGAATCTAGGATAGGTGAACTTGAGGTGAAATTGAAAGATTCAAGTAAAGTGAAATTTGATTTGGAGTCTAGGTCTGAAAAACTTGATAAGATTTTAGGCACAGTCGAGATCAAAACGGATAGGGGTGGGATTGGGCTTGAAAAATATGTTGCACCCATTCCCACACGTGCGAGAGAGCCTCCTAGGATTGTTAAGAAAGAGGCACCTAAGTTTGTTAGGAAAGCACCCCATAGGAGCATCGTGAGAGAACCTCCTAGGATCATTAGGAGAGACCCACCTAGGAAAATTCGGAGAGAGAAACCGAGAAATTTGAGGAGAGGGCCACCTTTAGGTAACACACACCGCCCGATTTACTCTTGCACACATTGCGGTAGGCAAGGTCATCTTAGGCACTTTTGTTACAAGCTTTTAAATGGACCTAGGAAGGTTAATGAAAGAATAAATTCGATTCCCAAAACCCCCACACTCCGTTACACATCAATTTGGGTTAGAAAATCGGATTTAGAGGCTTATGGTTTATTTGTTCACGATTCCCGTTTGCTTGCACGTAATTCATCCCATGTGAAATCTTTTGGTTGATTGTGTTTGCTTGTTTGTCATACACTAGTTGTGGTTTCATGATTTTTACTTGTTTGCTAGTGTTATGACATGTGTACTTTTTGTATATATTTTTGTTTTGAAAATTTTTAAAAAATACAAAAAGATTTTATTTTGAAAAAATTTTTGAAAAATCCAAAAATATTTTTGTATCTTGTTTGCACCATTTATGGATGGACACTTTGGATGACCAAGTCACATCATCATTCCATTATTTTCATGTGACTATTTGATAGTGTTTTGAGACAATAGGTCAATTCATTCATGTGCTTTATAATGTTTGGAGTCACTAAGATGTAATTAAGTGTTACTTCCTACATGTTTGACTCATGTTTCCTTTATTGCACACATGCACGGATTTGTTTGATTATTGTGCTTGTCTTATCACATGTTGGTTGGGTGTTTTCACTTCAATCCTGTCCTTAAAACGAACCAAGCGCGATAAATTTTGATTAGGAAATTGTGCATATAAAACCGTTTTGTGAGTTTGTGTGCTTTGTTTTAAAAACGGGGAGGGGTTGCGAAAGGTATTTATCTATCATTTGCGCAAAAGCCACCGTTAAATTGGACCTAAAAAATGGAGGAATTTTATTATCCGGGGTCCAAAGAGGTTAAAAGAGCCCGAAAAAATTGAAAGGAAAAAAAAAAATTCATGCCAAATTATGGGCCATTTAGGTTTTTGCACCAATTCTCCAAAGTTTGAGAATTTAGATTACCTCGAAAAGAAAATATATATGAGGGGGTTTGGTTGGAGAATTAAAACGGGTTTGCACGTCCTTGATATTTTTGAAAATGCGCTACATAGTTTTGGACGTTATTGGTGTGAAAATCATTTGACTTTGATTTGTTGATTTGCATAAGACGATGTCATCTAAATTCACCAACTTTTACACCTAAGGATACCTTTGATGTTCATTCGTTAGGAGTACACATATGCATCGTGCACATATGATTGATTGAGTTGATTTACCTATCGAATGTGTTCACACCCATTCATTCCATTTCCAGGACTTAGTTGTTTGAGTCTAAATCCATGGTGTGATTTTTGTATCATGTTTTACATTTTTTTTCAAATGGTATCTATTTTTTTGTTTTGTATGAAAATTTTGAAAAATCAACAATAGTGTGCGAAGATTTTTTTTGAGCATCTCCTTGCAAGAGCACGTTTACCATATTGATTGATGCCTTGATTTGTATACCGTGACACCCTGATTTTGCTTGTTTGATTCATTCTTTTTATTTGTCTATTTGGGGACATCATAAAAAGGGGGAGAAAGAATTATCATTTTATGGGGGAGTTTGAATTTTGGGGGAGTTTTGAGATTTGAGTTATGCTTATCATATATTGGTATCTATGTTTATCTCATTTCAAACTCGATACGTCACTTGGTATTTTTTTCTTTATCTCATGTGTGTAGGTACTACATTGATGATCTCTGAATTGCACACCCTGATGAGAAAAGATTTGAGATTCCTGAAGATTTCAAGAACAAACGATGAAGACTATTCATTTGTACCTTTTCCAGTTTTGGGTTCATGGGAGGGTAGATTTGTATAGGCAATTTCATATTTGATAATTCGGATTTTTTATGTATGTACCGGCATAGACGTAGGAGGAGATTTGTAAGGACATTTTTCTCATATCCAACATGTTACATTTATGTATGTCGTACGCCGCTACATTTGGCACGTCACCTCACGATCTAACATGATGGCCTCTATCCGAATTCCAAGAGTTAAGCATTCAACATCTCCATTAATATGTCTCACATCTGCCTCAACGACTTCACGGACCACGATTTTAGGGACTTAATGCAAGTGGTACGCAAGGGAAGTCAAAATAGTGAAAAAGGCACGATAGGAGTGTTTAAGGGAATTTTAGTAATTTTACATCCATAGTTCGGAGGTCTGGTCAACTGGAAAGTTGAAGAGCTCACCGCAACGAAGATACTGGAAAAAACGGAACCTCAATCTGAGCTACGGTGAAGGAGTTGTGACCTTTTGAAGATGGAGAAAATTCCTTAAAGAATGCTGTTTTTTTTGTACGCTGGATAGAATTTTAGAGTTTTAAGAACGTGGGACTCTTCATCTTTTTTCCTATAAATACCAACTTCGGGGGAGTTGTTTTGCAAGACTTTAGAAGACGTTTTTGAGAGTCCAAATTACTCTAGTCTTCATATTTTTTGAGTCCCAAGACTCATGTTTTGATTCACACAATTGCCAAACCTTTGTGAATCTTTTTGGTAACCCAAGAACATAACTTTTTAGTTTGTTCAAACCTTTGTGGAGAGATCTTTGCAACCGAGGGCTGCGTGTCATTTCTGAGGGAGTCTCTACAAAGTTTTATGGTTGCGTGTCATTGAGGAGTGCTGCGGTTCTTCCTTTGTTGATTGGACTGAGGTTCATGTGGGTTCGCTGCATGTGGATTCATTGCTGCCCTCCTGGAAAGGGATATTTCCAGCCGCCGACTACAGAATCCGATACCTGTGGGTAATTCTTAGTCACTGTATTTTCATTGTAATCCGAAATTGTATGTTACAATATTATAATGAAAATAAAAGGTTTTGCCCCTTTGGGGGATTTTTCCTGAAACTGTTTGTTTTTATCCTGCATGCTATATTTTATTTGATAAATCATCTAGATGCATGTCTTAGGGTTTAACTAAAATTTGGGATTAATTAAAATTGGTTTTTATTTGAGAAGTCGCAATATTTCCGCTGCAGCTGCTCTCTCAATTGTCACCTCTCTTGGGTCATAATTGACCCTGGTCTTTGATCGTCACCTGAGTTAGTTCAGAATTAGCCTCGGTCCTTGGTCATCACCTCTCTTGGGTCAGAATTGACCTTAATCTTGGATTATCACCTGAATTAGGTCAGAATTGGCCTCGATCCTCGATCGTTATCTCTCTTGGGTTAGAATCGACCCCGGTCTTGGGTCATCACCCAAGTTAGGTCATAATTAGCCTCGATCCTCGATCATCATCTCTCTTGGGTCAGAATCGACCCCGGTCTTGGATCGTTACCTGAGTTATGTCAGAATTGGCCTCGATCCTCGGTGGTCACCTCTCTTGGGTCAAAATTAACCCCAGTCTTGGATCTTCACCTGATATAGGTCAGAATTAGCTTCAGTCCTTGGTCGTCACCTTCTTTGGGCGGTCTTTGATCGTCACTTGAGTTAGGTGAGAATTGGCCTCAGTGCTCAGTCGTCCCCTCTCTTGGGTCATAATTGACCCCGATCTTGGATCATCACTGGAGTTAGGTCAAAATTGGCATCGATCCTCGGTCATCACCTCTTTTGGTTCAAAATTAACCCTGATCTTGGATTGTCACCTAAGTTAGGTCAGAATTGGCCTCGGTCCTCGGTCGCCTCCTCTCTTGGGTCAGAATTGACCCCGATCTTGGATCGTAACCTAAGTTAGGTCGGAATTGAGCTCGATCCTTAGTCGTCAGCTATCTTAAATTCATAATTGACCCCGACCCCCTAAATCAGTCATCCGCATACCTTCGATCCACAAAGCTAACCTCCTTTTATCATGTGGTGTCTATTCGATGGGTATCACTTATTCTAAGCTCACTCGTTGAGGGGATCTATTCACACCACATTCTAGGACCCCCTAAGTCTCTCCTTAGGTTCCTACAACTTCCCCATTTCACTACAAACCCTAGGTCATACTTCGAGTAGCGATCTAAAGTCCATCGAGCACCTCCGGTACCCATTTGACTCCGGTCAACTCTATAGTCACAGAAAAGCTCTTTGAATCCTTGAAGGATTTTGAACAACCTTTCCAACGGTTCGTCCCATCCACGAATCGGCATAACGATTCTAAAGAACGGACCATTTTACTCTCAAAAATTGATTCGGGGGCCATCAGGTGCTCCTGGGTCCCTAATTGTCCCCGATCAACTTCACCGTCAGAGAAAAATCTCTTTGAATCACCGTCATTCAGAAAAAATGATCAGTTTTCCCCCGAAAATTGATTCGGAGGCCACTGGACGCTCCCGAGTTCCGTTTGACCTAAGTTAACACTTCAACCCGAATGATATTGAATGAATCTTCAAAGGTCACTGAATACCCTTTCCAACGGTCCACCCTGTGTACGATTTTGACTTACGGTATGGATGAACGATATGTTTTACTTCGAGAGGTCATCAGGCACTTTTGGGACCTGGTTGACCAGGGTTAACTGACCAAACCGATTGAAATTTTTTGGATGCCTATGTACATCCCCTGACCTTTCCAACAGTCCCCCCGTGCAAGATTCTGACTTACCACGTGGACGAATGATCCATTTGCATCCGACGATCTCCCATCCAAAGGACTGACGTGTGCTTTTGAGCCACATTTTACCCAAAGTCAACTTCCGAACCCGAGAGTGGTCCAAAGGACTCTCAAATGTCTCTGAAATACCTTTCTAACGGTATGCCCCGTGTGCAATTCGAATTAACGATTTGTGCAGAACGACCTTTTTCGTGAAAATTCTGCCTAAGACTTCTAATTGGAAGGTCCTGAGCCCCGCTAATTAGCATAGTGTCCAAAGACACCTGCCTATCGGCACCCCCTAGGGTAGGACGATCGGCACCACCCTAGGCCCTATAAATAGAGTCCCTCACCTCATTCTAGGATCATCCACAATCGACATCAAATACAAGCTACCCATCAGCATCACTGATCTTAGTAACTTGCGAAGTTCCACATGGAGAATTCTATTCAATCTTAAATCCCCATCCTTTTCACACCCAATCAACAAAAAATCCTTCTTTCTCATCAATATTCATCAAGATCCAAAGGAGTTAACTCAAGACCAAAGTTCAAGCTTCAAGGGAGGTCCAATTCTTTCTCCCTCTCTTTCAATTCCTTACTTTTTCATAAGTTACATTAGATCCATGATCTAGTTTTATCTTAGTTCATATAGATTAATATCAAACTTTTTATTAGTATATTGCACATACTTTATTTTCTATAAAAAATCCAAAAACAAATAAAAGAGGGTTATATTCATAAATTCTGAACGGAATTGTCCTTCACGCATTTTATAAAACCAAAAACTCATTTTCTACACATACACACATAATAAAAATTCCGTCCAAATTTGTGGGTTAAACCCCACTCCGTTGCTACATTCGAACTACGTGGACTTTGATGCCTTAATAGGCTACGTAGGTGTCTTGAATTAAAATTCGAGACTCGAGTCCAAATTTCCCAATTTTCTCCAAACTTCTCAAAATTCTTCTTTTACATAATTATCATGCCTTTATAAATAATATGATTGTTTGCATTTCCTCCAACACATATTATCTTTCTCTAATAACGATTAATATTATGATGAACGCTAATATTCGATTTTTACATACTTTGGGGAACATTCCGATGGATGACTTCTCTCTACCTCGTCTATGGTATCGGTTGAATGATTCCAATATCCATTATATATAAACACATGAACACACTTCACGGGGATATAAAGGATATATTAACACTTTTCCATGAGAGACCGAAAGGGCGGGATGGGTACCTAACCCCTTCCTATTCCGTAACTTAGCCCCAAGATCTTTGATCTATTGGTTCTATATGCATCAGTTTGTCCTTGGTGTCGCTCTCGAAGTGGAAACATGTTCTTTTTCCTGTTTTGTGCAAAATAGGCTGGCGACTCCATATCTTTACATTCACCCCACACCGACAATGGCCGAAGATCCCTTCCCAATAGAGAGAGAGGGGTGTGAAATCGCGGTGCGGAATTTTTGTTGTTATCCTAAGATGGCCACATGTATATATATGTATCACTAAGGATATATATATTAATAAGGCACCTCAACTAAATTATGGTGCAGGCATACTCTGCTATCAAGTCCCTGTACATCTAGTAGAAATAAGGGAAATATTAGTTCGGATCCACCCTCGAACTATATTTACACAAAATACACATATTGAAGGTGAAGCATAGTTCCAAGTGACTAAGAGGTCAGCACATACCCATAAGTCTCTTAGGACCATCTGTACTATCATTCTCAGATAGCATGTACCAAGGATTCTATATGCTAGGGTATAAGTCAATATTCCCCATAAAGGTAACAATAGAATAAGACTGTCCTGGTGCGGAAACTTCTGTGAAAGCAAGTAACACGGGTATGATTAAGCACATATATATATATATATATATATATATATATATATATATATATATATACATTATTCAGATAGGTACAGCCACTACCCATAACATATTCTAGCCATACGTGGCACTTAACACCTGAATCCTACGTATAATTAGTTCATCCTTTTATATTCTCATTTATCGCAAACTCCCAAGTACTTCTCAACTCTCGAAGCATATCATTTTCATCTCTATATACTATAAAATGCAAAACAAGGCATTTATGAGCATTTAAGACTCATTCATATTGAGAGTGTCCACGTGGCACTCTATATTTTAATCTATTACTACTATAAAATGTCTTTTCTTATTAGAACTCTTCTCCTTTAACTCCTCGAACTCTTCGTATACGTCTCTCTTCAAATTCTATTTCTCCCATGCCCCTTAGCCTTTACTCCATCTCCTCTTAAATGTTTAACCCATCCAACCAATTACATATTATCATCCCATAAATTGAGAGTAACGTATGGTTCAACAGAGGACCACCCACTTCTTGAAATTGACGATATAAATGATGAAAACAAACATAAGATTGAGAAAGATGTTGTAGAGAGAGGAGAGAAAGAGATTTCCCCAACTCACCGACTCTCATCTGGACTTCAGCTTGATCTAAGCAGCGCTGCTATTTAGGATAACACCACATTCATATCATCATATAATCTGATATTGTTATCTTTTGCTTCAAATTTTCATCAATAGGTACTACTATTACATCTCCATTTATTTTTCTTAGTCGGTGATGTTATAATTTTAGGGTTTCTGATTTGTCTTTTATTTCATCTCAAAAAATGTTAAGTATCGAACTCTTTTCATTGATTGAGTTCATCAATGGAAACCAAGTTCATTTTGTGCCAGGTAAAGCCAAACAACAACACGCTAGCCGAAGTATCGACCTGTTTGGGTAAAAATCTGACACCGGTGCTTAAGTCAGATAAAGTCCCGCTTACCGGAATAGACAGAGACACTAGGGTCTTGAATTAGAGAGAGAAGAGAAATAATCGAAAGTTTGAGAAGACGATCTGATATGCATCGAGGATGGCTTATGAGGAGATGAGGCCAAAAATTAAAGGTAGGTTTGTAGGTTTGCTAAGCAATCAGAAATGGATGTCGGTGATCTTCTTGCCTGCGACGCCGGGTACGGCGTCGTTTCGTCGTATTAGTTTGTAGTTGATTTTATTTATGTGATGTGAATGTAATACTAATCTCTACATATTGATTGTTGATCCAAATATCCAAATCAGAATACCATCTCAACTGAAAAAAGTAAGTTATATTTTTGCCTCTCCATATATGCACGTGTATGCTGTTTTATTTGAAAGAATACGACAGTCGAATTTTTGGAATCTTGAGTAGTAGAGATAAGAATAAGTCCAGGCCAAAAATTGATGTTGACAGCGCTTTAGAGATGGCGCTCACTATTACCCATTGATTCCCAAATCCGTGAATAGCTCTCTTCCCTTCTAATTAAATATGATTTTGTTATTATACTTTATTTGGTTGTTTTACAGTCTATTTTCTGTAGGAAAACTAATTATTTTAATATTACTTGAATAATGTTATGTGGTTTTGCATAACAAATGTTTGTGGAATTTCCCGCCTGGACCTCGACCCAAAGCAGTCCTGAAACATATTTTATAGTAGGCTATATAGAAACCACTAACCTACAGGAAAATGTGGCCAGCTAACAATGTAGATGAAAAATATGGCCACCTAATGTCTATTTGCAATCACCCTAGCCATATAGATTGAAAGAATATTTGGACCGTGTATAAGAAGGTGGGCTCCAAGTAAAATGGGCTTTTAATGAAATAGTTATGTTGGTCGATGCATTTTGTTTTCTTCCAACTGCTCTATTTTGAATCTATAACAATATATTAATTTATCAAAGGATCTGAAACAGAGATCAACAAGCCTTTAAATGTTTGATTTCTAGGTTTATACTTTATATCAAATAATGACCTAATTTTGTCCTTTTTATTTATGTTGCACATACCCAATGACTTAGTTTTTGGATTTCAAATGATTAAAACCCATATGAGAAACAAGCTACATTTAGATCTCAGCTGGAAATACTTATCAAATTGGATAGTTTATTATGTCTTAGGAATGATTCTTTTTAAATTTTCTATAGAAATTAGAATTTCAAGTATGAAATTTAGTCATGTAACCATGTAGATAAGAAAGATGTCAAAATTGGATAAATGGCAGATCTTATATGTGGATATGATGTTTTAGCCTGAAATGTTTTTAACCATGTGCCTTAGCCCTCCTCTGTAACCATCCATAATATTGTATCATCTCCTTATAACTCAAAAATTGAAAATGACTTTGAACTGATGCCACGAGCGTTTTTCTGTCTCTTAATAGGCTTCAATGCATCTCTTATTTTTAGAACCTTTCGTTTCATATTTGTGTGGTATATACTATATAAATATTGTGAACGTCCTTTCTCTACTCCTCGACTTCAGTCTTTCCAAAACTTAATATTTTGTTCCCTAACTAATTGTTTGCACTTCATTGATTTATTGTGATAATGGTTCGATATTCAATACCCAGATTTAGCCTTAGGTTACCCTTTAACATCATCTCAAAGTTTATTATTTACTATGTATCATTATTTGTTATTGAGCATTCCCCTATCTTCTACCTAATCAAAAATTACAACGTAGATTGATCAATCCGCTATTTAGATATCACTAATTAGCAAAGCATAGATCATATGATTACCATTACCTAGGAAGCATTGTTGCACAATATTGAGAAGAAAAAGTCAACTACATCGCAGCAATGTATGAGAAGAGAAGCAATATCAGTTTTACATTATGTTTGTTATCTGTAAATAAATCGAGATTTTATCTTGGAAGGGAATCCAAGAGAAATGGAATAGATGGATATTGTTTATGAATATTAATGAGTGTACTATTGTTATGATGAATACTAATTTTTATTAAACCAATTTAAAAACATTTCTTTATTTTCCTTATAATTCAAAGTATAACGTTTATTGGACCATGTATCTTATTTTGAAACTTTAGACTTTTAGGCTGAACTATTTTTATTTAACTTTAACTTTGGAGAAGATAATTTGGGTTTTATTTGTCTTATGTGTCCACGTTTTATTTTTGTTTTACAATCTATTTATTTGCAGAGTAATAGTATTTTAATGAAGTGAAAAAAAATGATAATTCTAACTCTTTCGTGAATAGGTCAATGAAAAGTTATAGTCCACTTCCTGTAGAACTATCGTTTATAATGTAGTGTGGAGTTTCAAAGCCTATCATGTACTTTTAGTTAGGTGTAGGCCTCTTTAATCGTATTTGTATACCTTATGTTACTATTATTCTGCTGATAAATGAAGTAAATTACACCAGGATTAGGTGCAAGAAGTTATTCATCGTAGATTTGATTTTAATTAGTCTAAAATATGAGATCTTATTATAACACAATTAAGGCCAACAAATATGTATGCCAATGACATTCTTTAGTTTTCCATATACCACCAAAAGAAAGTTGTAATTGTCCCTTTTTAGTACTCCATTTTTATATATATACATATCTATTCTTTACTTTTCAAATTTCTTTCAATTGTGGTTTTATCTATTTGATGTAAAACCCTAAAATTACTTTTATCTTAACTGACATATTTATAAATGTATATACTATTGTAAAATTAAATGCGCGCACACACACACACGCGCATATATATATATATATATATATATATATATATATATATATATATATATATATATATATATATATATATATATATATATATATCACATTTTGTACAAATATTGGAACCAATATAGCATTTTTAAAGAGTCAACGCATTGCATGGTGACCCTAGAAATTATCGGCTAAATTATAGGTACTCTGTCTCTCTTTTCTGGGCTCAACGTCAAGTGACATATGTTCAGTCCGCACTGTTAAAATTCAGACATATTTATATATATCTGTACCCATATGTACGCAATTATATGTGTCATTTTCTATTTGCCTTTTTAGTTTCAATGGATTTTTTTTTATTTACTCAGAAAATCTTAATGCAAATATGTACGTGTCAGTATTTTTTTTGCATTTGTTTTTCGGGTTTTCTTATTATTCGTTGTTGTGGGATAATAACTAAAATAGCTTATGGAATGGATGTAGTGGCTTTGATAATAAAGGTAAGGCCTAACATTTAGGAAGTGTTTTTTTAACAAAATTTAGGAAGAGATTTATATGGATCCTTACTTTTTTTAGTTACAATTTGTCTCCAGAGCCATACTTATATCACGTGGGCAATTGTCTCGCCGGTCATATAAAAAAGGTTTAACAGAACTCAAGTCTTATAATTAACATTTTTATTATATATCTAACAACTCAGATGTTTTTTTAATGATTAAATCAATTACATTCATACTGTGTGCCATTTAAATTGTCAATTTTTGACTTCGATACGTCTAATGGGATCATCATAATATTTTAATATGGAGATTATTTAGTTTCTATTTCAATTCAATATCCAGTTGGATCCATTCTCCATTTGGATCCAACATTGTGGTTGGTTCATCACAGGTGAGTCCATGACGGTTGAGGTAATGAAATGTCAATAATTTCATTACTAATGAGTTTTTTTAATGATTGAAAGCTTGGATCGTGTCGGGATAAACTTGGATTGTTGGAGATCCGTATGATCTGTTGGTTTACCATTTCGATCCCGTCTTCTATATTAATGGTTGAATTTTGTTCTATTTCAATTCAATGAATTTTATTCTTTGTAGGATGGTTCTGTTATGTTGTTATATTTGTTTTAGCTGTTTTCATATGCTTTTTTTTTATTAAATTCATATATTGATGTTGCATGTTTTACGTGTTTGGTAATATCTCGGGTTTAAGTCTATCTTTGTCGTATAGCTTGCGCATCGCGCGGGTTTACAACTAGTATGTATAATAACAGTAGATGTACTCTCTATACCCCACTGTCCTAAGACATCATTAACTTGCCCCATGCCCAATTTATCACGCGCTGGATTTTATCTTATTTTATACCCCCGTGACCCTATCATTATTTTTCACATAAAGTCACATTACCTAAACCTTAACAACAACCTTATTGGTCCTTACCAAGTCCCATTATAGTAAATAGATTATTTATAAGGGTTCCCATAAAGAGGTATTGGGTTAATCATTAAAAAGGAAATAGGTTTCAAATTCCAGGAGGAGTCGATCGATCGATGGGGATAGTCGATCGATCAACATTTTTGAGTCGATCGATCGATCGAACATATAATGGTCTGCGATTTTCTTTACAATTCAACCTACGAGTTTCATCAATATTAATCTTCAAAACCTCTAATAATTCAGCCCAAACTTCCAACCAACCACCACAAACATTATAGCAACAGGTATAACCAATTTCTAATGTAACATCTTGAGTAATTTATTAAGGAATCGGCATTAAATGGTTGTAATTCATGATTTGGTCTCAAAGCCTAGTTTACCATATTATTTCAAGAACCACGTGCTATTTCCAGATTTCTTCCTCTAAGAATCACTAAAATTCATGATAGAAGTTCTATTTGTAATAAGGACATCAGCCTAACATGCTTTTTATTAAAATGTGTGAATTCTAGTCTTCCAAATACATTTAATCTCCATAAAAACCTATAATTATTTTTCCTATTCTAACATGGATGTAATATAAACTCAAGAACAACAAGATAGATACTTGATTGGAAATAGAAGGTTTGAGTAGTAGAAGATGATGGGTATATCTATTCTCCTCGTTCTCCGATCTACAGGTGAGTGGTGGAATTGGTGGGAACGGTGTAGGATTGATGGTTCTCCCCCTTAGAAACCTCCTCTCTTCTCCCTTCCTTAACCTCTTTGCAACCCAGGTATTTCTAACCCTCGAATACTCTAACTTCCATCAGATATAACCCTTTAATTTTTGTCATTAATTAAGGCCCAAAATTAGAAATTACTAAAATGCCCTCTTGGCTTGCCGGTTAGGCCTAAAATTGTCTCAAGACCCAAACTAAACCCCCTAGTACACTTTACTAACTATCGTAAGTTTTATGGACACATTGGCACACTCGAAATGACCATACGGGTGACTTAGAATTAATTTACTTTTTATTTCATTAAATTAGTCCCGACACGACTGACACGCGCGTTCCGACATAATTTCTACAACTATCGTATTAGTCACTCGCGGCAATTTTAATAACTTCATATTACATTTCAGTTTACTCATTACGTAATCATCAACATAATTCCCATTAATAATTTTTAACTCATATCAGGCTAGTAAATATCAATTAAATTCGGATTAATTATAAATTAATTCCCCATATTAAATCTAATGAATCCCACAATTAAATATCATTAAAATTACGGTGTATTACATACTTCCCCACTAATAGCAAAATTTCATCCCGAATTTTGAAGAAATGAATATACCTAGTAGGAATAAGTCCGGATGCTTTTCGTGCATATCTGCCTCGTGCTCCCAAGTAAACTCCTTTATGTTATGATGCTCCCATTGGACTCGCAAGAGTGGAACTACCATTGACCTCAAGCTCCTCTCACTATGGTCTAGGATGGCAACTGGCCTCTCGTCATATGAACTGTCTGGATGAAGGTCAATCTCCTCTATCACAATTCGGGTGTGAGCCAACTCATCTCGGAGATACCGTCTCAGCAAAAAAATGTGGAACACATCTTGGATACGGTGTAAGTGCTCTGGCAATCCAAGTTTACATGCTATCGATCCAATCCTCTCAATGATAGGAAATTGTCCCATGTACCTCGGAGTCAACTTCCCTTTCTTCCCGAATCTCATTATCCCCTTCATAGGAGACACTCGCAGCATCACTTGATCCCCCACACTAAACTCCCTGAAGAATCGCTTGGCATCAGAGTAGTTTTTGTGTCTGTCCTGGGCCACCCGAATATGGCTCCTGATCATCTCAATATTGGTTGACGTGTCCTGAATCATCTCTAGCCCGAGTAGCTTATTGCCCCACCTCTAGCCAATAAGAGGGAGAACGACAAGGTCTACCGTACAACACCTCAAAAGGGGCCATGCTAATCGTAAACTGGTAGGATTTATTATAAGCAAACTCCACCAGTGGAAGATATTGCTCTTAACCCCCGCCAAAATCAAGGACATACATCCGAAACATATCCTCAAGCATCTAATTCGTCCGCTCCGTCTGCCCATCCGTCTACAGGTGGTAGGCCATACTCAACCTCAAATTGGTACCCATGGCCTCTTGGAATCTCTCCCAAAATCGGGACACAAAGATCTTGTCCCTATCGGACACAATATTGATGGGCACCCTATAAAGCCTCACTATCTCTGCAATAAATATATGGGTGTACTATCCTGTAGTGTAGTCTGTTCGCACTGGAAGGAAATGAGCTACCATGGTTAACGAATCCACCACTACCCATATAGAATTATGACCACTCTGAGATGTAGGCAACACAGTGATGAAATCCATGGAAATGCACTCCTATTTCCACATAGGGATCTCTAGCGGCTGAAGTAACCCTGATGGTTTTTGATGGTCCACCTTTACCAACTGACAGGTGGCACACTTGGACACAAACTCTGCAATATCCTTTTTCATCCCACTCCACCAATATTGTCGCCTCATATCCTTGTACATCTTATCCCCTCCGGGATGTACTGTAAATCTAGATCCATGTGACTCAATGATCACTGCATGACGTAAGTCCTCCCCCTATGGAACCACTAATATCCAATTAAATCGCAAACCCCCATCTAAACTCACAGAATAGGACTCTCCACCATCATCTTGGAGTTGTACAATCTGTTCCAAGAAAAACGAATCAACGGCTTGGACTGGGATCACGCTCGTAACAATCTTTGGAGTGATTGTCATGATGGACATAACGGATCAGGCCACTACATCCTAATGTCCCAACTCTTTCCATTTCGCATTCCACACTTATGCCACCTCACCTACTGGCCTACAACTCAACGCATCAGCAACTATGTTTTCCTTCCCCGGGTGGTACTATATTGCGAGTTGGTAATATTTCACAAACTCTAGTCACCTACACTGACGCATGTTCAACCCCCACTGAGTGAACAAGTATTGCGGTGACTTGTGGTCTGTGAGCAGGAAAAAAATTTCCCCCAGTAAGTAGTGTCTACAAATCCGAAAGGCAAACACGACTGTTGCTAACTCCAAGTCGTGGGTGGGGTAATTTTTCTTATGAGACTTAAGCCTACGAGAGGCATAAACTATATCATGAACCTCCTGCTGAAGTACCCCACCAAGTCCCTGTAGGGAAGCGTCAGTATACAACAGGTACTCCACACCTGGCCTGGGTAAAGCAAAGACTGGAGCCAAAGTCAATTTGTCCTTTAGATCGTCAAAATCCAACTGACAAGCGTCATCCCAAACGTACAGTTCCCCCTTGCGAGTCAGATTAGTCAATGGACCCATTATTCTTAAGAATCCTCGAATGAACCGTCTGTAGTACCCATCCAATCCCCAGAAAGTATGGATCTCTAATGGTGTCAAGGGCTGCCCCCACTCCCTCACTGCGGACAACTTCCTCAAATCTATGAATATTCCCCTGTCGAAAATAATGTGCCCTAAGAATTGGACCTTGTGTAGCCTAAAACCGCACTTCTCATACTTTGCATATAATTGATGCTCTCACAGAGTCTGAAGAACCCATCTCAAATGCTCGGCATGGTCCTCCTCAGTTCGAGAATAAATTAAAATGGCAACTATGAAGATAATGATAAATTTATCTGAGAACTCTTTGAACACCATATTCATTAAGTCCATGAATACGGCTGGAGCTTTAGTTAGCCCAAATGGCATAACCCGAAACTCGCAGGATCCATATCTCAAGAAAGCAGTCTTCGACACATCCTGCTTCCTAATCCGTAACTGATCATATCCCGATCTCAAGGCCTTCTTTGAGAAGAAGGAAAATCATCTCAACTGGTCGAACAAGCCATCTATTCGGGGCAATGGATACTTATTATGTACTGTGACTTTGTTCAACTCTCTCTAGTCCACACACAACCTCAAAGACCCATCTCTTTTCTTCACAAACAGCATGGAAACACCCCAAGGCGAGGTACTCCTACGGATGAAGAACTATCCCAACAGTTGCTCAATCTGATCCTATAACTCCCTCATCTCAACTAGAGCTATACGGTTGGGTTCACGGGCCCCGGTATTTCCTGAAACACATAAAAAAAACTTGTGAATGATAGGAATCGAGTCAGGGGGAATAATTATTTCCTTAGAGGTCTCCTTCTGTATGTAATAAAAATTGGTGGACGATACTCCCTCAGGACGAGGCATCACCACTAGGAACGTATCCTGACACGGTATAGAAAAAATAATGCTCCTACTAAAGCAATTTATCATTGCCCAATAACCAACAAGCCAATCCATGCCGATAATAGCATCATACTCAGACATCTCTAATACAAGCATGTCGGCAGGTAAAATAAGTTTATCAATCTCTATTTCCACGCCCAGACAAACAAAGGAAATCAACGTCCCATTACCCAGTGGCGAGTCAACACACATAACAGTACTCTCGGTTGTATCTAATAATCCCAAAGTGCATGCAAAACTAGTGTCAATAAAAGAATGTGAATCCCCCGTGTCAAATAATATACGCCCGTAAGCCCCCTGATTAAAAAAATACCCTTAACTGCGGGTGGAGCCTATGGGACTGCAGTTGGATGGACTTTGTAAATGTTAGAGCGAAAGTCCTAGGATCTATTGAAAATGCATATAGATTGAATTACAAAAAAAAAATACCCATGCGTGAAATCCTAAAAAGTGGAATTAGGATTTACCTTTCAGATGTACTTGATTTGATCTGTCCTTTGCACGAATAGAATGTGTAATGGATTGACTCACCTCACAGTCTTCTACTTTAGGCCTGATATGGATAGAAACAAGTAGAGGGGGCTCCTATTTCGTGACCACCTTCTTGTCTCCTATTTCTTCCCTACTGCCTCACTTTTTCACAAGTCTGAAATTGTGTCTTATGAGCATCCAAGAGTGACGTCTAGGTTATGAAAGAATGAGACTTAGGTGCATATATATATGCTACAGTACGAACCTTAAGGAGAGATAAGGATGTAGCTCCTAACGGGTTTGAGAAAACCTAATTCGTCCCTAATTCTAATCTCAGCCCTTTAATTATAATTAATTCCACTAAATAATTATAATTGCAACTCCACCCCTTAATTCAAAATAATATTTCGATCTCCTCATTATTAATTACTTAATTCTCCCCACATTAAGGTTACAGATACCCATTAATAAAATAAATTACTGATAATTTATTTGATTAACTTCTTCAAGTCCTTGAGCGATCCAACTTAACTTTTTGTAGTGTCGGATTATATAATCCACCTGCAGGGTTTGACACATACAAAACTTATAAGTATCTCAAGGGGTATCACTAATATCAATATCGCGATGTGGATTCCATCCATAAAAGACTTTCACCATACATTAATCACCATTACCCAATTTATTAAGATTATTGATCCAATAATGAATCTCAACCGATAAGTCAAAGCAATAAATAAATAGTGTATGTTACCATCAATCATATCCGAATTAGGAACCTTAAGTAAACCTAATAATCATGAGGTGTACATTGTCTTATAAAATCAGTATAAAAACAATGAGCTCAAATTGGTCCCGTTCAATACACATAAAGTATACTAGCACAATAAGTTGAAACTATACAATTTCATATAATCAAGATAGACCTATTAAAATATTGTGCTACAATCCTACTGATGGTGTGTCCATTTCCATCTAAGACTGTGAACGATACATCTTATATTCCACAAGAACTAGTGATCTGATCTTCTATGTGTAAGTTGTACTCTACCCACCAGAACACCTACTGAGTAGAATAAAAGACATCGGCAATATATAAAATACTGTAAATATTATGTCCATACATGATTGTCATTAAAATAGGAATAACTAATTTTATTATAACAATAAATCCAAAACTAAAATTATTACATAAAGCATAGTTTTAGCTTATTTCTCTAAGAATCTCTCACTTAGACTCAAAGCCATGATGCAATGCATCTCACTCCCATACGCTCTATGAGACTATCAAAAGTATTTACTAATAATCTATTTATGAAAGGGTCTGTCGGGTTGTTCTCTAATGCAATCTTCATAACTGTGACATCACCCGGCCGCACAAATTCTCGAATGACATGATACTTACGCTCAATATTTTTACCTCTCTTATGGATCTTGGGTTCCTTTGAGTTAGTAACCGCTCCGATATTATCACACTAAAGTGTAATAGACGATTGAACTAAAGCTACAACTCCTAGATCGTTTTGGAATTTTCTATGTCATACTGCTTCCTTGGGGGCCTCGGAGGCCACCACATATTCAGCTTCCATGGTTGAATTAGCAATGCAAGATTGTTGGATACTCCTCCAAATAATGTCTCCACCTCCTAAGGTAAACACATATCCAGAGGTAAACTTCCGGGAATCCGTATCAGACTGAAAATCTGAGTTAATGTACCCAATGGGTACTAGACTCTCTACTTGGTAAACTAGCATATAATCTCGTGTTCTTTTTAGGTATTTGAGTATATGCTTTACTGAAGTCCAGTGTTTTTTCCCAGAATTAGACTGGTATATAATGCCAACCAAAAAATAGATATCAGGTCTAGTGCATAGCATAGCATACATAAGGCTCCCAACTGCCGAAGCATAAGGTATGCCTTTTATCTTCTCTATCTCATCAGGTGTCTTAGGGAACTCATCCTTGGAAAAAGATATTCTATGTCTAAAAGGGAGGAAACCTTTCTTGGAATCTTTCATGCTAAATCTGACAAGAATGGAGTCAACATAAGTTACATGTGAGAAACCCAACATCCTATTCTTGCGATCACACATAAGCTTGATCCCAAGGATGTGACTAACTTCTCCTAAGTATTTCATATCGAATTGGTTGGACAACCACACTTTAATCGAAGACAACACTCCAACATCGTTTCTAATGAGTAGAATGTCATCCACATATAATACTAAAAACACAACTACATTTTCATTGCATTTCTTGTACACACAAGACTCATCTGGACATTGATCAAAACCGAAATATTTGATTGCCTGATCAAAACAAATGTTCCAAGTTCTAGATGCTTGCTTAAGTCCATAAATGGGCTTCTTAAGCTTACATAACTTATGCTCTTGGCCTTGGGCAATACAACCATATGTTTGCACCATATAGATACATTCATCAAGATTCCCTTTAAGAAATGCAGTCTTGACGTCCATTTGCCAAATTTCATAATCGAAATGATTCGCAAAGGATAAGATAATTCAAATGGATTTCATCATAGCTACCAGCGATAAGGTTTCCTCATAATCTATTCCCTCTTTCTGAGTGAATCCTTTTGAAAAAAGTCGTGCCTTAAAGGTCTCAACCTTCCCATCCACCCATCTTTTCTTCTTATAGACCCACTTGCATTCTATGGGTTTTATCCCTTTGGGTGGATCTACAAGACTCCAAACCTGATTAGAATACATAGATTCCATCTCTGAATTCATAGCTTTAAGACAATGTTCTGCATCTTTATCTTGGATAGTCTCATTGTAGTTACAGGGATCAGCTTCGAGTTCATCAGGGACCTTGTCATAAGACTCTCCCAAAAATATAAACCATTCAGGTTGACATATAACCCTCCCACTATGATGAGGTATTCAATGTGCTGGTGTACTAATGTCAACACGTTATGTTATTTCATCCTGTATTGGTGGTGTTAAAGAATCTAGTTAGTTCCCTCGCATTTCTTCAAGAACAACTTTACTTCTGGGTTTATGGTCCATCATATAATCCTCTTTCAAGAATCTGGCATTGGTGCTCATAATGACCTTCTGATACTTAGGATCATAGAATAAAAAACCCTTAGTTTCCTTAGGATATCCTACAAAGAAACAAACTTTTGATTTTGATTCAAATTTACTAGGATCTCTCTTCAACACATGTGCAGGACAACCCCAAATCTGAATATGTTTCATACGAGGCTTGAGCCCAATCAACAATTCCTTGGGAGTAGTAGAGACCACCTTTGAAGGTACCAAGTTCAGTAAATAAGTGGTTGTTTCTAAAGCATGTCCCCAAAAGGAATCTGGGAGATCTGTATAACTCATCATGGACTTAACCATATCCAAAATAGTCATGTTCTTCCTTTTCGCTACACCATTTTGTTGAGGCATTCTGGGTCCAGATAATTGGTATGTGATCCTTTGATCTTCTAGATATTGACTAAACTCCCCTAAGAGGTACTCTCCACCACGATCAGATCGTAGTGTCTTGATACTTTTACCCTTATGCTTCTCCACTTCTTCCCTATAAACTTTGAATTTCTCAAAGGCTTCGGACTTATGGTCCATTAGGTAAAAATAACCATACCTTGAGTAATCATCTATGAAAGTCATAAAATACTCAAAGCGCCATCTTGCTCGGATTATCATCGCTCCACATAGATTATAATGAATCAATTCCAACAGTTGTTTTGTTCTATAGCCCTTAGCCGAGAAAGGTCTGTTGGTCATTTTACCTTCTAAACAAGATTCACAAACTGGAAGTGCCTCCACTTCTAGTGAGCTCAATTACCCACTTGTTACCAGTCTACGAATTAATATGATATAGGCGTAAGTGCAAAAGATACGTTTGGTTCACTAAGGAGGGTTCCTTTCTCTTTAAATTTAGTCCAATTAAATTATGCAAAATATTAATTTGTTGTGTGGGAGAGATAGGAATAACAATACAAAGATTATTAATTAATGTACCAGAACAAATAAAATATTTATTTTTCTTAATAACCATGAGTTTATATAAAGAAACTGAATATCTATGAAAGGCTAAATAAGAAAGTGAAATCAAATTCCTCCTAATGGAAGGTGAATAAAGACAATCTTTTAAAAGTAAACTCCCATCATTATTGAAGCTTAAATGAACCTCTCCCACAACAACTACTGCTACTCTCGTAGCATCTCCCATAGTCAGATAAATCTCTCCATCACTTAGTTGCCTAGTTTTCGGAAACCCCTGCAAAGAATTACATACATGATTAGTGTCTCCCGTATCTACACACCAAGAACCGGTAGTATGAACCACAAAACATGATTCAATCACAAATGTGTGGAATTTACCTGTGTTGTTCTGTTTATTACAAAAAACTGGACAATTGTTCTTCCAGTGTCCTAACTGCTTACAGTGGAAACACTTACCCTTGGGCTTTTTCACACCTCCCTGAGGCCCACGAGCTGCCTAAGGGACCATACACTTCTTTTTCTTTTTATTCTTACCCATAGGCTTAGAAGTAGAACCTTTCTTAGCAACAAAAGCACTTGCTGACCTTTTTATGGGACCCTCGATTGCTTGTAGTTCTTTAAGTAGTTCCACAAAAGAGTAAGAAAGTTTGCTCATGTTGTTATTTAGGCGGAACTGCTTAAAGGACTCAGGCAGCGACTGGAGAACAATATCGACCTGGGTTTCCTCATCGATTTCCACTCCAAGGATTTTAAGCTCATTAAGAAGAGACATCATCCTTAAAAATTTTCCCTCACTGGGGTACTTTCAGTCATGTTTCTGTTCATGATTTCTGTCATGGAAACTTTCCTTGCAGCACGATTTTGATCCCCAAACATATCTTTGAGGTTCAGCGTCATGCCATAGTAAGTGTCCATCAGTTGATGCTGACGTTGCAGAACATTTGACATAAATGCCAAAATGTAACACCGAGCCATCTCATTAGCCTTGATCCATTTCTAGTAATTCTGGGTTTCCTTTTCAGTTGCCCCCTCACCAAGTGTCTCAGGACAGATCTCATAAAGCACAAACTTGTACACTTCAACAGTCAACACAATATCCAAATTCTTTTTCCAGTCAATGTAATTAGGTCTAGTTAACTTGATTTCCTTGATAATGACAGCAAGTGGATTGAAAGATCTTCCCATCTTAATACTGAGATCAAATAATAAAATGAATTATTAGAGGGCATAATTTTTTTTGAATTCTAAATTAAATTCCCTATATCAATTTTAAAAGAATTCAGCGGCATCCCAATTACCATTTGAATAGTATTCCTCTTTAGAGAACCTACTTTCAAAAAAAATAGGCAAGCCTATTCCTTTTAATTTTATTATCTAGACAAAACCTATGTCAAATAAAAATAAATAGCCGAGACTTTGGTCCCACAAAATCATAGCATTCCTCTTTGGAGAACCTACCATTATTTTATGTCTAAGTGTATACCACCAACTAATTTTAGATTATCTCATATCACATAAACTCCTCCTTTGGGGGCCACCTATGTGAATAATGAATCCAAATTTACCCTTAAGGAAATTTATACTGACTACCACAATAATTTGCATTCGTCGTTGGAGAACCTACTTATTATTGAAAGTCTATAAATCGTTGATGGACACAATGGGATTTTCTCTTGGAAAATCCCTCTCCCACTTAGTGATTTAAAAAACTTTGTGAGGGTTATAAAAAATGTGTCCAATGTTTAATTAATTTGAAATATCTAGAACATTTGATATATTTCTAAAAATACCGGGATATCCCTATTTTAATATATCAAGCAAATGTGTGATAAATAAAAATTTTGAAATACCCTTAATCGTTATTAAAAAAATACCCAATTTGGTTATTCTCTAACCACATATAGTAATGTTCACAATTAAAAATAATTGTGAATTATTCGCATTTAGCATCTACATGAT
This sequence comes from Sambucus nigra, assembly GCA_949130495.1. Lineage (NCBI taxonomy): Eukaryota > Viridiplantae > Streptophyta > Magnoliopsida > Dipsacales > Adoxaceae > Sambucus > Sambucus nigra. Next base: position 6,874,385 of record CASBWL010000025.1, read on the forward strand.
TTAAGTCTGGTTGGTATTCCATGTTTTCCTTAATTATAAGGAAACCGTTAACACGTATTAACAACCCAATAATTAAAACATGAATAATAAAGACATAAATTAACATAAATAAAAAAATGAGATAAATAAGGATTTCCAACTATTATGGTCAAGATACAACTCTGTCGTAGATGGGAGTTCTTAATAGTCACCCTTGAACTCAACAGTCATCCTGGAACCCAAAAGTTATCTTGGAAACCAAAAGTCATCCTAGAACCCAACTGTTATCCTGGAAACCAACAGTCATCAAGGAAACTAGGGGTGGAAAATTGCAACAGGACACGTTAACCCGAAACGAAATGGACACACTTTAAGTGGGTTTGGGTATGGTCTTAACGGGTTCAGGTCAGAAACGGGTGGACCCGTCAGACCCGTTAAGCAAATGAATTGGGTTCGTGTATATTCGCGAGAACCGTTTATGACCCGCCAGACCCATTTATCAAACGAATTAATAACGGGTCGTGTGACCCATATAAACCCGTTAGACCCTCCTAACCCTTAAAAGAGAGGGATATTTTTGTATTTTTAAAGTAAAAGGGAATCAAAACAAAACCCTACTTCAATTTTAACATTTCATTTCTCTCATTCACACACAAAAACCGAACGACTGCCATTTCTCTCTCAACAACACCACCAACCCATATTCTAAGTTGCTGCCATCATCACCGACTATCGATCTGACCCGCTGCTGCCATCACCTCCGACCACCGACCCCCGGCAACTTACCTGCTCCGTTTTCTTCTTTCTCCTCTCTTTTTTCATCTTCATTCCGCCGATCTGAGATGTTGATCCATTTTTCTCCTCGTTTTTTTCATCTTCATTTTTCTCAACTTCATTTTTCATTTGGTGCCATAAACGGAGTTGTTACTGCCATAAACGACCTTCTGATATTTAAAAAATCAATTCCCTATATCTATTAGTTTTTCAACTTCTGATATTTTTTTTCAACGTCGTTTTTCATCTACACCTAAAATCAATTCATTTTTCATCTACACCTCATCTGTTAGTTTTTCTCCTTTTTATCATTTATTACACTAAAAATTTATAATTCTCTCCATTATTTTTAAATCAGTGTTGGCATTCTGAATCAGTGTTGGCCTTCTCGTTTTTAAAATCAAAAGTTCTGATATTTAAAATCAGTGTTGCCCTCTTTTTATTCACGGAATACTAATTTTTTCATGCGACATGTTTTTTTACATTTTTTCAGATGGAGTCATTTGAGGCGAATAATTTGGATGATGTTGACTATAACATGGATAACACTGAAACTCAATCAACAGATTGTTTGAACTGTATTTGAGGAATTACCCATGTCTGATGAGGAAAAAAACTTCAATTGTTAGGTTATTTATTATTTAATTTTGGATGAACATTGGACAGATTGAAATGGGTTGAGGAGTGAAACGAATGAAATGGTTTAATGGGTGACCAAATGAAATGGGTTAACGATTAAAATAAATTAAACGGGTTAACGAGTCGTGTCGGGTCACATGGGTTAACACGATTCGTTTAGTTAAACAGGTGAAAATGGGTCATGTCGTGTCACTTGCTAAGAAAACGAATTCAATTTTCTCACCTGTTTAGTAAACGAATCGTGTATGGGTGGAGCCATTTATCACACGATTCGTTTATCAGACGACACGAACCCGACTCGACACGACCCTTTGCCACCGCTACTGGAAACCAATACTATATGTTGCCACTACGCTGGGACAGCCCCCGCCTCCAAGCACTGTTTAATGTTGTCAAGCGTGATCTCTATGTCAAAAAATGCCTCTGATCATCGATTCGATTTCACACTTCTCCTTTGACGGTTACTATCATAAAATAGGAACAATTATAGATGTACTATGCCTCCATGAAGGAGTTCAATATTATATTAATCCAGCATAAAAAATAACCACGAATAAATCATCGTGGGGTCCAACCACATAAAACAAACCCATAAAAATGTGACCATAATAGTGGGATTAGATCGCTGCAAAATAGAAGTTAACACAGATCTATATTCTACCCAACATCCATGCACATATACGATTATTTTAATTGGACAACATGGTTGAATTCAACCTATACGCGGTATCAACAGGGCTCCGATACCAATTGATGGAGCGAAAGTCCTAGGATCTATTGAAAACGCGTATAGATTGAATTATAAAAAAAATTACACGTGTGTTAAATCCTAAATAGTGGAATTAGGACTTACCTTTCGAAATGTATTTGATTTGATATCTCTTTTGCATGAATAGAATGTGTAATGGCTCGACTCACCTCACAGTCATCTATTGTATGCCTGATATGGACAACCACGAGTAGAGGGTGGGCTCTTATTTCGTGACCACCTTCTTCTCTCCTTTTTCTTCCATATTGCCTCATTTTTTCACAAGTTTGAAATCGTGTCTTATGAGCATCCAAGAGTGACGTATAGGTTATGAAAGAATGAGACTTAGGTGCATATATATATGCTACAGTAGGGACCCTAAGGAGAGATAAGGATGTGGCTCCTAACGGGCCTGAGAAAACCTAATTCGTCCCGAATTCTAATCTCAGTCCTTTAATTATAATTAATTCCACTAAAGAATTATAATTGCAACTCTACTCCTTAACTCAAAATTATATTTTGAGCTCCTCATTATTAATTACTTAATTCTCCCCACATTAAGTTTACGGATACCCGTTAATAAAATAAATTACTGATAATTTATTTGATTAACTTCTTCAAGTCCTTGAGTGATCCAACTTAACTTTTTGTAGTGTCGGATTAATATAATCCACCTTCAGGGTTTGACACATACAACACTTATAAGTATCTTAAGGGGGTATCACCAATCTGTATATCGTAATGTGGATTCCATCCATAAAAGACTTTCACAATACATTAATCACTATTAACCAATTTATCAAGATTATTGATCCAATAATGAATCTCACCCGATAAGTCAAAGCAATAAATAAATAGTGCATGTGTCCATAAATCATATCCAAATTAAGAGCCTTAAGTAAACCTAATAATCATGAGGTGTACATTGTCTTATAAAATCAGTATAAAAATAATGACCTCGGATTGATCCCATTCAATACACACAAAGTATACTAGCACAATAAGTTGAAACTATACAGTTTCCTGTAATTAAGATAGACCTACTGAAACATTGTGCTACAGTCCTACTCATGGTGTGTCCAGTTCCATCTAAGACTGTGAACGATACATCTTATATTCCACAAGAACTGGTGATCTGATCTTCTGCGTGTAAGTCGTAGTCTACACACTAGAACACCTACTGAGTAGAATAAAAGATACCGGCAATATATAAAATACTGCAAGCATTATGTCCATACATGATTCTCATTAAAGAAGGAATAACTGATTTTATTATAACAATAAATCCAAAACTAAAATTATTGCATAAAGCATGGTTTTAGTTTATTTCTCTAACAATCTCCCAGTTAGACTCAAAGCAATGCTTCAATGCATCTCACTCCCATCCCCTATACGTGACTATCAAAAGTCTTGGATGAAAAGCTCTTTGTGAAAGTGTCTGCCAGGCTGATAAAATATCCCAAATCTAAGGACAACATAATAATTAAACAATCTTAACTAAAACTGAGTACAAAAATAAATAAAGAGTGAAATGTCTCTCTGAACTAAATAGAAACTAAGAATAGACAACTCATGCCCTCTCTATCATGAATAAGTTAATAGCTGGGATAACAAGGATGAAGTCGTCTAAATGCAAACACCTGTAACTCCCACACTAGCTGCAGTATGTCAATAGTCCAAATATCTAAGTCTGATGCCCATGTGGCTGAGCACCTGTAATATATATATATATATATATATATATATATATATATATATATATAGTTATAATTTAAAAATAATTTAGCATGTATTTAAAATGCTTCCTAGAAGATACTCCATACATGTTAGTTGCGTTGCCCTAACTTGGTAATTCTCACCTCTCAACTAATGTGAACGCCTAACGTACTAATAAACTATTCTAATTAATGATAACCTAGTTAGCTAGTCTAAACTCCTTCTCCCCTCATCAACTTATTCATATTTCGCATATAATACTTAATACAATAACATATTTCTGAATTTATTAAGACAGGTATATTTATCACAATATAGACTTAAGTTCTCAAACACCTAAGTCATTAAATATCATTATTCAATTCCTTAGTTATTAAAATCTCTGTAGATAAATCACGGGTATATATATGTATCACTAAGGATATATATATATACTAATAAGGCACCCCAACTAAATTATGGTGCAGACATACTCTGCTATCAAGTCCCTTTATACCTCGTACAAATAAGAAAAATACTAGTTCGGATCCACTCTCAAACCTAATTGTTTCATCAAAATTAATCTTCAAAACCTCTAATAATTCAGGTCAAATGTAATACCCCGTATTTTTATGCTTTCTAAATTTGGGGATTTATTAAATTTAATGTGAGTTATTAATTTAATATAAATCCGGAAATTAATTATTTTTAATAATTACTAACGTGATGTGAGTTAGTAAGTATGGGAAACTTGTTGAATATTACTAATTAGCAAAGTAATATATGATATTGGTTCTATTAAATGTCACGAGTGAATAAAATGATAATTTTGGAAATTTAAGTCAGGACGCGCCTGTGTCGTGTCGGGACTAAATATTGATTAATAAAAGTGAATAAATTATAACTTGCTTTTATGGTCGTTTTGAGTGCGCCAAAGTGTTCATAAGGGTCGAGATAGTCAGAAAAGTATACCCGGAGGTTTAGTTTGGGTCTCGGGGCGTTTTTAGGCTTAATTAGTACCCCGGGAGGGCGTTTTGGACATTTTATAATTTTGGGTAACTAAACCCACGAATTTACAAGGGTTATATCATATGCCTAGGGTTGTCTTCTAGGGTTAACACAACCAAATACAAGTGACGGCCATAGGAGACGGAAAGAGAGAGCTTGCCAAAGAGTTCTAGGCCAAGAACTCCTCCGTTTGTGCCGCCGTCGCCGCCAAACGATAGATCGCGTCGCAAGGATCATAACCACACTGATTTCAGCACAAATCAGAGACCAAAAGTCCCCACGCAAGTATTTATCTTGCTTAGTTTCGTTAATGCTTCATTCATGTTAGTTTAGGGTTGATTAGGATGAGTTGTATGAAAGAAAACCCATGTTGGAGATTAGAAAATTGCATGTTTCAGTGATATAGATAATAATCTGGAAATCCCCCTTCATATGTAGAGGTTTAACCACGGATTTATGATGAATTAGAAGTAGAATTTCTGGAGAAAGAATGATTTGACTTAAGTTAAAGAAATTTTTAGGGTTCATGAGTATTGTATGAATTTGGGCACTTTTAATCCATGAATCTTGATGAAAACTCGCATGCTTTACGTTAAATATTTCCATTTGGGTTTAGGACGTTTGTGGTATAAATTTCTGGGAGTTTGGGAGTGAAAAATATGGATTTGGATGATGTTGGATGATAGAACCCATAACTGGATTTCTGCAGAATTAGCCATACCTGCTTGATCGATCGATCGATCGAACACCTGCCCTCGATCGATCGACCCGTCCTGGCAGACTTATATTCCCCTTCTAAATAGATGAATTCAATTTAAATGAGTAATAATCTTTGGACATCCTTATTAAAATATTTTGGGAAGTAAAGAAGACCAGTAGGACTTATTAAAAATATGAAATCTTTAATGTAAGACGAGATTCACATTTTTGGGGATGTTTACATAAAAGGGACGATGGAACTATGTATTAAAAAAAGAGACGCGCATGATAGTTACGTTGGGAAAATAAATGAGTACCTACTTAAATTACACAATTGAGTATAGAAATTCATGAGTGTCACTTGATAAGTTGGAATAATCCCACAAATTAAAATAAGAGGCAAACGTTATACGCGATAACTAAATAATGAGTAATAAGGACAAATGTCATAATTATGGGTTATGAGATGTACCTAATTTTGATATGGTAATAGTAGTATATTTATATGACTGTGTTTATGCATATACTATATACGTGTAAAAATCATGCCAGCGCTACTTGCTATCCCTGAGGTTACCGCGCTGGGATAATCTTATCTCGATGGGACCTTTATGGGGGATATTGACTCGTACCCTAGAAGATAGAAATCCTTCGGTACAGGCTATCGAATCGATAGTTCAGACGGTCCTAAGAGACGTGGGGGCATGTGCTGACCTCTAAGAGACCTGGAATCTATGCATCGCCTCAATATTGTATGTGTTTGTGTTAATACAGTTCGAGAGTGATTCTGAACTTGTATCTCCCTTAGTACGAGTGATACGGGGACTGGATAGCAGAATATGCCCGTACCATAATTATTATGTGGGGTGCCGTTAGAATATATATATATTATATGAGTATTTAATATATATATATATATATTTATTTATGGAAAGTTGGGAACTACCTACTGTGTTTATGGTAAGTAAGAAATGAATAATTATTTCAATTTGGGAATAAGTGTTTGAAAAGTATAATATATTGCTGAGAGACTTTATTAGCAAATAAGGTTAATTGAGAACTTCGTTGTTAAAGGAAATTAACATCTTAAATCGTTGAATTTATCAGTATTAAATCTTATGAGCAACCTAAGATAAGATAAGTTAAACCGTTGGGAAGATTAGTGCGATAGGTGTGCACATTATAAGAGAGGTGAGAATTTCTCAAGGGAGTGACGCACGAATATGTTGTTGCATTGGCCAGTAAACATTTTAAATACTTGCTAAACTAATTTTAAATCATTTTTATAATCGAGCTCTGACCCGTTTCCATTTTCTTTTCTCTCTTGTATACATATGTATGTATTACACGTGCCCAGCCACAGGGGCGTCTTGCATAGGATCCTTTGGAAGGAACGCGCTGCAGCTTAGGTGGGAGTTGCAGGCCTCTTGCTTAGACAACCTCATTTCTTGATTCCACTTCTAGCATTTATTTTATCCAGTTGGGCTGGTGTCGCCCTTTTCCATTATTCAGTTGTTTTATTGGATATTGTAATTCATATATTTCCAGTATTTGCACTTTGGGATTTATTATTGTCAGGATGTTTTCCTTTAAGTTTTAAATGTTGGAATTTCTAAGTTGAATGTTTAATTAATTGGATTGTTTGTTCCAGTATATTTGTTGGATGATTCTTAAATTATGAATTATGTAAAGTTTTAAAATATTTGTTTTAAATAAAATTTGGAAAGTAATATCGAAAATGGTTTTTACACTTAGCTTAATTATTTAGGGTGTTTAAATTGGAAATTTTATTTTGACGACAGTGATGCTAAGAATGAACCAACTGTTCACCTTGATTTTAATTTAATAAAGGAGTGATCGCCCGGTATTTAATTAGGCGGGATGTCACATGTGGTATCAGAGCATCAGGTTCTAGTGTCCTTAGGATCTGTACGGCTTATTTCGCTTTCAGCTTAACATTTTTGTTATAGAGCCCTATTTTAGGATTGTTGTATTGTTGCGTTCACGATTACGTCTTCAGCTATTTGAGATTTGATAATAACTGTAGACTAATAAATTTCTTCACGTTTCAGATGCCTCCGAGACGTGCACCATAGGATAGGCGTGCCCATGCCGAGTAGCCAGCAGCTGCGGCTCAGGGAACGATGAATGCTAATGATGTAGCCGCTATTGTTGCTCAGGTGGTGAATGCTGCATTGGCGGTAGTACAGCAGGATCCACCCCAGCGCCAGTACCTGCACCGCTTCCATCAGCATGGGAGCGGGTTAGGTATGCCTTTCAGAAGGCGCATCCCCCTGAGTTCTCGGGTAGTTCAGATATTATCATCGTCAGCCAATGGAAGAAAGATATCCAGAGGCATCTGCGTATGTATGAGTGCACAGACATGCAGAAACAGTTGTTGGCTTCATTTAAGGTAGTGGGGGCCTCTTTGCAATGGTGGGAATCCACCACCACCTTAGAGGAGAGGGATACTATTCCGATTCACTCATTCTGGGAGCGGTTTAATCGCAAGTATTTTCCATCTGCCGTGCAAACTGAGATGAGACAAAAGTTACTGAACTTGAAGTGGGAGAATTCTACTGTTGAGTATGAAGAGGAGTTCACAAGACTTCTCACTATAGTGCCATACGAGGCACCCACCGAGAGTAAGAAGATACTATTGCTTGTAGACGGGTTAGCTTGGACGATCCGTCAGCACCTTATAGGGATTCTGTCTCTGAGTACCTTCACAGATGTACTCAATGCTGCTTTACTACACTGCCAGGATCACCGCTTCCATCTGCAGGGAAGCAAGCGGAAACGAGAGTCCGGCCAGCAAGGCAGGACAGGGGGTAATGGCGCTAGTAGAGCACCGACATCGTAGGGGCAGACTCGTTAGCATGAGCAGAGTTCCCATCAGGGGGACCCTGCCAAGAGGTTCCGATCAGGTGATTCCAGGCAGGGATTTGGGGGATTTAGGCAGGGTCAGTAGGGACAGCCTAATCAGCAGGGCCAAGAAGGCCAACACTGCCAGCAGCAGAGTCAGCAGCAGGGCCAACAGGTTCAACAGCGTTTTCATCAGGGCCAACAGTGCCAGTGGCGGGGCGGTAACGTCCAACAGGGTCGTGGTCAGCAGGGCCAGAGGGGAGTAATTTTCAGAGGTCGATGTTTTGTGTGCGGTAAGCATGGCCATAAGCGCCAGGATTATCCAGAGGGTGATAGGGCCCCACAGCAATAGGGAGCCCGTAATGAGTCATAGAGGCCACTTTTTCCAGCCGCCTTCCCAGCACCAGCTCAGGTACCAACCCTACGAGCCATTCCAGCCACTCCAGTGCAGCAGGGGCAGTCACAGTACGAATGCGTCTATAACGTCCACCATGCAGCAGCTCCACAGGCACCACCCGCAATTGAGGGTATGTTTCCTATCCATGGTACTATGTGTCGGGCTTTATTTGATACTGGGGCGACGCACTATTTTATAGCTACCCATTTTGCGAAGGCCGTAGGATTATTAGCCACAGCAGAGAGCACTGTGACGTGTGTAGACTCACCACTGGGAAATGGTTCGCTAATTTTCTTTATATGCCGGGGTGTGGGGGTAGATATTGGTATCTTGGTATTACCAGCAGACATGTTAGTCCTAGATATGCATGAGCCTGACGTTATTATCGGTATGGATTGGCTCGCAGCTTACAGAGCCATGGTAGATTGTTTCGGTGGGAGTATTGTCTTTGCCATTCCGGGGCAAGAGATGTTTGTAGTGGCGATGCCTCGCCCAGAGGGAGGCTCGACAGCTCATTTGTATTACATAAAGGGGGATACCTCTAAGGAGATTGTGGTTCCCTTAGACTCGATCCCAGTTGTTCGTGAGTATTCCGACGTATTTCAGGAGATACCAGGCCTACCCCCCAGTCGAGAGATAGACTTTGTCATAGATTTATTACCGGATACTCGATCTATAGCACGCGCTCCATACCATATGGATCCGGCAGAGATGCGAGAGTTACGAGATCATATAAAGCAGCTGATAGGTCTGGTCTTCATTCGCAGGAGTACCTCACCTTGGGGCGCTCCAATTTTGTTTGTGAAAAAGAGAGATGGTTCACTGAGGCTATGTGTGAACTACCGGGAGCTGAACAAGCTCACGATACAGAACAAGTATCCGTTGCTTCAAATCGATGACCTGTTCGACCAGCTGAGGGGAGCAACTTTCTTTTCAAAGATAGATCTGAGGTCAGGGTACCATCAGCTACGTATTAGGGAGCATGATGTTTCGAAGACTGCTTTCTTGACGAGATATGGGTCCTATGAGTTCAGAGTGATGCCATTTGGCCACACAAATGCTCCATCCTATTCATGGACTTGACGAACCGAGTGTTCAGAGAGGTCTTGGATCGGTTTGTCATTGTCTTCATAGATGACATTTTGATATATTCACACTCAGAGGAGGAGCATGCCGAGCACTTGAGGCAGGTTCTTCAGACTCTACGAGAGCATCAGCTGTATGCTAAGTGTGAGAAGTGCGGGTTCTGGTTACGTGAAGTGCAGTTCTTGGGACATGTTGTTTCTGAACAAGGGATAGCAGTTGACCCGAGTAAAGTGTCAGCGGTGAGGGAGTGGGGACAGCCCATGACACTGGTGGAAGTGCATAGTTTCTTGGGATTAGCCGGATACTACCGGAGATTCATTCAGGGATTCTCCAAAATAGAGGGTCCATTAACGAACCTGACTCGCAAAGGGGTTCCATATGTTTGGGATGATGCTTGTCAATTGCCTTTCGACAAGCTGAAAGAAAAGCTTACTTCAGCACCGGTCCTTGCTTTACCTAAGATGGGCGTAGAGTACCTGGTTTACACCGATGCTTCTTTATGGGGACTTGGGGGAGTACTTCAGCAGGATGAGAAGGCTATAGCTTTTGCCTCCCGCAAGCTTAAGCTGCACGAGAAGAATTATCCCACCCATGACCTAGAGTTGGCAGCGGTCGTTTTTGCATTGAGGATTTGGAGGCACTATTTATTAGGAGAGAAATTTCGCTTGTTCACAGACCACAAGTCACTGTAGTACCGGTTCACTCAACGAGAGCTGAATATGCGTCAGCGCGGGTGGTTAGAGTTTGTGAAGGACTATTAGTTCAACATATAGTACCATCCGGGGAAAGCCAACGTAGTTGCTGATGCGTTGAGCCGTAGACCGGTAGACGATGTAGCGGACGTCTGGAAAGCATAGTGGAAAGAGTTGGGTCACCGGGACGCAGTAGCCCATTCCTTCATATCTGTCATGACAGTGACACCCGAGATTGTTACGAGGGTGATACAGGCCCAGACCGCAGACCCATTTTTCCAGGAGCAGATTGTACGACTTTTAGCCGAGGGTGCTGAGTCCTATTCTGTAAATCCTGATGGGGGTTTGAGGTTTAATCGGAGATTGGTGGTCCCAGAAGGAGCAGACTTACATCATCCAGTGAGGACCCAGTCTCACGGGTCTCGATTTGCGGTACATCCTGGAGGAGATAAGATGTACCAGGATATGAGGCGGTAATACTGGTGGAGGGGGATGAAAAAGGACATTTCTGAGTTCGTGTCCAAGTGTTCTACCTGCTAACTGGTAAAGGTGGACCATCAGAAACAATCAGGGTTGCTTCATCCATTGGAAATACCCGCGTGGAAGTGGGAGAGTATTTCCATGGATTTTATTACAGGGTTGCCTACTTCACAGCGGGGCCACGACTCCATCTGGGTGATTGTGGACCATTTGACCAAGGTGGCTCATTTTCTACCGGTGCGGACAGACTATACCACGAGTCAGTATGCTCAGTTATTTATTGTTGAGATTGTCAGATTACATGGGGTGCCCCTGAATATTGTGTCAGATATAGATAAGATCTTCGTATCACGTTTCTGGGAGAGATTTCAGGAGGCTATGGGTACAGAGGTGAGGTTGAGTTCAGCTTATCACCCACAGACAGATGGACAAACAGAGCGTACTAATCAGATGTTAGAGGATATGCTACGCATGTGTGTCCTTGACTTTGGAGGAGGTTGGGATCCACATCTTCCACTGGTAGAGTTCGCTTATAATAACTATTATCAGTTCACGATTGGCATGGCTCCATTCGAGGCTTTGTATGGCAGGCCTTGTCGTTCCCCAACGTGTTGGCTAGAGGTGGGGGATAACAAGTTGCTCGAACCAGAGGTGATTCAGGAAACCTCCGCGAGAATTGAGATTATCAGGACTCGCATTCGAGTAGCCCAGGACAGGCAGAAAAGCTACGCCGATGCGAAACGGTTCTTCCGAGAGTTTAATGTGGGGGACCAAGTATTACTATGTGTATCTCCTATGAAAGGAGTGATGAGGTTCGGGAAGAAAGGGATATTGGCCTCGAGATACGTGGGACCATATCCCATTATCGAGAGTGTTGGGCCGGTAGCATACAGATTGGGACTGCCAGAGCATCTACATCGCATCCACGATGTATTCCACATCTCGTCGTTGAGGCGATACCTTCGGGATGATATGGCCCACACCCACATCACGATAGATGAGATAGACTTAAAGCCTGACAGCTCTTACGAGGAGAGACCGGTGGCTATCCTAGACCATAGCGAGAGGAGATGGAGGTCGAAGGTAGTTCCACTTGTACGGGTCCAGTGGGAGCATCATAATGTGGAGGAATCCACCTGGGAGCGCGAGGCAGATATGCGCGAGAGATACCCAGATTAATTCTTACAAGGTATACCTTATTTTTTGAATTTTGGGACGAAATTCCGTTATTAGGGGGGAAGTATGTAATACCCTGTATTTTTATGCTTTCTAAATTTGGGGATTTATTAAATTTAATGTGAGTTATTAATTTAATATAAATCCCGAAATTAATTATTTTTAATAATTACTAACGTGATGTGAGTTAGTAAGTATGGGAAACTTGTTGAATATTACTAATGACCAAAGTAATATATGATATTGGTTCTATTAAATGTCACGAGTGAATAAAATGACAATTTTGGAAATTTAAGTCGGTACGCGCCTGTGTCGTGTCGGAAATAAATATTGATTAATAATAGTGAATAAATTATAACATGCTCGCATGGTCGTTTTGAATGAGCCAAAGTGTCCGGAAGGGTCGAGATAGTCAGAAAAGTATACCCGAAGGTTTAGTTTGGGTCTCGGGGTGTTTTTAGGCTTAATTAGTACCCCGGGAGGGCGTTTTGGATATTTTATAATTTTGGGTAATTAAACCCACGAATTTACAAGGGTTATATCAGATGCCTGTGGTTGTCTTCTAGGGTTAACACAACCAAAGACAAGTGACGGCCATAGGAGAGGTAAAGAGAGAGCTTCCCAAAGAGTTCTAGGCCAAGAACTCCTCCGTTTGCGCCGCCGTCACCGCCAAACGATAGATCGCGTCGCAAGGATCATAACCACACTGATTTTAGCACAAATCAGAGACCAAAAATCCCCACGCAAGTATTTATCTTGCTTATTTTCATTAATGCTTCATTCATGTTAGTTTAGGGTTGATTAGGATGAGTTGTATGAAAGAAAGCCCATGTCGGAGATTAGAAAATTGCATGTTTTAGTGACATAGATAATAATCTGGAAATCCCCCTTCATATGTAGAGGTTTAACCACGGATTTATGATGAATTAGAAGTAGAATTTCTGGAGAAAGAATGATTTGACTTAAGTTAAAGAAATTTTTAGGGTTCATGAGTATTGTATGAATTTGGGCACTTTTAATCCATGAATCTTGATGAAAACTCGCATGCTTTACGTTAAATATTGTCCATTTGGGTTTAGGACGTTTGTGGTATAAATTTTTGGGAGTTTGGGAGTGAAAAATATGGATTTGGATGATGTTGGATGATAGAACCCGTAACTGGATTTCTTCAGAATTAGCCATACCTGCTTGATCGATCGATCGATCGATGGTTCGATCGATCAAACACTTGCCCTCGATCGATCGACCCGTCCTGGCAGACTTATATTCCCCTTCTAAATAGATGAATTCAATTTAAATGAGTAATAATCTTTGGACATCCTTATTAAAATATTTTGGGAAGTAAAGAAGACCAGTAGGACTTATTAAAAATATGAAATCTTTAATGTAAGACGAGATTCACATTTTTCGGGATGTTTACATAAAAGGGACGATGGAGCTATGTATTAAAGAAAGAGACGCGCAAGATAGTTACGTTGGGAAAATAAATGAGTAACTACTGAAATTACACTTTGGAGTTAAAAATTCACGAGTGTCACTTGATAAGTTGGAATAATCCCACAAATTAAAATAAGAGGCAAACGTTATACACGATAACTAAATAACGAGTAATAAGGATAAATGTCATAATTATGGGTTATGAGATGTACCTAAATTTGATATGGTAATAATAGTATATTTATAAGACTGTGTTTATGCATATACTATATGCGTGTAAAAATCATGCCGGCGCTACTTGCTATCCCTGAGGTTACCGCGCTGAGACAGTCTTATCTCGATGGGACCTTTATGGGGGATATTGACTCGTACCCTAGAAGATAGAAATCCTTCGGTACAGGCTATCAAATCGATAGTTCAGACGGTCCTAAGAGACGTGGGGGCATGTGCTGACCTCTTAGAGACCTGGAATCTATGCTTCGCCTCAATATTGTCTGTGTTTATATTAATACAGTTCCAGAGTGATTCCGAACTTGTATCTCCCTTAGTACGAGTGATACAGGGATTGGATAGCAGAGTATGCCCGCACCATAATTATTTTGTGGGGTGCTGTTAGAATATATATATTATATGAGTATTTAATATATATATATATTTAATTATAGAAAGTTGGGAACTACCTACTGTGTTTATGGTAAGTATGAAATGAATAATTATTTCAATTTGGGAATAAGTGTTTGAAAAGTATAATATATTGCTGAGAGACTTTATTAGCAAATAAGGTTAACTGAGAACTTTGTTGTTAAAGGAAATTAACCTCTTAAACAGTTGAATTTTTCAGTATTAAATCTTACGAACAACCTAAGATAAGATAAGTTAAACTGTTGGGAAGATTAGTGCGATAGGCGTGCACATTAGAAGAGAGGTGAGAATTTCTCAAGGGAGTGCCGCACTAATATGTTGTTGCATTGGCCAGTAAACATTTTAAATACTTGCTAAACTAATTTTAAATCGTTTTTACAATCGGGCTTTGACCCATTTCTATTTTCTTTTCTCTCTTGTATATATATGTATATATTACAGGTGCCCAGCCACAGGGGCGTCTTGCATAGGATCCTTTGGAAGGAATGCGCTGCAGCTTATGTGGGAGTTGCAGGCCTCTTGCTTAGACGACCTCATTTCTTGATTCCACTTCTAGCATTTATTTTATCCAGTTGGGCATGTGTCTCCCTTTTCCATTATTCAGTTGTTTTATTGGATATTGTAATTCATTTATTTCCAGTATTTGCACTTTGGGATTTATTATTGTCAAGGATGTTTTCCTTTAAGTTTTAAATGTTGGAATTTCTTAGTTCAATGTTTAATTAATTGGATTGTTTGTTCCATTATATATGTTGGATGATTCTTAAATTATGAATTATGTAAAGTTTTAAAATATTGGTATTAAATAAAATTTGGAAAGTAATATCTAAAATGGTTTTGACACTTAGCTTAATTATTTAGGGTGTTTAAATTGGAAATTTTATTTTGACGACAGTGATGCTAAGAATGAACGAACTGTTCACCTTGATTTTATCTTAATAAAGGCGTAATCGCTCGGTATTTAATTAGGCGGGGTGTCACAGGTGGTATCAGAGTATCAGGTTCGAGTGTCCTTAGGATCTGTACGGCTTATTTCGCTTTCAGCTTAACATTTTTGTTATAGAGCCCTATTTTAGGATTGTTGTATTCTTGCTTTCACGATTACGTCTTCAGATATTTGAGATTTGATAATAACTGTAGACTAATAAATTTCTTCACTTTTCAGATGCCTCCGAGACGTGCACCAAAGGATAGGGGTGCCCATGCCGAGCAGCCAGCAGCTTCGGCTCAGGGAACGATTTACGCTAATGAGGTAGCGGCTATTGTTGCTCAGGCGGTGAATGATGTGTTGGCGGTAGTACAGTAGGCTCCAACCCAGTGCCAGTACCTGCACCGCTTCCATCAGCATGGGAGCGGGTTAGGGATGCCTTTTAGAATGCGCATCCCCCTGCGTTCTCGGGTAGTTCGGATATTATCATCGTCAGCCAATGGAAGAAAGATATCCAGAGGCATCTGCGTATGTATGATTACACAGACATTCAAAAATAGTTGTTGGCTTCATTTAAGGTAGTGGGGTCCACTTTGCAATGGTGGGAATCCACCACCACCTTAGAGGAGAGGGATACTATTCCTATTCGATCATTCTGGGAGCGGTTTGACCGCAAGTATTTTCCATCCGCCGTGAAAACTGAGATGAGGCAAAAGTTACTAAACTTCAAGCAGGAGAATTATACTGTTGCTGAGTTTTAAGAGGAGTTCACAAGACATCTCACTATAGTGCCAGATGAGGCACCCACTGAGAGTAAGAAGATACTATTGTTTGTGGACGGGTTAGCTTAAAGGATTTGTCAGCACCTTATAGGGAATCTATCTCTGAGTACCTTCACAGATGTACTCAATGCTTCTTTACTACACTGCCAGGATCACCGCTACCATCTGCAGGGAAGCAAGCGGACAGGAGAGTCCGTCCAGTAGGGCAGGACAGGGGGTAGTGGAGCACCGATATTGCAAGGGAAGACTCGTCAGCATGAGAAAAGTTCCCATCAGGGGGACCCTTCCAAGCGGTTCCGATCAGGTGATTCCAGGCAGGGATTTGGGGGATTTAGGCAGGGTCAGCAGGGCCAGCCTAATCAGCAGGGCCAGGAAGGCCAACACTGCCAGCAGCAGAGTCCGCAACAGGGCCAACAGGTCCAACAGCGTTTTCATCAGGGCCAACAAGGCCAGTGGCGGGGCGGTAACGGCCAACAGGGCCGTGGTCAGCAGGGTCAGAGGGGAGGAATTTTTAGAGGCCGATGTTTTGTGTGCGGCAATCATGGCCATAAGCGCTAGGATTGTCCAGAGGGTGATAGGGCCCCACAGCAGCAGGGTGCCCGTAATGAGCCACATAGGCCACTTTTTCCAGTCGCCCTCCCAGCACCAGCTCAGGTACCAACCCTACCAGCCATTCCAGCTGCTCCAGTACAGCAGGGGCAGTCATAGTACGGACGTGTCTATAACGTCCACCAGGCAACAGCTCCATATGCACCACCCGCGATTGAGGGTATGTTTCCTATCCATGGTACTATGGGTCGGGTTTTATTTGATACTGTGGCGACGCACTGTTTTATAGCTACCCATTTTGCGAAGGCCGTAGGGTTATAAGCCACAGCAGAGAGCACTGTGACGTGTTTAGACTCGCCACTTGGAAATGGTTCGCTAATTTTCTTTATATGCCGGGGTGTGGGGGTAGAGATTGGTAGCTTGGTATTACCAGCAGACATGTTAGTCTTAGATATGCATGAGCATGACGTTATTATCGGTATGCATTGGCTCGTAGCTTACAGAGCCATGATAGATTATTTCGGTGGGAGTATTGTCTTTGCCATTCCGGGGCAAGAGATGTTTGTAGTGGCGATTCCTCTCCTAGAGGTAGGCTCGACAGCTCATTTGTATTACATAGAGGAGGATACCTCTAAGGAGATTGTGGTTCCCTTAGACTCAATCCCAGTTGTTCGTGAGTATTCCGACGTATTTCAGGAGATACGAAGCCTACCCCCCGTCGAGAGATAGACTTTGTCATAGATTTATTATCGGATACTCGACCTATAGAACGCGCTCCACACCAAATGGCTCCTGCAGAGATGCGAGAGTTACGAGATCATATAGAGCATCTGATAGGTCAGGGCATCATTCGCAGGAGTACTTCACCTTGGGGCGCTCCAATTTTGTTTGTGAAAAAGAGAGATGGTTCACTGAGGGTATGTGTGGACTATCGGGAGCTGAACAAGGTCACGATACGGAACAAGTATCCGTTGCCTAAAATCGATGACCTGTTCGACCAGCTGAGGGGAGCAACTTTCTTTTCAAAGATAGATCTGAGGTCAGGGTACCATCAGCTATGTATTAGGGAGCATGTTGTTTCGAAGACTGCTTTCTTGACGAGATATGGGTCCTATGAGTTCAGAGTGATGCCATTTGGCCACACAAATGCTCCATCCTATTCATGGACTTGATGAATCGAGTGTTCAGAGAGTTCTTGGATCGGTTTGTCATCGTGCAGATGCGTGCAGATGTTTGCCTCAATTTATTAGAGGAAGAAATTTTTGGAAATTTAGAACTTCTTATGGGATTTTGGATTGAATAAATTAAAAAAATTAATAAATGTCTAGTTATGGGGAACCTTTCCCAATACGGTTGGACCTCTATATATAGTAGGCATAATGGAGATATTAGACTTACAATTGAATCCTTGATCAACCATAAAATTGAAACATGGGGACATGTGTTATTGAGGATGGGTATCAGTCTAACATCTGTAGGGGTGGATGGGTTCTTGGTGGATAACAAACCATCGGGAATGACTATGCAGTCTAACTATCAACCATGTAGTTGTTGGTTTAGATATGGTAATGATTTTCTTAGGATTTTTAACCATTTATTTTTAAGGATCAACCATGTGATTGATAATAATGACTTTCATAATTTTGTGTCTATAGCTTGGAACTTTCTATTTTTTTAGCTTTATACCTGTTTTTTATATATATAAATGTAAATTTGATTGACCAAATTATTTGGATACTAACATTTTTACCTCTTTGAGATTTTTGAGTGTTTGTCTTTGAAAAGGGAAGCCTCGATTACGAATCAAAAATTCCACACCTGGAATGCCTGAAAATAATTGAAAACACGATTAGTGGCTCCCGAATATACACACCATGTACCAGTATATTTCACCACAAAAAATGTCTCATTGACTAAGGAGAAATTACCATTTCCATTCATCTTTTCCAAGAAGACCGGGAATTATTTCTTCTAATGTCCTGATTGCTTGAAGATATAACACCTAAGTTTCTATGGTTTATCTACAGCCTGAGGCTTAAAAATAGTTTTAACAACCACAAGTTATGCTAGAGACTTTACCTTTATCTTCTTACCTTTCGGGAAAAAAATAATAAGGTCCTCTCTCAGTTACACAAATGAAACCCTTTTTCTTTATGGTATTCATCACTACTTGGAGTTATTTAAGCAGTTGTGCCAGTAAGTAATCATTTTTTTTCATAGATTACTTTCAATGAAACTGTTTAAAGGACTTGAGAAGAGATTCAAGAACAAAATTGATTTGGGTTACCAAATCAATTTCAAAACCTAGAATTTCAAGTTCTCATAAGATGGAAATCATGTTAAGATCATGATCACGTACGGGAGTACCATTTAGCATATTTATATTAACCAACCTTTCCATAACTTACCGTCTCGTGGCATGGTTCTGATCTCCAAATATATCCTTGAGTTTCAGAATCATGTCGAAAACACTAGACATATTCTGATGATGGTATCACAATATATTAGTCATAGAGACCAATATATAGCAACGAGCTATCTAATCATCTTTTTGGCACTTATGATAAGCCCGAACATCCTCTTCAGATGCCTCATTATAATGCTTAATAGGGCACGGTTCAGTTAAAATAAATTTATAGTCCCCACTAGTTAAGACAAATGTCTTAATTTCTTTTCTTGTATATATAGTTCATGCCGGATAACTTAGTATCCTTTAAGATTGAAGTAAATGGATTGACCGTTGAGCGCATTTAAAAATATGAGAATCATCATTTCAAAATAGAATTAAATTCAGATGAAAATATGAGGATTAACTTCGATTAAATTTTAATTTAGCCTCCATATATCGTTAACTAATAAAAAATCATTAATGTTATCAAAATAAACATTGAAAAATTAATATAGTATTAGTAAAATCATATTAAATAAAGGTGTTATGGCTATCCTTTACTTAATGTGATTTCAAACTTTATATTTGTATTATAAAAGATGCACTAAATAAAACAAAAAATGAGAAATAAATAATATTCAGTGATTCCAAGAATTCCATCAAAGTAATTTAATCCTTTGTACCACAAAAGAAAACTATTTGTGCCCAATTTTATAGTTATGATTGAAAGTTCCATAGACGATTTGACTACAGCATACTGCATGTAGACATGTGTTGGTCTTTCTAACCAAAAGTTAAATATTACTACATCTTACAAATTTGTTATAACACATGTACCCCTTCCTTTTAATAATTAATTCACATATGCGTGTTAAAGTGCTTAAATAGTGAGAAACGTGATAACTTTAGTAAAAAAAAATTGTCATATGTCTTTATCATTGCAGTATTTATTAGATTGACAAACATATTATTTCTTTCAAAGACGTATCCATTTTACAACAAAAGAAAAAACTTCAACGGAAAGAGGAAACCGTCCAAATTTTCAAAGATTTTACAGTTGTTTATGTATTGGTTCCTTCGTTAAACTTCCCTGATTAGGAGGACCGAACTCATTCACATTTAATTTCAATAAAGTGTCACTTAAGAATTATAAAATTGTTATACCATGATTAGTTCCCTCCAATGTGGTGGAAAGAAAAATACTAACATGAGCTATTCATCACATCATATTTTTAAAATACCGATAGAGACAACTGGATTTATGTTGAGTTCTTTATATCCTTTGCTTCTGTAAATACTCATTTCTGATCCATGAATGATTAGGAAAAAAATTTGTTGCATAACCGGTGAAAATAAGAACAAAAAAACAAATTTCACCTTCTGCCCTGGATCAAATTGATCTGCCCAGAGGCCGGATTCATTCGATGCTAAGCCAAATTGATACGACTAACGCTCTAATTTATCGCAGCCTATCGGTCTTCTTCTTCATCTCGGGTTCGCAAACATCATGCAAAAGCCTCCTAAAATTGGTCAAAATCTCAACAAAATTCATGGAACTTTTCCCATGACATAACCTCACGTAAATACAGGATTTTAGTTAGTAAAAAACTAGTATACCCTTTTATAATATCCATAAATACATCGATTAAGGTAATAATTAAAAATAGGGGTTACAAATTTTTAGTCCCCATTTTTCAAATAAATAAGCAAGTGATCCCATGAATTTTTTTTTGTTATTCGTCCTCTTGATAATAATGTGGCCTCGTCTCCATAAAAGTAAGGCAAAAAAACAGCAAAACTACCCACAAATCGAAACAGTTATGGGACGGAACTAAATGGTTATAAGACTTTTAACAAAACAAAAAAACACAAGATCGGTGACAAAAAAATGTTGAAACATGATTACACACAAAATAACTGTTAAAAATAACCTAAATATTACAACTAAATTGAATCACTGAAGAAAATAACTATAGATAAATCACCGTAAGATCAATTCACATAAAATAACATTCATGTGACCATGATGGAAGGGATATAAATATTGAAATCCTACAAAATCATGTTCGTACAATAAAACATACAAATATGTTCCTTACTACAACATAAAAATTAAGATTTTTATGGTAGACATTTTGGGCCTTTCTAAAGCAGGATGAAATCTATTACCAGGTTTTAATTCCAATTCTTGGGGATCGATATGCGCGAAAAGATATGAACCGAAAAACATTGATTGATTATGAAATATAAAGTAAAAAACAAAACTTGGTTTAAACCGTAAAACAAGGTTTATGAATGACAATGCCTTGGCGGATCTTGTTGGCAATCCGAATGAGGAGAATTAAACTCTGAAGGAGATGAAGAGAGTGCCCCTTTCTTATCAACTAAAACCTTTTTATAAGACACCTAAAGCCTTGGATATTCTTGTATATGATCCTCCCAAATCAGACTACGTCTGTGAACACTTTTGGAGTTGAATACTTTGTGTTTTCAATGAGATGTGACCCTCTCTCTCTATACCTCTTCCCAAAAATATGAATAGTACGTTTTCTCTCCCATTTTAACCACTAAAAAATGAATATGCATCTTAAAACCCTAGTTCACACCAATATATATTGGTAAAAGTCACTATCTTGGGCTAAACTTCATTTCTAGAGAGTCTAGGCCTACTACTTGGGTAATAAATAGATTACACTATGGACCCAAAACTAAATAATTAGATTGACTTCCAAATAACTACTAAAAAATCCCAAATTACATTTTCCTAATATATTCCTTTCTTTATTTGATCTCAATTAATTCTCCTTAATATTTTTGATAGCACTCCAATTTAATTATCTCAAAATCACTTGTAAAACTCGTTTTCAAAGTTTATATGGTACATAATATGATTCCACACATTAAGCATACAATATTTGTTTGAACATATCAATTCACCTTTAATTGATTTAAACTAACTTCTTATTTATTATGTGATTCAAAGGTATAATTTGATACTCTATCGGATTATGAAATAATCCACCGATCAGGTTTCACTACAAGAATTGTGGATTTTAGCAAGGAAAAAAAATCGTTGCAAAAGTATATTTCGTGGCAAAAAACTTTTTGCAATGTTTTTTTCATTGTAGCGTTCCTCGCATTAGCCATCATGCTATAGACCTTTTGCAAGGAAATTTTGTCATCGTCGCTAAAAATATTTTGCAATGAAATTTTTTGTTGAAAAAATTAAAACATTTCGTTGCAAAAAAGTTCTCATATCTTGATTAAAACGATTTTGCAAGGAATATTTCGTTGCAAAAAATACTAATAAATCCTTGCAGAAGATATTTTGATAGAATTAAAATTTCTTGTTAAATGTTAATTTTACATTGCTAAAATTCTTTGGTAACACTCTTTTCGTTGCTAAAAAGTTATCGTATTTTGACTAACAATCCTTTACAACGAATATTTCTTTGCAAAAGATACTCAAAAAATATTTTGAGAGAATTACAATTCTTTGCCAAATATTAATTATACATTGCTAAAAGTCTTTTGTAACACTCAGTTTACTTGCAAAAAAGTTCTTGTATTTCGACTAAATATATTTTAAAATGAAAATTTCGTTGCAAAAGATACTAATAAATCATCGCAAAAGATATTTTGAGGGAATTAAAATTCCTTGCCAAATGTCAATTCTTCGTTGCTAATAGTGTTTTCTAACACTCTTTTTCATTGCAGAATTATATTAAATAATTAAAAAAAGAAAAAGAAAATTAAGTAAACACACATAATCAAAAAAAGATGTTATATTATATTCAAAACATAAATGTATTACTGTTCATGTCACAATGAAGCTCAAAAGTAAATAATACTTCATAACTAAGAGTTGAGTTTATACTAGTTTTCTCATCACAAACAAAATGATAAAATCAACACTTGAAATCAAGAAAATTGATTAGTAGGGACAAAAGATCCTTCAGGAACATCTTCCTCGGGAGCAATGTCTTTATCTGGCAATAATGAGGCCTTCATTGTAGCCATCTCTGACACAAGACCTTGGACTAGGATTTTCAAATCTACGATCTCTGTTTGTAATTTTTTGTTCTCCAAATCAAAATTCTGCTTGCATAGTGATTTCAAAGGTCGGGTACCAAGACCCTTCACGTATCTCGACCTCTTTCCAAGGAATTTTTGACAGATTGATGCTTCATCAGAATCTTCTGAGCTTTTTTGTAATTGAATCATCTCTTTTTACAAAAAAAAAGAAAATAATATGTTACACTATCGGTTTGACTATTTTTTAAACTTTAAAAAAAAAATGGACAGAGATTCCTTTGTTTATTTAATAAATCCAACATGTTGTGACACACAAATCACTAATTCAACGATTATAGATACAAGTAAAATGCATCCCTTCCACCGATATCACTTATTTAAAAAAAATGGCAGAAATTCTTTTATTTATTCATGAAATCAAACCTATTGTGACACAAATTAATAATCCAACAACTCCTGTCCACCCATTTCAACAAAAATCAATCCAGCCCGCACGGCTTGGGAATAATACTTTATATTTAAGCATACGAAATTATTTTCTTTTTTATATTATATAGTCAGACTCTGCTTCTTCACTAATCCACCCATTGTCCTTCGTCCAATGAGTATCATAAAATACTTCAATTTGTCCTTTCGACGTCTCAAATGCATTACATGTCTATTAACACACGAAAATAAAATACATACGTACAAGTATCCACATAAATTAAAATCTAACAAATTTTAAGTGCTAAATAAATTACCCTGTCTTCAATCAAGTATTGGGAAAAAGACTTTGTCCCACCGTGATGAACATCCTTGGCATTTGAGAGACTACTAGAGCAAGCATCAGATTTTTTCTACAAAAAAGTAATATACTTCAAGTTAATTTACTGAAACTTAAGAAAACATACAATTGTAACATAAAACATACATAGAAAATTATTACCTTATGTTCCTCTATACTAAAAAACGAGCAAAAAAAATTCCAATCTTCGTCCTTTTCCAAATCACTAGGTTTGTTCTTATTCGCCTCCTCAATATTAAAAAAATTAGCAAAATATTTCTTCAATGTGTTACGGAATCCACTATAACGTGCGGACACTGATGTATGCAAACCGCCAGATTTGTGATGTCTAACTCAAATTTTAACTGCACAAGTTTTAATGAGTTATGAATATAAAATCACAACTTTTTATGGGAATAGAACACAAAACTAAATATACCAAACTCGATCAATCATCGATGTCTTCTTCTTCTCTTCAATATTTTCCCATTTTCCCACCTTTAACGGAGCAAAATTTCGTACGATAAAGTTGAAGACGTATGGATCCCCGTGGGTTTTAGTTTACTCAATTAAGTCAAAACCAATTATAATTTCCTTTTAGATATAAAACTAGAGAAGATGCGGAAGCGTAAAGGATGGTGGTTCAACTAAAACAAACAAATACTAAATTCCAAATTTTAATTTTCTTAAAATTAGACCGAGTGAAATTAAACAAAACACACAAATATTAATTTCACACAAACTAATTAATTCATCCAAGTCCTAGAATTTGCCTAAGTCATAATTATCAATATTAGCAAATTAGGCAAAACCAAATTTTAGCAAAAGACTTGAATTAAATAAACTTTACCCAAAATTTAATTTAGCACCAAATTAAATGAGTGTGATGATTTAAACCAAATTTCATCTTGAATTATTCTAAGCATGCGTTCTACGTTATTTTGCAAGATAAAATAAATCAATCACACTACGCCGCGATGTACGAGGAAAAACCCAAGACGGGAAACGACCTCGGACGGCCCTAGCCATAAATTCACTAGATACGGAATTACAAGTACAAGACAAAAGACTTACAACACACGACTCGATCCCTCTCAAGCCCCGATGCTTCTTCTTGTAGAAACCTCTTCCTAGCGAATAACCTTGGAACACCACCGCGGTCTCGGAATCCACCGATAGGACTTTATATGGTCACCGTCACCCGATCATGAAGCCTTTCTCCAAGTGGGTAAAACAACATAAAACACTTCTTCTTTCTTTGTGGGAGGTAGAAGCAAAACTCGAAACTCCTCTTCAATTCGGTGTAGAGAAAATTGGTGCCAAACTCCAAGCAATTGATATGTATATAAGAACTTGGATAAACACTAATTTGGGTGTAAACTAGAGTGGTGAATGATTTTCTCCTTGAAAATTAGCACTCAAAACATGAACATTTTCCTTAAAACAATTTGCTCTCAAACTCTCTCTAAGAGATGAAACTAAGATGGAAAAGTTAGATTAGAAAATGTTATTCCTGCTATTGATAAAGTCTGAAAAAGTTGGTTAAAAACTTAGTGGGAAAGTGGGTGAAAAAACTTCCAAAAACTGTTCCCGCCTGGCATCTCGTTCGAACGACATTTCGTTCGAACGACATTTCGTTCGAACGACATTTCGTTCCAACAAAATATCGTTCAAATGATACTTCTAACGACATTCCAGATTGGACTCGTTAGAAACTCGTTGGAAATCTTGTTAGAACGAACAATCTTGTTCGAACGACATTTCGAACGACGGACCAGTATACCTTGGTGGGAACTCGTTGGCAAACTCGTTCGAACGATATCTGGTTCGAACGAAAAAACTCGTTCGAACGACATATCGAACGACTTCCAAAAATTTTATAAAATTCGATTTTGGCCCAGAAACTTTATATACTTTATTTTTAAAGTTCTAATTAAATTTTTCTGAAAATAAAACACAGTTTTTATAAAACCTAACACCCAATAAACTTGTTCCAAGCTCCTATATATATAATATTGCATTCATACCTTGGGAACATGGAACTATGATTGATGACGTAGAAACGAGGCACGCAAACCGGCATATTTGATGAAGCTTTATACTCTTTGCCGCTACGTCTTCAACAAACACTTCATAGGCTTGAGAGTATTACAATTACATACTATCCTATGAATAAATGTTTTTTTCCGGAATTGAGCCAACACAATACATGGACTCAATTGGAAATTTGTGTCCTTACAAATCTCCCCCTTTGGCTATTCCGGGACAAAAACCAAAACAAAAATCCTAAAGGGCCGTCAAGCTCACTAGACTCAAAACATAACCCACACAAAGGATCAAAAGCTTTGCCATTAAACAATGCCGCTTTAGAATAGTTCATGCACACTTAAGCAAACTCATCAAATGCATAGGGAATATCAAAGTATTAAATGCAATTAATTCATTACTCCCCCTAAATTAATTCTCCCCTTTATCAAACGCATGACCTACTTAGAAAGACGTCTCCCCCAAGATAAATCTCCCCCAAACTAAGATACGATAATAATAGGATTAGATACCATTTCTCCCCCTATCATTTTTCTCCCCCTTTTTGTTCAGGAATAGGCAAAGGATAAAGAACTAATAAACAGCATGTTAAAGCTTAAAGTGATAAGACATGAAAGCATATGGGCAATAAAAGCAAGGCAAAGACAAACAAATATCATATATATATATATATATATATATATATATATATATATATATATATATATATATATATATATATATATATATATATATATATATATTAGAAATATACCAATAGAGTACTTGCATATATATATAGATATAAACACACATATAACAAAAAATACAATAAGTTTGCACACTCGTATGGCAAAAATGTGTCATATGGAAACGTAAGTGTTGGGGTGTGAACTAGCAACAATTAAATTTAGACCCAAACACTTAAGAAACATTCACGGAGTTCTCATTTGATTGCAAACTTTATCACATTTAAATATAACCTCATGTGACAATATGAAGATTGAACTCAATGAACAAACATACACAATGCATACAAGCCTAGCATGATGATGATTCTACAAACCAAATAGAGTCATGACATTAAAGACAACTAGGATAAACAGACATTGTGCAAACCGTTGATATACCATCCAATTCTCCCTCAATAAGCATATATATTCTTTTGCTTTTGAATGAATATATCAAACAAACATAGGCCTTGGCAATTGTTTTCTTTCTAATGCCAAATATTCTGTTTTTTAGGCCTTTGGATCACGTATTTCTTTTAGATCCAATAAACGGTGGCTTACTATCGCAAAGGATTTAATTCATCCTTTCGGAGCCCTTCCCCGTGAACATTTAGATATATAATTCTTTATCTCACAAAGCTCACGTGCAACGGATTGTGACATGCACTAGTCCTCCTAGGTCATAGATATGTAGATGACTAGATTGGTAGGAGAACACCTCAAAAATCTCAAATATAACATGTGACATTAAGATTTCAAAAGAGCTCGTGCATGTGTGAAAAGAGGCATATAAAAATAGAATCCATTTAAACAATACAAAATCCAACTGCTCCATATAAAACATGGTAAAGAACATTTTAAGGATTGAAAATCTAAAACAAAAGTTCTATCCACGTGAGAGCGTAAAAGATGGGATTCAAACAAAAATATATGCCACATAAAGTGTGTCAACCAAAAATACACACAAAATAAAATCTTTTTGATTTTTTGACATTTTTAACCAAAAATAAAGATATATACTCAAAAGAATAAATAAAAATCATTTGAATTTTTCATTAAGCCTAAATTACCAATAGATAAAATCCAAATGATAAACAAAAATATTTTTGTATTTTTCATTTAGTGCAAACAAAATGAAGGAAATAAAATACAAAAGATAAACCAAAAATCATAATTCTAGCATGTGATAACCATGGAGCATAGACTAGAAAATGATTAAACAAGCATACATTTAGCATGTGAATATAGCATGAAGTACAAACGCTAAAGTATGAAAATACTAACACATTCATCCTTTAGATTTAGCAAGGGAGGAAGCATGAGAAAGTAAATGAGAATCAAAAACCCTATTTTGCAAGGCAGCCAAATCGGATTTCCTAACCCAAATTAATGAAGAATGACTATCTTGGGGTGTTGGAACGTTAACTACCGTGGTTACTTTACTATGGGATTTTCTAGGAATTCGTTTAAGATCAAAACAAAATTTCCTAAGATGACCTTTTCGACCACAATGGGTACAAGTAAAAGCATGTCGAAAAGATTTACCTAAGGAGTGATCTTTAAATGCATTCCTAGTAGATTCTCATAAAACATTGGTTTTGGCTTTAGGTAAAAATTCATTACAAGAATTGAAGCCTAAACCACAAGTGTCATTTTTAATTTGGACCATTCCTAAGATTTTATCTAGTTTTTCCGAACGACACTCCAAATCAAATTTGACATTACTAGAGTCTTTTAATTTATTTTGCAATTCTAAAATGTTAGACTCTAATAAAATATTTCGCTCTTCAAAAGCAAGAAGCTCCTTTTTCAAGGATTCCATTAAACCCCTAAGGCTATCTCTCGCGCCTTCTACATATTCAAGCTTCTCTCGAAGAGTCCTCTCACGTGTCCTAAGGTCTTTTATTAAAGTATTTTCATCAACGACCTTGACACTCTCTTTTAAACTAGCTTCTAACTTCAAATTAGCTCTTTTCAATTGAATAAATTCTTTATAAAGTTCTTGAAAAGCATTTTGAAGTTCACTCACATTAACCTCTTCTTCATTTTCACTGTCTCTTTCTTCTCCACTCTCACTGTCATAAAAAATAATAGAATCATAAACTATGACCTTGGAAGTGTCATGTGTTAAAGTTTCATCAATCGATGAGCTCTCACTATCACTCACATGACTAGCCATAAAAGCCAAAAAAAATTTCTTAGTGGGGGAATCGGGCCTCTCTTCGTTATCACTATCACTAAGGGTCGCATTATATGAAATGGGTCACTTACCCTCTTTCCTTAGTTTAGTGGGGCACTCAAAAGCCCTATGGCCATAACCTTCACAACCAAAACACTTGTTAGACTCATCCCTATCTAAATTTTCATTACTAGGTTTAGGGATCTTTTCGGCTTTAGGAATCTTCTCCGCTTTAGAAATCTTCTCGTTCTTGTCATGCTTAGAAGATTCAAATTTCTTAAATTATTTTTAAATTTATATTTGTTAATTTTAAGAAATTTTCTAAATTTACGTGCAAACAAAGCCATGTCTTCCGAGTCACTACCACTCTCGCTCTCTACTACTTGTTTGACCTCTTTTCGGGCTTTTAAAGCAACTCCCTTTTCGATTTTCTTTTTGGTTTTATAGGGAAACATATCCAGTTCATAGGTTTGCAAATCACCTACAAGCTCTTCTAATTTCGAAGAGGCTAAAGTTGGTAAAGAATTTAAAACGGTCACTTTAGGAATAAATCTATCGGGTAGGGACCTTAAAATTTTCTTTACAACCCGGTCGTCAGGTATTTTCTCTCCCAAATTAAAAGATGAATTAACAATATCAGAAAGTCTAGCATAAAATTCATCAAAAGTTTCTTTTTCATTCATTTTGATAGTTTCAAATTGAGTGGTGAGGTTTTGGAGTTTTGAAGTTTTAACGACACTAGTTCCTTCATGAGTTAATTGTAAAATATCCCAAGCTTCTTTAGCTGTCTCACACATCATAATACGTCAGAATTCATCTGGTGTGACAGCGCTAAATAAGGCATTTAAACCACGGGAATTGAAATTAGCAAGTTTAAACTCATTTTCAGTCCATCTATCGGCGGGTTTGGGTACACGTTCATTTTCAACTAAATAAGTTGGTGGGGACCACCCGTTAACAACCGACATCCAAACTCTCTTGTCAATAGATTTTAGTGCCGATCTCATACGCGCTTTC
Source organism: Sambucus nigra (assembly GCA_949130495.1). Taxonomy (NCBI): domain Eukaryota; kingdom Viridiplantae; phylum Streptophyta; class Magnoliopsida; order Dipsacales; family Adoxaceae; genus Sambucus; species Sambucus nigra. The sequence goes on from CASBWL010000025.1 coordinate 6,904,103, forward strand.
CAATATGCTTAGTTTGAACCATCAAAAACAGGAAATTTTGAAAATGGGGAAAAATCCATTTTAGCCAAAAATTATTTAAGGATCTTAACGAAATATTTTATCATTTTTGGCTCTGATACCAATTTGAAGATGTATGGATCCCCGTGGGTTTTAGTTTACTCAATTAAGTCAAAACTAATTATAATTTCCTTTTAGATATAAAACTAGAGAAGATGCGGAAGCGTAAAGGATGATGGTTCAACTAAAACAAACAAATACTAAATTCCAAATTTTAATTTTCTTAAAATTAGACCGAGTGAAATTAAACAAAACACACAAATATTAATTTCATATAAACTAATTAATTCATCCAAGTCCTAGAATTTGCCTAAGTCATAATTATCAATATTAGCAAATTAGGCGAAACCAAATTTTAGCAAAAGACTTGAATTACATAAACTTTACCCAAAATTTAATTTAGCACCAAATTAAATGAGTGTGATGATTTAAACCAAATTTCATCTTGAATTATTCTAAGCATGCGTTCTACGTTATTTTGCAAGATAAAATAAATCAATCACACTACGCTGCGATGTACGAAGAAAAACCCAAGACGAGAAACGACCTCGGACGGCCCTAGCCACAAATTCACTAGATACGGAATTACAAGTACAAGACAAAAGACTTACAACACACGACTCGATCCCTCTCAAGCCCCGATGCTTCTTCTTGTAGAAACCTCTTCCTAGCGAATAACCTTGGAACACCACTGCGGTCTCGAAATCCACCGATAGGACTTTATATGGTCACCGTCACCCGATCATGAGGCCTTTCTCCAAGTGGGTAAAACAACATAAAACACTTCTTCTTTCTTTGTGGGAGGTAGAAGCAAAACTCGAAACTTCTCTTCAATTCGGTGTAGAGAAAACCGGTGCCAAACTCCAAGCAATTGATATGTATATAAGAACTTGGATAAACACTAATTTGGGTGTAAACTAGAGTGGTGAATGATTTTCTCCTTGAAAATTAGCACTCAAAACATGAACATTTTCCTTAAAACAATTTGCTCTCAAACTCTCTCTAAGAGATGAAACTAGGATGGAAAAGTTAGAGTAGAAAATGTTATTCCCGCTATTGATAAAGTCTGAAAAAGTTGGTTAAAAACTTAGTGGGAAAGTGGGTGAAAAAACTGCAAAAAACTGCCAAAAACTGTTCCCGCCTGGCATCTCGTTCGAACGAGACTTCTAATGACGTTCCAGATTGGACTCGTTAGAAACTCGTTGAAAATTTCGTTAGAACGAACAATCTCGTTCGAACGCCATTTCGAACGACGGACCAGTATACCTTGGTGGGAACTCGTTGGCAAACTCGTTCGAACGACATCTGGTTCGAACGAAAAAACTCGTTCGTACGACATATCGAACGACTTCCTGAAATTTTATAAAATTCAATTTTGGCCCAGAAACTTTATATACTTTATTTTTAAAGTTCTAATTAAATTTTTCTGAAAATAAAACACAGTTTTTATAAAACCTAACACCCAATAAACTTGTTCCAAGCTCCTATATATATAATATTGCATTCATACCTTGGGAGCATGGAACTACGATTGATGACGTAGAAACGAGGCACGCAAACCAGCATATTTGATGAAGCTTTATACTCTTTGTCGCTACGTCTTCAACAAACACTTCATAGGCTTGAGAGTATTACAATTACATACTATCCTATGAATAAATGTTTTTGTCCGAAATTGAGCCAACACAATACGTGGACTCAATTGGAAATTTGTGTCCTTACATTAGCCAAAGAGGTAGCAGTACGTCCAATCGGTTTATTATGCATAGAGTCCCATTGAATTGGAATTTTAGAACCCCCAAAACTTTTAATAAGAGCATGAGTTGCTATCCCACGTGTTCTTCCACGAACTTTTTTCTTGGAGGTGAATCCAGATTCTGAAAAACACCACAAATTTATCTAATAAATTTTATATCCACAATAGCATAAGCATGCAACTATAGCATTATAATACAAAAGTCAACAATATTAAATTATACTGAAGTCAACTAATTTTGTATAAAAGCTGGTATTAATTTGTTTGAAGTCCTGTTACTAATTTTGCTGTTTTTTTTATAATTATTTTGCTGTTATAAAATGATTATCATATGTTTATTTATTTATAGTTAGGATAACATAATTAATTTTTGTTTTTTTATTTGTATTTTTAGTTATTTTTGTTGTTTTTTCATTTGTTGTTTCTTTTTATGTTCTTTTGTTGTTTTCTTTTTTTGAAGTTCTTTTCTTCCGTAGTCTGGCGTGACATTTATTTCTTTTCCCTTTATTTTTTTTATGTTTGTACCAATTTAGAAGTTTTGATGAGGGACTTTGTTGGATGGTTGAGGGGGTACACACGACTTAATACTTTTGAAAATTCTCTCTGTGTCATCTAACTCTTTTAATAACTACTATTTAAAATTAGTTATTTTTCCATCACCTACTATGTTGTGTAAACATTGGGTGGTAATGACGTTGGTGAATATTGATTATTTTTTAAATTGATTTAGAATTCAGCATATCAATTTGCAAGATTAATGTGTATATGAATTCAGCGTCACCTCACTACCCAGTGTTATAAACCACTGTCACACATAACATTTTTTTTACCATCTAGCCAGTTTTGTATAGTGCTGCACGTCTCATTATTATTATTATTATTATTATTATTATTATTATTATTATTATTATTATTATTATTATTATTATTATTATTATTATTATTATTATTATTTTGTACACAGGGTGGAAGTAAACTCACTGGGATAATAGGTCTACCATGAAGCGTTTCTAAAAGTTTCAACCAATCGGGTTCAAACTCAAAATAATTTCTGAAAAGATGATATGCTTAGTAAAAAATTTCTCACTTATGTAGGGGTCCCTTGAATCCGCCCTTGAAGGCATGAAGAGAATGTACATAGAGCACTGGAGAGTGCTTTCAATAGGCCTTTAGGATCTTTACCTCGTCTTCCTGATTATCTCCCTCCACATGTTAGTACTCTATTTTAATTCACCTCCCACTCTTACCAGATCTTCACTTATAAAGCTACTAATTTATTTTGGTACAACTAAAAAGGACAAATTTCATATAAGAATTAATATACCCAGATGAATCCAGCTGCCTAATTAGCCTTCCAAATTCTTAATCTGGATGTATACACACAAGCAAATAAGCTACATTTGTAGAAACTACTTAGTAACGTGGAATGTGATACATAATAATATTTCAGATACTGGAGCTTTTAGCAGAAGTAGCTATTTTGGAAGAGGAGGTTGTTTGGTTACAAGAAAAGGTTGTTTATTTCAGAAAAATTCTTTGTAAGGAAACTATTAACGTATCATCAATGAGGCCTGAAGATAACTAAGCCAATTCAATCAACAATTTCTTGGTTACAAAATTCAGAGGAGAACAACCAGGTTTTTTTATCACATTCAAGTGATGTCAGTTCAGAAAGGCCTCAAATTTCACCCTCTCTTACAAGTAGTTCTTTAATGAGAAAACTATTGTTGTTCGATACGAAACACGCTTTGAAGAAAACCAATTCCTATCCAGAAGATTCTCAAGGAAAGGAAAGCCAAATATGTTCTAATTTTACCAAAAATAAGCAATCTCCAGAAAAGAAGCCACCCATAATCGGTACCCCAGCAAAAAAAACGCGGGTCATGTCTAAATCAGCAGGAAAATGTGTGGATCCTGTGATATATTTCTAATGGACAGGGAACAAATTAGGTTATGTCCCTGTCTCTAACATCAAAAGCTCCTCACAAAAGTCTGAATGGAAAACATTTTGCGCAGATACCGTATCTAAGGTTTTGAATGATGGTTTAACAAATCTTGATGGACATTTTAAGCATATTCTTTCAAAATTAAGATGGCTTCAGAACAAAAACCTAGGGAATATAGACCCGACCACTATTCATTCAAAGAATCTTGTTATTCTTGATCTATGAGAGAGCAGATTCATAGATGAATGGAAGTGCTGGAGTCAAATTCAGGTTTCATAGAATAGTCTCTCTCCTTTTGTTTCTATTACGTTAAATTAATTGTTATAAACATCATTTTATATCCACTTGGAAAAGCATGACTATATTTTATTATTTTACAGATGGCAACAAAGTTGAAAGCTCTGCATCTCTCATTTTGCCATAGGTTAAGAAAAGCTCTCGACTTTTCCACGTTTGCATCTTTAGAGATATTGATTCTTACATATTTTCATGAATTGGAAGAAATTAACCCATCGATTGGGGATCTTATAAATTTGAGAGTTATAGATTTGTCTTACTACCCTATGTTAAGTAGAGTCCACTATTCCACATTTTTCGTAGCTTTGGAGAGTTTGAAAGCACGCGAGTACATGGCCCTAGAAAGGTTATTGGATTGGAGGATTTAACTGAGTTCTAGGGACTTGAGGAGCTGAACTTAATAGATCAATTGCACATTGTCTATGGAAATTCACTTATAAAATTACTCGATTTGTCGAACTTTAAGAATTCAAAAAAATTATATGCTTTTGGATGTGTAAATCCTTTGAATTGTTGCACATTGTTGGTTGTGATTCGATTGAAATATTACCCGATTTGTCAAACCTAGTAAATTTAAAATCTTTAGAAGTTGACACATGTGTGAGACTAACTAAGATCAGGGGTTGGGATTAAAATCGTTAGAGCAACAGGACATTGTTAATTGCAAGTCAATCAAAAAATTACTAGATTTGTCCAACCTTACAGAATTAAAAAGAATAACATCTTCTAACTATGCGGAACTAAGTATGCTTCCAGGACTTGATGAACTGATATCCTTGGAAGAGTTGTCCATGTCTGAATGCAAGCAGATTGAAAACCTACCAGAATTGTCAAAACTTAAAAATTTAAAAAGATTGAATGTTAATGCCCTTGTGAGACTAATTGCGCTCCAGGGACTAGACGGACTGCAAAATTGGAAGTGTTGAACATGGGTAAGTGTGAGGTGATAGAGACCCTACCTGATTTATCAAACCTTAGAAATTTAAAAACATTTAATGTTAGTGCCTGTGTGAGACTAGTTGACCTCCAGGGACTCAATGAACTGCAATCCTCACAAGATCTGTATATGCATAGATGTGAGCTAATTAAAACCCTACCTAATTTGTCAAACTTTAAAAAGTTAATAATATTAAGAGCTTTTGATTGAGCGAGACTAATTGAGATCCCGGGGCTTGAGGAATTGGTATTTTTTACTTTCTTTAAAAATCCTAGTCCAAGGTCTCAAGTATTGACATCAAGGCGGTGGTGTCTGACTTGTTTAGGTTCAACTTTAGCTTTGATAAAAGCATCTGGGATTTCTAGTTCTGAAACAAAGGCAATTGCAATGGATGGAAAACCTGTGTGTCGAAACTGTGGGGGGCAGTGGTGCTATAATTTGTAAGTTTTGTGACTATTTCATTCACTTTGTTTTAGGTTCATATTATAAATTTTTTGGTAGTTTACTTCAGTAGTGTCAGCATTTTTTTATATTTAAAATTAATCCAAATAATTTAAATGCATATGTTGGTGAACTTCATTTAATTTGTTTTCTTCTTCTCCTAGCAGCTAAAAACCGGTACCTATTAGTAGGATTTAAGCTTTACTATAGTTAAGACAAAGAAATCTAGAGTACATAACAAACTTTAATTGCATGATAGTGTTCGGTTGCCAAAATAAGGTTGTAAGTTGAGCCAACTCCACTAGATGACCTATTTTTGTGATTTAAAACACCAGAGTTGTTGGAATATAGTTTTGAATCACTTTTTTTACCCTTTTTTGGTCCATGACATGTTAATTTACTTTTTACTTAGGTGATATGTGTGGTGGTACAGGAAAATGGAAAGCTCTCAACGGAAAACGAGCTAAGAATGTCTACGAGTTTACTGAACATCCAAATTGTTACAGTATGCCATGTTTTGAAATCTGTATTATATGGTAGAACTACTAAGCCTTTTCAAGATTTTAAATGTGAAATGTCAATATCTTGTTTATTGTATTTGAAGATGGCATGAGTCATTCAGTAGAATGAATAATTGAGAAGGAAAAACGCTATAATTGATGGTAAAAGGTTGCATTTTCATATTATAGGAAGAAAAAGACATTGTGGTCCTGCCAATGTGGAATCATGGAAGATGTGAACAGGATACCAACCTAATATTTGGCCATTTTTTTAGCAAAATGTCTTATTCTGGCTTAAACCCATTGTATTAATAATTCATTCCATATATATTCATTCTGATGAATCCCTATGCAGTCGCAATACCTGTTACGCATAACGGTTTTCTGGTTTTCCCTTCCCCCTTCCCTTTTTTTAATGTTAATATGCTTTTCACTCTGCTAGATTTTTCCCAATTTCTATTTGCCCCCCCCCCCCTATCATATCAATATGTAAATATCCCCCTGAAGTTTTTCTGCCATTTTCTATCATATCAATATGTAAATATCCCCCTATCATATCAACAGTTACTGCTTGAGCGGCACACAGGTTTTCCCGAGCATAGTTTTTTTTTACTTTATTTGGTTAAAATGATGCGGCATAATACCAGGATTAAGTCTAAAATTGCGTTGCATAATACTCAACCTAGCCATACAGCGCAGCCCTCTATTATACGAGTTAATTCTAATTACTATAATACCAGGGGGGATACCTCTGATATCAACACTATCATAGTGGGTAACAAAAAAAAACTTTAAAGTACCAATTTTCTAATTTGTCTATTAATTTTTATTCATTAGACCATCGTTTCAAGTAATTCTCAGTAAGTAGGAATTTTCAGATGCATCTGTTTATTTTTCAATCAAGCTTGCATAATTCCAGAAATAGTTCAACTGATCTTCCTTTGAAAATAGCTTACTAGGATCTATTGTTTCAAGAAGGAAAACATGAGTCTTGATGCAATTAAAGTAGATGCTAAGAAGATTGACAAGTATAATATAAAGTGGAAATCGCAATTAAATGCTATGACATGTACCGTTATAATTAGGCTCAAATGCAAAATTCGCACCCGTCATTTGTTCTCCATTCGATGTCCTGGATGAAATTTCATTAGGTATTGGATCCTCGTGCGTAGTTGAATCTTGCATACTACGTAGCTCTACCAAATAAGTAGTTGAAGAACCACGTCTTCCTTCACGTCCACGTCCGCGTCCACGTCCACTAGGTTCCACAAAGATGGTAATAATCCTGATCAATTAATCAAAATAATTAATTTACAAATATAAAATTAGAAAAGTAATGATAATGGAACCAACTTAGTTAAGTAACATATAATTTAGAGTTTAAATAAAATAAACACAAATCCTTCACACGTTAAATAAACATCATAAATAACAAGTACATAGGAATTTAACAAGCTCCATCACATAATAACAAGTCCATTGTGATTTAAATAACAAAAAAAAAACTCAAATGTGTAATCTTCCTTCACTCGTTGTTATAATCATCAGCACTACAATTCTCTCCATCACTACGTTATTCTGCTAATGTGTCACCTTTCTCATCATCACCATCACCATTGTCAAGATTGTCATCATCACGTGCTTGCAAATCATTGCTTTCAATAATGTCTGGTAGGGCATCGGTCCTAGCCATTTGACTCAAGTCCAAATCTCCCTCTTGAATAACCATTTGAATATCAGAAGATTCTTCTTCTTGGTATGTAGCATTACTTGGACAATCGTTGGTATCTCCTGCATCAGCTTCTTCTGGAATGTCCCAAATGTGTCTATGTTTCACTTTTTGTACTACTTTCCAGATAGGACCCAGCTTGTAGACATCTAAGTAAAATACTTGCGTTGCTTGAGTTGCAAGTACAAAGGGATCATCATTATACAATGTCGAATTAACATTAATAGAAGTAAGGTGATAGTCTGTTTGTACTCTCTTCTTCTTGGGATTAGTGTCGAACCACTCACACTAACATATAGAAACAATGTACTGATTTAGGTACTTTATTTGCATGACACTACACAAACGTCCATAAAAATCAACCAGTTCATCATCGTGCCCTCCGGGAACAAGAATTACACTATTTTGAGTTGTGCGACGATCGTCACAATCCTTAGCATGAAAATCGAATCCCATTAACAATATAACCAGAGTATTTGTCTACACGAACATCTGGACCGCACGCCAACGAATACAACTCATCTGTGGCTTCTAGTGTCCCTTGATGACGCAAAGTTTTCATCTATATAAAGAAGATGTTAGTGTTATATTTACTATCATGTTTTAATATCAGAAAATTAACAAACGCGTTATTAAAATTATCAATTTACACGGTCCGCAAACTACTTTGGAAATTCACGTTCTTGCCTTTGAAATAAATTGTCGGGAGATTCAATCTCTAATTGTGTCATATGTTCACTAAACATGCAAAATAATATTTAATTTTATTTTGTGATATATTAATAAAAGATTGTGTAAAACGATACTTACACAACATAAGGTTGTATTTCTTCGCAGTTATTCAAGACACTACACCAAAAAGCTTATTTTGTAACGGATTTATTTTTCTATTTGTAATGGATTTCATCCATTAAAAATTTGTAATGGTTAAAAACCATTACAAATCAAATATAAGTGTTGGAATATATGAGTAATTGTTTCAATATATCATTAAAAGAAAAAAAAACAGTGAAGTTGGGCGGGATCAATTCCCTCCAAATCCCCAAACCTATCAACCAACTCGCTTTGCCTCCTTCACCCATGAACTCTCTACCCCCCGTTTCCACGCTCCATTTTCCACCACCTTCTCCTCTCAGTCTCCGTCCTCCGGTCTCCATTCATCGTGCTTTGTCCCCTCACGAAAAAATTACTCCTCTCTGTCACCTGCCGCCATTTTCCACCACCCGTTCTTCTTTCTCTGTCGCCCTTCTTCGTGCTCTGTTACTGTTCTTCGTTCTTCATTCTCCGTCATTGCGTGTTGCCATTCTCAGGTACCATTTTTTTTTAAAGTAAATTAATTAGAAAGGCAATAACTAATATGTACAAACAACTTCATACATCCATTATTTACAGAAACATTATTTTGTAAGTTTGGTATATATATATATATATATATATATATATATCAATAATTATTTGTCATGATGTTGCTTATGATTATTTTGGTCCAAATCCTTGTAAAGAAACCTAAATACTTTGTTCAAAACTAGTTTATGAACAACCCCATCTGAAATATAATAATTCAAGGTATGGACAAGCTCAGACCATATCATATTTCATACATTTTTTGTTCTTCATGTCATAGACAATTGATACATTTCATTGCGTACAAGTTCATAAATTGCAGGAAAAAGATGGGTACATTCCCCAATTCTGGCTAGTTAGTATAAAATCTAAATATTGAATGCTTACCCGCTCTGTATAAACTTATACACATTCTAAAGTTTTGAACAATCTTGAAGGCATGGAGAGAAAATTGTGATGTAAATGTATTACTGGAGTTCAAATGATATTTGTTTAGGGGTGTTCTTGTCCTATATTTTTTTTGTTTTCCAATAGGCACTGGTTATATCATTTTATTTGGAGAACTCATGGTGTTAGGTTTGATTACTATTAAGGGTGATTTTCTTGATTGCATCCATTCTGAATCAGTAAATATATTGCCGCTTTTCTGTCCAGTAGAGAAGAACTCTTTTTTATTGCTTGTTGTTTTTTGTTCCATTTGTATTTATATAATAGCTTGAGGACTACTCGTCGTATATCTTTTATTCTGATCTTTTATATTAATGAAATCCTTGTACGTTTCATATAAAAAAATCTATGGTGTACATCCTTTTTTATATTTGTCTTAATGTCGATAATTACCTATTATTGCCTAATAACTTTTCAATTTATGACCCAAAGTTGTGTTTCCAATTATGTATTTTCTTTCGTTATTTTAGCATATTCTCTATATTTCTATTATTATTCTACTATTATTATACTTTCTTTCATCTTCTTGACCCATAGTATCTAAACTGTTTCCTTTTTTCTGTTTCTATATATAGAGATATTAATAATTATTATTGTCGAGTAGGTCGGTTGTGGGTCCAGAAACATCATTTCTCTCTATGATTTCTCCACTTGACTGTTATCTTGGTCGAGGTTTGATTCCTCTTCCATATAAATTATTTTAATAATATATATATATATATATATATATATATATATATATATATATATATATATATATATGGAAACAAAGTTATAATTATACGATTCAGAGCAAGAAATGTAACCATTGATACATATCTTAAGTTATATGGTAAATAAAAAAGAACCCCATGAATGATCACATTAGTTGCAAATAAAAATCATGATGTAAAGTTGCAGGGGATAGGGAAATATCAACAAAGTTTGATTTTTAAAATTAGGTCCTGAAACAACTCTTTCTTCAATTGTAGAACTTCACAACTTAAACGCAATTTGGTTGGTCAAGAAATAGTGTCATGGCACTTTTGTCTATCTTAAAAAGGTGGCTCCAAAAAGGTAATACACTACCAGAAAAATATCCAAAGATGAAGAGTATGATGAAAGACTTAGGGATGAAGGCCAATTACATTCATGCATGCGTCAATAACGGTGTTTTATATTGGAAGGAGAATTAATATCTGGATGAATGTCCCCATTGTGGAGAATCAAGGTATTTGGTTACTATGAGGAAAGGGGGAAGGATTTCCAAAGACCCTAAAAGGGGTTGAGACATTTCCCTCTGATTCCAAGGTTGGTGAGATTTTATACTATTCCGTGGATAGCCCGAGAAATGACATGGCACCATAGGGCAACCACTTCATGGGATTACCAGTGACATCCATGTGATTCGTCCCATTGGAGGAGTTTTAAATCAAAATGGCCTGAATTTGCTAAAGAAGGACGCAATGTTTGGCTCTCAATAGCAACCAATGGGTTTAATTCTCGTGGCATTCAGTCTGCTAGTTATAGCTATTGGCATGTTATCACGGTGCCGAATAATATTTCACCTTCATTGTTCATGAAGAGAGAGTTTCAAATGTTATCTTTGTTAATACCTGGTCCAAAGGTACCGGGTCAAGACATCGACGTTTTTCTTCAGCCATTAGTTTATGAGTTAAAGGAATTATGGGAAGTAGGTGTTCCTTCTTATGACATGTATGAGATGCATCCTTTTACATTGAAAGCTATGTTAATGTGGGGGATTCATGATTTCCCTGCATATGGAAACTTCTCTGGGTGTATTACACATGGTTATAAAGCTTGCCTTGTTTGTGGGGATGATACTCCATCCATCCGACTGATGCACAGTAGTAAGATAGTTTATAAAAACTATCGTATTTTCCTTGACATGGATCACCCTTTTCGTAAAGGTGGGAGTTTGGGGCTTAGGTCAATAGAGTATACACCTCCTCCAAGTCGGTTGAATGGGGATGCACTTATAAAGAAGTTACGTTGCATCGAGTATACACCGGGAAAGTTTCCAATAAGAAGCGAAAGATGGGTGATGCAAATGAGAATTCTAATGTTGAAGTTAAGGAGGCATGGTATAAAAGGTCAATTTTATTTGACTTGGAATATTGGACTTCTCATAAAATTCGACATGTTCTTGATGTGATCCACATTGAGAAGAATGGTGCGGAGCATTTAATACGTACAATCCTCAATGATAAAATGAAAACTAAAGAAACAATAAATGCGCGGAAAGATATAAAATACTTGGGCATACATAGTGGTCAATGGATGCGAGAAGATGAGCAAATCGGGAAAGGGATGAAATCGAAAGAATCATTTATATTTGTCAAATTTTGAAAGACTTAAAGTTACCTTCCAGCTTTTCATCCAACCTGAGAAATATCGACCCACCTGGTTTTCACTCAATGGAGTCACATGACTATCACGTTATTATGGAGTATTTGTTGCCCGTATTACTTCAGCATGCATTTTCGAAATACAAAGATTTGCAAAGATCTATTCAACAGTTGAGCTTATTTTTTAAAATATTATACTCAAAAGTTTTAATTTGCGAGGATATGCAAATAGGCCAAGTTTATGGTTGCAGAGGCATTGTGTGTGTTGGAGAAACACTTTTCGCCTATATTTTTTTATATTAGTATCCACCTTACTATTCATTTAGCCGATGAAGCATTGGCTCGTGGTCCTACAGGAACACGTTGGATGTATCCGTTTGAACGGTAAACTCTTTATATTACTTTTTATTTTCACACAAACACAAACATATACGTATAGATAAATGACAATTAATATGTCATATATACTTTTTTCTTATTCACATGAATAGGAAGATGCAGTATTTTAAAGATATACCTAGCAATAAGCGATACATTGAAGGTTCAATTGCAGAGTCCTATGTTACAATTGAATTTGTTAGGTATTGCATGGAGTACATGCCTAATTCTCTTGAAGGAAACCACAAACTTACTCGTGAAGCGTTTCTAAATGAAGATGGAGAGTTTTCTGAGGAAGGATCGTTGTTAACTGACAAGATTGTGATGTTGGAACCTAAACAGTTTTAACAAATACATCGATGGGTCCTATTTCGACTTGACATTGATGGTCTTGAAGAATTCTACAGGTTTGATCAATTTAATAAGTATTTATCAAAATTCACATTTAAATAGTAATACATGAACTTATGTGAATAAATTGTAGTGAGTATAAAATGTTACTAAAATCCACTTGGCGTGGTAAAAGAAATGGAAGCCAATTAACAGAAGTAGAGATGCAAACTTCTTTCATTCTGTGGTTATATGATAAGGTTCTTTTAATTTTAATAGTATATTAAGTTATATTCTTTATTATCCAGACTCACTTTATAGCTATTATTTTATTTTTACTGCGCAGTTGGTCAATTCTGGAGAGACAGAGACAAATGTTATGTTGTGGCAGTTAGTACAAGGGCCAAAACACAAGATTAATAGCTATGTTGGGTAAAAGATACTTTTGGGTTAATGAATTGAATGACAATTGTTAAATTTTATATATGCTTGTTTTTCCCATTAATATCGCTTGCTATGTTAGGTAAAACCTTTTTAACTCCGCCAATGCAATGTTTTATCTTTGCATTGCCGATCCCAAGCTCGGATAAAGGAGGAAGGGAGAGGTCATTGGTTTCGTAAAGGTCTAAATTCATTTTTTGTTCTCGTGCAGAATGACGATATATTGGTGATTGAATTGAAGATTCCAACTCGCCCCCTTGTTATTGTTTTGCGGATGTATTTCACATTCTAACCTTTTGATATCAGGGTTTGATGATATCATTTATGCTATTAGCCTATGGATTTTCTTTTATGCTACTTAATTTCAAATTTAGTTTACTGCAAGCCTGTAACTTCTACACATGTGTGTTCAGAATTTTAAAAAAGAACAACACAAAAGGAACGGGTGTGCTTTCTGCATACATACAAAATTAGGTAATGTACAAGGAGGGGACAATATGCTATATATTCATAATATATACTTACATGAGTTACTATTACTTGAACTTCTGTTGTCAGTTGCAGTGACGTTACGATGTCAAAGAGTTATTTAAGATGCTTTAGTTATGACTTTACCTTACTATCAATAACTCAAGGATTATATTGGGACTAGTGGTGGCACTTGAATAATATAACATTTTTTAAAATTAAAATTGGATTTTCCTTGATAGTTTATGTTGTTTCCTTTAAAAATTATAATTAGTCATGTTTGTTTCTTAGAATGAATTTGAAATATGAAATTTTAAAGTTGTGCTTTCCATTATAGTTTAAGCATCTAATAATTTGGATATTTATCTTAGAGAAGAAAGGAGCTCCTTTCTTTTCTCAACCGTAGGAAATACATAGAGATGATGTTAGCTCCTTTGGAAAAAAATGCATTCAACTATCTCCACTGTATATGAGATTTCATCTCCACGATATAATTGGTTCTGGTCACCTCAAAACTTACCAGACACCCAGTGGATTAGTTGTTCAGGTTTCAAAGGATTAGAACTCAAGTAAGAAATAGGCAACAATTCTCACCTCGATATGTTTGTCAATTCGAATAGCTTATTATATTTAGGAATGATTATTTTTACAATCTGATATAAACCTTAGAAATCACAGGGCTGAAATTTAGTCATGTACATCTAATATCATTGAGTGGCTTACATTATGATGATGCTGAGATTTAGCACCACCGGATAAGTGATGATGAGCTCAAACAATAGTAACCATGGCAGCCATAGAGATCTAAGTGTATAAGTATGTAGAAGGAGATGAGTATAAGAGGAATAAGACAATGATGTATAGTGGTTCAGCCAATTTGGCCTACATCCACTGTGAGTGTGTGTGTTCCACTAAGTGTGGGCACTAATGGTCTTGGATACAATGCACATAAGCTCACTTTCTCTTTCTACTGTGTATAAGCAGAGTTTTTACTAGGGTTACAATTATCGATCGATCTCTCCTGTAGGGTTGTAGGTGACAAGTATATACAGATCTTGGGGGGTGTAGTGTACCCCCCCAAGTATGCATGGTGCATGTGAATGATGATATAGCCAATCCCCTGTTGACACCTGTAGATGCCAAGTGATGACATAATATTCCCTCACGTGTGGGTGTGATTTTGTTATAACCGTCTCCCATGTGCCTTGTGAGCCTCATGCGCACTGTTCCACGCATCTCTCAAACCACGCGCTGTGATGATGTCACCCTCGGCCTTTGATATGAGGTCGAGGGTAAAGTTCCTTCTGGCAATGAGTCTGGCCTAATTTGGGCCTCGTACTGTCGTACCCTCGGGGGGTCGTCCGGAGCCTGATAAAGGGTCGACCCCCTGAGGGGTCGTCTGGAGCCTGATGAAGGGTCGGCCCCCTGAGGGGTCGTCTGGATCCTGATGAAGGGTCGGCCCCCTGAGGGGTTGTCCAGAGCCTGATGAAGGGTCGACCCCCTGAGGGGTCGTCCGGATCCTGATGAATGGTCGACCCCCTGAGGGGTCGTCTGGGCCTGATGAGGCGTAGGGCACCCTCGGCATGGCCGAGGGTATATACGGGTATATCAATCACCCCCAGCCCTTTGCCATAGATGATGCTGAGATGGCTGAGGGATAATGTTGCTTTTGAGACTAAGTGTATGGTCTGTTTGATGAGTGACACCTGCCAAATTTTTATCCAATGTCATTTCAATTTTCAAGGCGTGGCGGCTGCATGCTTCTTGGGGCTTTGTGCCCTAATGATGTCCTCCTCGTGGGTTGTGATTTGCCTTGGGTAATGGGCCCACTCATCACTAAGGTATATAAGCAATTTTTTAAACCGTTCATTTTCTTCTTCTTTTTCTTCGCGCCCAAGCTCTCTCTCTCTCTCTCTAGATTTCCAACAGACAAACCACCATTTCTGCAAATTTCAATATTTCAAGTTTGGCAGTCTCGCTCTTCCCTCTCAGGTAATCCCTCTGCCCTAGTGTCCTCTTTTCCTTCATTTCTTTCTTGCTTTCTTATTTTAGGTTTATAGGGTAGGATTTTCCTTAGGGTGTTTCATAACTTTTCTGGCGTCTTCTTCGGTGACTGGTTCTTGAGTGTTCTTGATTAAAACACTTGGTTTCTTTTGTTTCAATCCAAAAGTCCAGTTTGGTCAATTGCAAACTTGTTTGTAGTTAGCTTATAAATTCATCCAAGTGTAGGGTCTCCCCCTTAATGCTTAGGAGGCTTTACAGTTTAGCCGAGGAGTTCCCATCCTTGAGAGAGAAGCTCTTCGTAGAGATTAGGCGAATAGAGGAAGAGGAGGAGAGGAGACGAGGGGCCGACCCTAATTGGGTACGACCCATTTTTCCCATTCCTCTTGCCACAATAAGAACCTCTGAGTCTTGCGTGTCATCTTGTCGTCCAGCCAAGAGTTATTTGAGTGAGATGGATGAGAGAGCGTCGTCGCCAATTGGCGCTCGACCTTCTGGGAGACGAGAGGCATCTGACCTAAGCCCAGGCCGATAGGCCGAGGGTATGGTTACTTCCGAGGCTGTCCCTGTGACAACTCTATCTCCACATGCCTTCCATATGGCTTTTCCCCAAGGGCCTCTGACAGGTGATGAGGCCGAAGCCGAGTGTGAGGGGACTGAGGATGATGAGAACTCAGATGACCCATTTGACACATCTCACGCCTCGTCTTATATTTCCTCAGTCAGGGATCGTGACCTTCTTCTGTGGAGGCATGCATATGGTGTTCCTCCCACCATATCTATGAGGGTTCCCTTTGAGGACGAGAGGGTCTTTGAGGGTGAAGAGGGAGAGATAGCGGTGTACGAACAAATGTTCAAGGTAGGTGTCAGACTCCCCTTACATCCTGCTGTCGTAAATATTTTATCAACCCTCGGCGTTGCCCCCTCTCAACTTCCTCCCAACTCTTGGAGGATGATCATTGGTTATGTCTCCTTATAGAAAAATGATTTCACTGATGAGCCCTCGGCCGACGTATTCTTGGCCTGTTACAATATCACCTCCTCGTCCAAACAGTCTGGGTACTATCACCTGGGGGTGAGGAGGTCGGACAAAAAACTTCTCAACGTGGCACAAACCTCCAACCATGATGCGAGGGAAACTGAGTGTTCGTGTAGGGACACTATCATTGATTTCGGTTCCCGCTCGACATGCAAAAGAATAAACCTAAGCTACAGCTACACTTGACAAGCAAGTAGAGCGGTAAGTCGGGTGTCGAGAATCCACAGGGAGTTATTAAATTTTAGATGTTAATTGCTTTAAAACTTCAAGAATAAAAGTGTAAAAGGTGATGTGTGGTTATGGTGACAAAAGAAAAGAGAAGTTAACGCTAAATTAAAGGAAAGCGAGAATCGGGATCGCATTCTACCAAACGGATCGAAACAACTACTAATTAGAATTAAGGCTCGAAAGCAATTTAATCGAGCATTTTCAATTAAGCATAAACATCACACAATAAGGAATTTAAGCCAAAGTTGCGAGATTAAACATTTAACGGAAAATGGTCGCACGCGGATTAAATTCGGACTGTCGCAATAAACTCTAACGTTGCATGACAAAGAAAGATAAACGCTTAGCAATCCAACTTTGATACGCGCGGTTTCAATTAAACGCGATTTTGCACTAAACCTAGTTTTCAGAGCTCGGGGCCCGAAAATGGCGGAAATGAAATCCCGACCCTATTTATCTAAGGGTGCATGGTGAGTTAAACTAAATTATGCTAATTAAACTAAGAAAGCAAGAATTAAAGCATGTAAACTAGTTAGAAAGCATTGAAACTAAATTACAAGGCAAGAGAAGAAGAAGAACAAACTATATAAATGGAGAGGAAGTGAATAGTTCAATCTTACAAACCATGGGTTGTCAATCCAAGAAGAAGAAGAAAGGAAATCTCCACACCAAACCCTAACTAAACTATCTAATCTGAATATCTCTAAGTATATAAGGTCTCCCCTTTATTACAACCAAAACCAACTTATATAGTAAGTTGTAATAAAAGAAAATATCTGCAGGGGAAAAAACAGGGGATCGATCGATCGACCTCTGGTGTCGATCGATCGACAGTGTAATTCGTGGCAAAAATAATAAGGATCGATCGATCGATCCCCAGGCTTGATCGATCGATCAAGCAGGGGCAGCCTGCAATCCTCCCTGTTTTGGCATACAATCCAACGTCGCTCCAATCGCCGTAACTTTGTCGTAATGCATCGGAATCGCGCACCGTTCGCGGCCACGCGAAGCTAGCGAAGAGAGTTACAACTTCGGCGTAGATGTCGGGCCAGGTACCCAAGCTGTCAAAAGACTAAAATGCCCTTGCGGTTGTGTACGGAAATCAAGCGAAACGCATCCGGACTTCACACTTAGCATCCAAATACCTACAAAAGCTCAATTAACCCCTGCAAAACATGTTAACATAGAAATCCGAGGGTTGTCCGGTTAACGAGCATAAATATAGGGAATAAGATACCCGAGGGGGCTAATAACGCGTAGGTTAACGGGTGAAATACGCAATATTTGCGGCGTATCACACCCCCTAACTTACACATTGCTAGTCCCTAGCAATGAAATAGGAAACAACAAGAACAAGTAAACCAACACAGGAGAGAGTACAAAAGTATGGTATAAAAGCAATAAAAAGATAAGGCCACTTTCGCGGGCGATTCGATTGCATTTAGCGTATGCAATAAGCCGTTAAACCCCTAGGTCACCCTAGTGGACGAGTGTCGTCTCGTGAGGGTTTTCAGAGATGGTACCCACAAACATCACCTGGTTTCCTCAAAATATGCCCAACCCAACATGCAACAAGCCCAACAATGGCGAAAAGGATTTCATACGCATTATTAGCAAAGTGAATGAATTCACACAAAAGTCCAAATCATTAACATTATAGAATGCACCTCGTAGAATTGAAACCTTAAAATGTGGGAGGGGAGTGAGCACATGCAAAGTGTGATTTGGTAAAAACTTAAATAAACTGGATAAACATAAAGGCATACATATATTCAATCCTCACGGGCATTACGCTCATCAAGCGAATTCACTCAAAACAGGGAGGTAATACACGGGACATGCGGGCATAAAGAGTAAATGTAAATGGAAACTAGGTCGCGCACATGTCATAAATGAGGAACGCTATATATAAACTGAAAAACTGTAATCTCAATGAAAGGATACCGCACACTAAAAGAGGCGAAATGCATTTTCACAGATTATCAAAACTATTATGACTTTTAAATTAAATGCACCCTAAGATCACATAGGACTTTATAGGCTTGTAATGTAGGTTAGGATAGGGTACGAAACGAAGGAATGTATGTACGGATTCAAAGTGTTCGGGATGAAAACTCGAGATAATGGGAGAATGCGTGCAATAACAAAATTGGAAAAACAAGTTCCAAAACGGCATTAGATATATCATCGGGGAGAGTAATCAAAGCTTATTGAACACTATACACAACATAAACAACTTTCTCTTTCTTTTTCTTTTCTTCTTTTTCTCATTTTTCTCTTTTGTTTTCTTTTGCTTTTTGCTTTCTCTTTTTCTTCACTTTTTCACTACTTTCTTTTCTTTACTTATCAAACTCTCATATGCCTAAATTGCAACCGACATCACAAAAACATCATTCAATCCCAAGTAACATTCCAAACAAAGGTATGGAAAGTGTATGTATGGTTTATAACTCCAATTTAGAGTTGGTTATGGGATTGGGGTTATGAAACGAAAGGCTATATTTAGGCTCAAGTGGGTTGACTAGGGAACATATAAAAGGTGAGGTCAAGGTCATATGGGCGATAAAACAAAGAAGGCCTATGATCATTTCACAAAGTTTACGCAATTCTCGAGTCAAAACAATATATGAAAATCATGCTCAAGTAACACATTTCAAGTATGGACTCAATTAATGAACGATCAATGAAAGAATAGTGAGATTAACAACGAATTCAACGTTTTCAATGAGAAAAGAATAATGTATAACACTCACAAACGATGAAAGGTACGAAGCTTACTCGGTGTAAGTATATACAATGCAACAAAAGATTACCGAGTTATAAAAATCTTAAACCAAATCAATATAACAAGGAAAGTGCATATGCTCATGGGATAAAGTTTAATTCATGAAGTTATTCACAATATCAATGATTTGAGGACTAAAGTCTAATAACTTCTAAAATCGAGAACATGCTTCATTGAGTTGTCTATTGGATCGGGCAATTATTGAAATTTATCACTGGAAACAAGGCAAAATGCCCAACAAAGGAGAAAAAAGAAAGAAAATATTTTTTAAATTTTTGAAATTTTTCACAAAAAAGTCATACTTAGTAACTAAATGTGAGCAAATCCATGGACTACACATGAAATGGATAGAATATCCTACACCCCCTAACTTAAATGTTGCATTGTCCTCAATGCGCATTAAGAACACAACACAAAGAGAGGAAAAGAACGATATTACCCAAAATGGGAGCGATCTCCATAAGCGCGAGTCCAAAGGAATCTACAAAACAAGTTAGTACCGAGCATAGCAAAAAAAAATAACAAAAAGTTAACTAATTACACTAGACTAAATTAAAAAGGAAAGAAAAAAAAAAGAAAGAAAGAAAATTAAAAAGCTAACTATTTACAACCTACTATTTAGGCTTCACACTAACTATACACTAGAAGTATAAATAGTTGAGGGTCCACCCAAAAAGGGATTTGACTTTGAAAGATCAACGGTGGACCCTCCAAAGCGAACATGCCTCCCGAAAGATATGAATTCCATTTGAACAACGGAAGGCATGTGGGTGGTGAAAAAAGTGAACCATCGCCAATTTGAAATTTTGGGCGGACGATGGGGGATTTGGATAACAAGGGGGAAAGGTACACTAGAGATCCAAGAAAAGTCGATTCATCTCCCAAAGGTTTTTCAAGTGGAATGGGAGATAGTGCACACACGGGGATAGGATCCATCGAAAACAAGTCCGGTAAAGAGTCCTCGTCGGAAAAAAGTGTAGAAGTTTTAATTTCTACCGACTCATAGGAATCAACCGGTAATTCTAATGGTTCGATCACGAAAAACGAATATGGTGATGAAACAAATTCAATCTCTATTGACTCATCGTCGGAAGGAGATTGAATTTCAGAGGAGAAAGATGCACACTCAATGAGAAATTCTTTGAAAAATTGAGGTGAAACACAAGCTTCCACCTCCTCGTTGTTTTGTGCATAAGAATTCATCTCATCGCAAAGTACACCAAGTCTCATTCCAGCATCATTTAGGCTTTCCAAACCTTGGGAGTAAAGAAGCAAAGTTTCTTCCAAAGTAGGCTTCCTCGGCTCAAGATCCTCGGACTCCTCATTTGGTTGAAAGTCATCTTCGAAAGTAATGAAATAAGAATCGTCATTGGATTCGAATAACAAATCCAACTCAAGCTCCCAATAACGATTTTCATTCCGATAAATGTTTTCAAGTCTTTCATTTTCAAGAAAATCTTGAAAATGAAAAACTTGAAAACTATCCCCAAAGTAAGAATCATTAGAATAACCATAATAACTATAATAATTGTTGATGTAAAAAACTAGATCGCTCTAATTTTTCAATCACAGATAAATAAATAAGACAAAGATTTTTAAAGTGGTTCGGCTAGGAATAAAGCCTACGTCCACTGTTATGTTATTGCTGAGTGTTTATGGAATTCTTGATTACAAATTCTCTCAAGGAATTCCCGGTCCCCTTGAATGAGGATGATACATGGTATTTATAGCCTTGAGGCTGTACATGAAAGGTTCGATACATTAAATGACATACATGTGAAAGGGTAATACATTTAATGCAGAGTGCGTGCCAAGAATATAAGCATTCAATGAATATCTGAGCTGTTGATTATCTGGCAATTAATGATACGACCGAGATGCAGCTCGGACCGCCATTGCTGTTCGCTGATCAGGAGTACCTCGGAACATTAGAGTTCCTCGGTGCGATAGAGTTCCTCGGTGTGATAGAGTTCCTCGGTGTGAAAGAGTTCCTCGGTGTGAAAGAGTTCCTCGATGTATTCTCGTTGCT
Source organism: Sambucus nigra (assembly GCA_949130495.1). Lineage (NCBI taxonomy): Eukaryota > Viridiplantae > Streptophyta > Magnoliopsida > Dipsacales > Adoxaceae > Sambucus > Sambucus nigra. The sequence goes on from CASBWL010000025.1 coordinate 6,925,604, forward strand.
CGGAAAGAAGTATGGTTGGTCGGGAAATGATCTTCCTTGCTGCTATTGTGCCACGTAGAAGTACACATGTCTTCGTCTTATTCGTCCACATCGGCATATTAATTTTGGTATCAACAGAAGCCCCCAATGTTTCATATTTTGAACTTTGAGGAGTATGGAACATTCTTTCTCGGTATATGGCAATATTAAATGTCCTTCCCGGGTTTCAGGAACATTGTATTCAAATTTCCTTCTTATTTCGCAGTTTCCGCCTTTTTTATAAGCGCTTCGATCTTCGTGCAAATTTTATCCTCTTAGCCGCCGAAAGTTTAGTAGTTTCTTTTTGGTAATCATTTCTTTCGCCGCTTCCCAATGCAAAGTATTTAAACTTCTTTGGTAACCATACCGTCGTCTACGTTTTCCATTTTCTGCATTCAAGTTTTCTATTCTCTTCTTCTCTTGTGCGTTCATCCTTGTTTCCGTTCGTTGTCAACACACCTCCTTTCTTTCTGTAAGATCTTCTTCCTTTCTTCTGTATCTCTTTTATTCAATATGGTTTATATTGTGGATTCTGTTGAGAAATTCCGTTCTGATTTTTCTATTCCATCGTGGGTAACTCTAGAGGTTCTTTCTGAGCCTTTAGATTACTTTCGATTGGCTGAGGGACATTGGTTCCCCAGTCTTTTTGTTGCTGAATGCGGTTTTTCCTTTCCACCAAACCCATTATGTCTTGAGTTTTGTCAATATTTTGATCTTATTCCTGCAAAAATAGCCCCCAATTCATGGAGAATAATTAATGGGGTGCACAAATTAAATCTAACTCATGGGACTCGTATTGGGATCTCTGAAATTATGTTTTGTTATAAATGGGCCATTCTAGATAATATTTATTATTTAAAAACTAGGTATCTGAATAGGGCTCTTGTAGTTAATCTCCCTGACTCAAATAGGGATTATTTTGAGCATGGGTTGGTCATAAAAAATTGGCAACATGCGCCTTTATCTGGGAAAGAAAGTGAGCAACCGCGAATAGAAGTTTCTTAGCGCTCAAAGTATGCAAATCCTGCAAGAAAGGTTAAAAGAAAGAATACAAATAGGAAAGGAAAAATACTACGAAATCATAAAACAATTACAATCTAAAACACACTCCCCGGCAACGGCGCCATTTTGATGCGAGGGAAACCGAGTGTTCGTGTAGGGACACTATCGTTGATTTCGGTTCCCGCTCGACATGCAAAAGAATAAACCTAAGCTACAGCTACACTTGACAAGCAAGTAGAGCGGTAAGTCGGGTGTCGAGAATCCACAAGGAGTTATTAAATTTTAGATGTTAATTGCTTTAAAACTTCAAGAATAAAAGTGTAAAAGGTGATGTGTGGTTATGGTGACAAAAGAAAAGAGAAGTTAACGCTAAATTAAAGGAAAGAGAGAATCGGGATCGCATTCTACCAAACGGATCGAAACAACTACTAATTAGAATTAAGGCTCGAAAGCAATTTAATCGAGCATTTTCAATTAAGCATAAACATCACACAATAAGGAATTTAAGCCAAAGTTGCGAGATTAAACATTTAACGGAAAATGGTCGCACGCGGATTAAATTCGGATTGTCACAATAAACTCTAACGTTGCATGACAAAGAAAGATAAACGCTTAGCAATCCAACTTTGATACGCGCGATTTCAATTAAACGCGATTTTGCACTAAACCTAGTTTTCGGAGCTCGGGGCCCGAAAATGGCGGAAATGAAATCCCGACCCTATTTATCTAAGGGTGCATGGTGAGTTAAACTAAATTATGCTAATTAAACTAAGAAAGCAAGAATTAAAGCATGTAAACTAGTTAGAGAGCATTGAAACTAAATTACAAGGCAAGAGAAGAAGAAGAACAAACTATATAAATGGAGAGGAAGTGAATAGTTCAATCTTACAAATCATGGGTTGTCAATCCAAGAAGAAGAAGAAAGGAAATCTCCACACCAAACCCTAACTAAACTATCTAATCTGAATATCTCTAAGTATATAAGGTCTCCCCTTTATTACAACCAAAACCAACTTATATAGTAAGTTGTAATAAAAGAAAATATCTGCAGGGGAAAAAACAGGGGATCGATCGATCGACCTCTGGTGTCGATCGATCGACAGTGTAATTCGTGGCAAAAATAATAAGGATCGATCGATCGATCCCCAGGCTTGATCGATCGATCAAGCAGGGGCAGCCTGCAATCCTCCCTGTTTTGGCATACAATCCAACGTCGCTCCAATCGCCGTAACTTTGTCGTTATGCATCGGAATCGTGCACCGTTCGCGGCCACGCGAAGCTAGCGAAGAGAGCTACAACTTCCGTGTAGATGTCGGGTCAGGTGCCCAAGCTGTCAAAAGACTAAAATGCCCTTGCGGTTGTGTACGGAAATCGAGCGAAACGCATCCGGACTTCACACTTAGCATCCAAATACCTACAAAAGCTCAATTAACCCCTGCAAAACATGTTAACATAGAAATCCGAGGGTTGTCCGGTTAACGAGCATAAATATAGGGAATAAGATACCCGAGGGGGCTAATAACGCGTAGGTTAACGGGTGAAATACGTAATATTTGCGGCGTATCAAACCACGATTGGAAGAAGAGATTCTTCTTTGTCTCCGGAGAGTGGGAGTTCTCTGTCGAGGCACAACCTGTAGCTGACGGTCCGAGGGTCCCCAGAAGATGGTCTAACCCTTCAATGAAGGCCATTATCACTTATCGCGAACTTGAGGGCGGCTAAGGCGTCAATGTTCTCTGCTCCCTCGATTGCCGACTACGAATTCTTGTCTAAGATGCCCCCAGCAAAGGTGTATGACTACGGTCTGCATGCCCTGGCTCAGGTACTTATCTTGCTTCATTCCCTTAACTACATTCTTTCACCAACTGTTTCCTCGGCCTCTTAACAAGTTCTTTTTCTTATATAGTATGTTTGTGCTTTTACCTCGGCCACCAAGTGGATGGCGGAGAATCAGGAGAAATTTCATGAGGCCAAGAGGGCCATCCAACATGAGGTCGATCTGCAGACCGACTTAGAGACTGCAAGGGCTGAGCTAGAGAGTGCCAGAACTGAACATGCAAGGATTCTGGACGATCTTACGAGGCAGCACGACGAGGACCTGAAGGTCAAAGACTTGCTCATTAAGGAGAAGGATGAAGCCTTGACCAACCTAGGGATTCAGTTCAAGGTTGAGTTATCTGAGGCAGTGAGGAAGGCAGGGGCCGATGCTGTGGAGGCCTATAAACTCTCAGACGAGTTCCAAGGCTTCGGTCTTGAGTACTTAGAGAGAGGGATCAGGATAGCCTGCCGATGGGTCGTTCTCAAATTCGGCGATGTCGTCTCTTCAGTCCGTCCCTCTCTGGAGGCAGTTCATCTGGAAGACCCCTTGATTACTGAGGCTATAACCCAGGTGGAATCTCAGGAGCACGTCGAGGGTGTTGGCATGTCTGAAGACCAACCAGTCGTGGTCTTTGAGGAGACCTCTCTTATTGATGTTGAGGCCCTGCCCTCTGATGTCGATCCATAGGGTGGTTGTCTGTAGCCTATACCCACTTGATGTAATCAATATTTTTGTACTCTATTTTATAGAACACTTTGTAATATTTCATTTATATCATCATCTCTCTTGTTGTCTTCCATATTTGTCTCTTGTATGATTTGCATTGTGAATTTCTTATATTATCACTAACCCCTCCCTCGTCTTTCTTGAGGACCATGGTGGGGTCGTCCCCTCCATGCGACCTCATTATAGCCGAGGGTTATAATCACCAAATTAATGGTTTTAAACAAAGTTTTCCCTCGTCTTTCTTGAGGACCATGGTGGGGTCGTCCCCTCCATGCGACCTCATTATAGCCGAGGGTTATAATCACCAAATTAATGGCTTTAAACAAAGTTTTCCCTCGTATTTCTTGAGGACCATGGTGGGGTCGTCCCCTCCATTCGACCTCATTATAGCCGAGGGTTATAATCACCAAATTAATGGTTTTAAACAAAGTTTTCCCTCGTCTTTCTTGAGGACCATGGTGGGGTCATCCCCTCCATGCGACCTCATTATAGCCGAGGGTTATAATCACCAAATTAATGGCTTTAAACAAAGTTTCCCCTCATCTTTCTTGAGGACCATGGTGGGGTCGTCCCCTCCATGCGACCTCATTATAGCCGAGGGTTATAATCACCAAATAAATGGTTTTAAACAAAGTTTTCCCTCATCTTTCTTGAGGACCATTGTGGGGTCGTCCCCTCCATACGACCTCATTATAGCTGAGGGTTATAATCACCAAATTAATGGCTTTAAACAAAGTTTTTCCTCGTCTTTCTTGAGGACCATGGTGGGGTCGTCCCCTCCATGCGACCTCATTATAGTCGAGGGTTATAATCACCAAATTAATGGCTTTAAACAAAGTTTCCCCTCGTCTTTCTTGAGGACCATGGTGGGGTCGTCCCCTCCATCCAACCTCATTATAGCCTAGGGTCGTTCTCTGAAGATGTTTTCATGCGTACTAGAACTGATAAACACAAGATGAGGGGAAACACTGATGTATCTCATTAATTCTCCAAGTGTTCTGTTGGAGCAACTCCTATTACAATTATGGTCTATCAAGACCTTAAAACACTACTGATAGTATTTTTTCAGATGATCTGCATTCCAGGGGTTGGAAAAGGGTTCTCCCTCTAAGTTTTCTAGTCTATAGGTCCCAGGGACGACTTCATCGATGACCCTATATGGGCCATGCCAATTAGGATGGAGCTTGTTGGGCTTCTGCCAAGTCTTTTTGAGGACCAAGTCCCCTACTGCAATTGGTCTCGGCTTAACTCTCTGATTGTAAAACCTTGCAGTCCTCTGCTGGCAGGCAGCTTGCCTTATCTCGGCGTCTTCCCTCCTTTCCTCAATCAGGTCTAAGTCGAGTCTCCTCTCTTCCATATTTCTCTGGGGGGTCATACATTTGGACCCTATGAGTAGGAAACGCAATCTCGGTGGGGATGACGGCTTCTGAGCCATAAGCTACCATGAATGGGGTCTCTCCGGTAGAGGTCCTCAGTGTCGTCATGTATGCCCACAGCATGGCATATAACTCCTCGACCCATCTTCCTTTTGCCTCCTCAAGCCTCTTCTTGATTCCATCTAGGATTGTCCTGTTTGTAACTTATGTTTGCCCATTGGCCTGAGGTCGGCCCGGGGTAGAGAAGAATTGTTTGATACTCACCCTTTCACAGTACTTCTGTAGAGAGGTATTCTTGAACTGAGTCCCATTATTCGAGATGAGGGTGTTGGGGAGACCATATCTGCATATAACATTTTTCCAGATGAACTGGAAGGTCTTCTTCTCTGTAACCGTGACCATCGGTTCGGCCTCTACCCATTTTGAGAAATAGTCAATCGCTACGATGAGGAATCGATAGTTATTGACTGCTCTTGGTAAAGGTCCTATGAGGTCGATCCCCCACACTGCAAATGGCCATGGGGATGTAATGGAGGTAAGAGGCTGATGGGGTTGGCGAGGGATGGTGGAAAATCTCTGGCATTTATCGCACTTTTTTACATATGCCGCGACGTCTTTCCCTAAGGTCGGCCACCAGTACCCTTGGGTGATCACCCTCTTCGCTAAGGATCTGCCCCCAATGTGGCTTGAGCACGATCCTTCGTGCACATCTTGCAAAATGGATAGGACCTCAGATGGGTGCACACACCTAAGTAAGGGGAGTAAAAATCCCTTTTTGTACAAGGTGTCCCCAATGACAGTGAACTTTGCAGCCCTGTATCTCAACTTCTTCCTTTCTTGCCTTGCCTCTGGCATTTCCCCCTATTTAATGTATCTGATCAGAGGGTCCATCCACGTAGCTTCCTGAGAAACATTTAGGCAATTGCTAAGTTTTCCCTCAGCATCTTCAATAGTTGGCCGAAGCAAAATTTCCACTGGGACCGTCCTCCTGATGTCTGTCCTAGTTGTCGAGGCCAACCTAGCAAGGGCATCATCTCGTCCATTGTCGAGCCTAGGTATCCTCTTTAATTTCACTTCTCTGAAGCCCTTCAGTAACGACCTCGCCTTCTCAAGGTACCTAGCCATCCTCTCATCCTTGGCCTCGTAGGCTCCTAGTATCTGATTCACTACTAGCCTCGAATCACTATGAACCAAAATCTAGCCGACACTAAGAGATCTGGCCAAGGAGTGGCCTGCTATCAAGGCCTCATATTCGGCCTCATTATTGGAGGCCTTAAAGTTGAACCTCGGGCGTACTCAATGTCTGTGCCGTCGGGTGCTGATATTATTAATCCAGCTCCACTCCCGCTTTCGCAAGAGGACTCGTCGACGAAGAGACTCCACACGGTGTGTTCTTCTGAGAAACTTCCCTCGGTGAGTGACCCCTGTCTAAGAGATATCTTCCCTCTTCGTTTTTAGCCACTTTCCTTCTAGCGGTGCTTGTCTCAGATTTATTTGCAGGTGTGTCGGTGAGCTTACCTTGTCGACTATCTATCTTCCCGAGGCTCTCACCCTCGACTTCATCATCTTCCCAAGTAAACTCGGCCACGAAGTCTGCCAATGCTTGCCCCTTAATGGCTGTCCTAGGCTGATACACTATGTCAAACTCCCCCAGCTCTATAGCCCAGGCCATTAACCTCCCTGATTTTTCAGGCTTGTGCAAAACCTGCCTAAGGGGAGAGTCAGTGAGGATGACCATTGTATAGGACTGGAAGTATGGCTTCATCTTTCTCGATGCATGGATCAAGGCATAGGCCAACTTCTCTATCCTTGGATATCTTTGTTCTGCCCCTGGAGTGCCTTGCTGTTAAAATACACAGGCTTCTGTACTCCGTCTTCGTCTCTCACAATGACGGCACTGATGGCTGACTATGAGACTGCGAGGTACACATAAAGTCATTCACCCTGCATGGGCCATGACAACAACAAGGGAGACCCCAGGTATGATTTTAACTCCTTGAAGGCCTCATCACACTCTTCACTCCATTCAAAGGCTTTTCTGAGAATTTTGAAGAATGGTAGACACCTGTCTGTGGCCCTAGACACGAACCTGTTCAAGGCAGCAACTCTCCCTATGAGTCTCTGAACGTCTTTAATGAACTTGGGGGGTCTTCATCTCAACAAGGGCCTTTATCTTTTCAGGATTGGCCTCGATGCCTCTTTGGTTGACAATAAACCCAAAGAACTTCCCTGCTCCGACCCCGAAGACACACTTAGCCGGGTTGAGCTTCATCTGGTATTTGTCCATCGTATTAAAGGTCCTCTCCAGGTCTGCCACATGATACTCTGCCTTCAAACTCTTAGTCAGCATGTCATCTACATAGACCTCCATAGACTTCCCAATTTGGTCTTCGAATATTTTATTTACGAGGCGCTGGTACGTTGCCCCCGTATTTTTTAGGCCAAAGGGCATGACCCTATAATAGTATGTCCCCTTGTCAGTAATGAAGGTTGTCTTCTCCTAGTCTTCAGGGTTTATGAAGATCTGGTTGTATCTTGAATAGGAATCCATAAAGCTCATGAGCTCATGGCCTGCGGTAGCGTCTACCATCTGGTCAATGCGGGGTAGAGGGAAGTTGTTTTTGGGACAGTGCTTGTTGAGGTCGGTGAAGTCCACACACATTCTCCACTTCATGTTGGCCTTTGGGACAATGACTGCATGGGACAGCCATTCAGGGTAGATGACCTCTCTAATAAACTCAGCATCTTCTAGCTTCTTGACCTCATTCCTAATGACCTCATACTTTTCTCGAGAATATATTCTCCTCTTCTGCTTTATTGGATTTTCTCCCTCCACCACATTGAGCTTGTGGCACATGATTTCAGGGTCGATTTTCGGCATATCTACATGACTCCACGCAAAGACGCTTCGTCTTCTCCTCAATAATTTAATGAGGTCTTCCTTGATATTGGGCTTCAGAGACTTGCCGACTTGGACGGTTTTTTCCGGGTCATCCTCATCGAGGATGATGGATTCTATCTCTTCCACGGCCTCTCCTTTCTTTAGCTTCGTCTCATCCCTGGGGTCTAGGGTATTAATATTGTAAGTGGTTGTAGCCCTCTTGTATACCTCCCTTTCTTCAGCGGAGTTGTAGTAACATTCTCGCGTTGTCGTCTAGTCTCCCTGAACTTCCCTCGCCCCGTAATGGGTAGGAAATTTAATCATCTGATGGACCGTAGATGGCACAGCTTCAAACCCCTTGAGGGCCACACGTCCCAGTATGATGTTGTAGGCCGAGAACACCTGTTCATCCATTACAAAGAAGCTGACCTTCTTGGTAAGCCATCTCGGCCACTCGTCCCCCATCCTGACATCGGCCTCATACACTCCAAGGGGATGAACCTTTTCCCCACTGAACCCAATTAATGGATGATGGTATGGGACGAGTCTAGCATGGCTGAGACCTAAGGCTTTGAAGCATGGCCAAAACATTACATCTGCAGAACTGCCCCCGTCGACCAATATCCTCGGCACCTCACACCCGTGCACCCTAGTTGTGATGACGAGTGGGTCGTCGTGTGGGGCTAGGAGGCCTTTAAAGTCCATTCTCGAGAACCCCACTATCAGAGTGTCCATATCGACCTTCTTCCTCTTTTCTGACTTGACCTCTAGAGACGTTGAGTGTACCATCTTCGTCACTGCCTTGGCCTCTCCCACATGGGCCTTCCTGTCAGCGACCTCAGACCCTCCTCCTGCTAGGCCCCCGGAGATCATTCCCACTCCAAGCGAGATTATATTAAGCCTCTTAACAGGGCCTTGGTCGTCTCTCGGCGGGAGGTCAGGTTCATCCTCATCATCAAAAGGATCGTCCCCTCTTTTTTGAGGACCTTCTTTACATGCATCACCTCGCTTTTTCCTGGGGTCGTCCCCTCGGCTTCATGGGACAGCCATTCAGGGTAGATGACCTCTCTAATAAACTCAGCATCTTCTAGCTTCTTGACCTCATTCCTAATGACCTCATACTTTTCTCGAGAATAAATTCTCCTCTTCTGCTTTATTGGATTTTCTCCCTCCACCACATTGAGCTTGTGGCACATGATTTCAGGGTCGATTTCCGGCATATCTACATGACTCCACGCAAAGACGCTTCGTCTTCTCCTCAATAATTTAATGAGGTCTTCCTTGATATTAGGCTTCAGAGACTTGCCGACTTGGACGGTTTTTTCCGGGTCATCCTCATCGAGGATGATGGATTCTATCTCTTCCACGGCCTCTCCTTTCTTTAGCTTCGTCTCATCCCTGGGGTCTAGGGTATTAATATTGTAAGTGGTTGTAGCCCTCTTGTATGCCTCCCTTTCTTCAGCGGAGTTGTAGTAACATTCTCGTGTTGTCGTCTGGTCTCCCTGAACTTCCCTCGCCTCGTAATGGGTAGGAAATTTAATCATCTGATGGACCGTAGATGGCACAGCTTCAAACCCCTTGAGGGCCACACGCCCCAGTATGATGTTGTAGGCCGAGAACACCTGTTCATCCATTACAAAGAAGCTGACCTTCTTGGTAAGCTATCTCGGCCACTCGTCCCCCATCCTGACATCGGCCTCGTACACTCTAAGGGGATGAACATTTTCCCCACTGAACCCAATTAATGGATGATGGTATGGGACGAGTCTAGCATGGCTGAGACCTAAGGCTTTGAAGCATGGCCAAAACATTACATCTGCAGAACTGCCCCCGTCGACCAATATCCTCGGCACCTCACACCCGTGCACCCTAGTTGTGATGACGAGTGGGTCGTCGTGTGGGGCTAGGAGGCCTTTAAAGTCCATTCTCGAGAACCCCACTATCAGAGTGTGCATATCAACCTTCTTCCTCTTTTCTGACTTGACCTCCAGAGAGGTTGAGTGTACCATCTTCGTCACTGCCTTGGCCTCTCCCACATGGGCCTTCCTGTCAGCGACCTCAGACCCTCCTCCTGCTAGGCCCCCGGAGATCATTCCCACTCCAAGAGAGATTATATTAAGCCTCTTAATAGGGCCTTGGTCGTCTCTCGGCGGGAGGTCAGGTTCATCCTCATCATCAAAAGGATCGTCCCCTCTTTTTTGAGGACCTTCTTTACATGCATCACCTCGCTTTTTCCTGGGGTTGTCCCCTCGGCCCCTCTTGAAGGCACCTATGTCGACGTACTTTCTGAGCTTCCCTTCTTTCAGCATCTTCTCAATCTCATCTTTCAGAGAGAAATATTTGTCTGTCACGTGACCATGGTCTTGGTGAAATTCACACCACAGATTCTTATTCCTCTTGTTGGAGGCTGCCCTCAACTTCTAAAGCCACTTCAGAGACCGGTCACTCTTTATCTCATTGATAATCTATTCACAGCTGACCGTTAGAGGGGTGTAACCAGCAAACTTATCATCCATAAACCTCTTTTTCCCCTCTTTGTTCTTTTTAGGGTATTTACCCCCACTAGCGCCTCCTTTTTCATCTTCGTATTTTACGGCCATCGCCTCTTCAGCGTTCATCACCTTTCCTGCTGTTGACAGTAATTCAGCCATCGTCCTTGGAGGGTGTTCAGTAAGCTTCCATAATAGCTTCCCCTTTTGGAGTCCTCCAATCAGGGCTGTCATAGATATGCTCTCCTCTTAGTCTTCCACCTCCAGCTTCTCTTTATTGAATTTGGCTATGTAGTCCCTCAGACTCTCATTCTTCCCCTGCTTAACATAGAGCAGGTGGGTGGTCTTCTTTTGTGGCCTCATCCCAAAGCAAAAGTTGTGGATGAACCGATGTGCCAACTGCTTAAAGTTTTCAATGGAATTTTTTGAAAGAGACGTGTACTAGACATGTGCAGCCCCAGTCAGGGTACCAGAGAAGGCACGACACCTCATCTCATCTGAGATAGAGTATATGTCTGCTGCTGATTGATACATCTCAACATGGTGGACATGGTTGGTTCTCCCGTCGTATCTTGGGGTGACCACAGGTGGCTTGAACTTTGATGGCGTAGGGAAGTTGACCATCTTCGCCACAAAGGGTGAGCCTATGGTGTATCCCCTCTGAAGAGGGTCCCGGATTTTCAGTATATCGCCAATCTTATCTTCCAATCGCTGTATCGAGTCATTCCAGGGCCTCGTAGGGTCGTCCTGGCCGATGTTATCCCCTGCTGCCTCTTTGAGATGGATGGAGGGTCCTGCCGCGGCTGGCCTGTGTCGGCTGTTTACTTCCCTCTGGCGGTCGTCCCGTCCTAGGGGCCGGCCCCCGTGGGGTCGGTCATCTGCTACCTCCCTTTTAGACCTCGCGGCACTCCTTGACCTGGACAATTTTTAACGCAGGTCATTCACTGGGCCCAGCCTCTCAAAGGCCGACCCCTTGCTTAGGCGATCGAAAGCAGAGCCTCTCGGGTGATCGTCAGGGTTTTGCCTTCCTCACTTCCCTCTTCTCTCCTGGAGAGGTCTTACAGTATTATTGGAGACCTCATATGGTTCCCAGCATTCTATAGGGTCCTCCTCTCGCTCCAGATCGTCATACCTGTCCTCAGGGCAAGGGTTTCCTTTCCTCCCCAGGCAAAGACGCCGGCGGTCAGCAACATCCCTACGCTGCTGAGGGGGTGGCAAGTCTTTGCGTGGTGCGTGGGGTGGTCCCCTGGCCTCATGCTGTCCTGGAGCTGCTTCCGGAGTAGTCATCTCAGGTGAGACCCCTGGTGGTCTTAGTATGTTCTGGCTCAAAGCTGTGAACTGCTCCTGCATGATCCGCTGGCTCGCTGCCAAAGACTTCAAGGCTACCGCCATATCAGCCATCTCAGACTGAGGTGGTGGCGGACTGGAACTGGGTCCTCCCCCATCATCCAGTGAGGGAAGTGGTGGTGGTGGCATCTCCGGTGCCATGTGTTTGAGCTGTGAGCAGCTGAACTGGAAAAAAGACTGGTGAGCTTGAGAACCTTAGTGGGTCTCTTTTAATGGTGAAACATCTCCTCTAAGTGGGAGAACTGGTTCACCACCATAGTGCTCAGTGAGGTCAAGCTATACAAAGGAAGAGTTGTCTTCTCGTTCCCACAGACGGCGCCAAACTGATGATGCTGAGATTTAGCACCACCGGATAAGTGATGATGAGCTCAAACAATAGTAACCATGGCAACCATATAGATGTAAGTGTATAAGTATGTAGAAGGAGATGAGTATAAGAGGAATAAGACAATGATGTATAGTGGTTCAGCCAATTTGGCCTACATCCACTGTGAGTGTGTGTGTTCCACTAAGTGTGGGCACTAATGGCCTTGGATACAATGCACATAAGCTCACTTTCTCTTTCTACTGTGTATAAGCAGAGTTTTTGCTAGGGTTATAATTATCGATCGATCTCTCCTGTAGGGTTGTAGGTAATAAGTATATATAGATCTTGGGGGGTGTAGTGTACCCCCCAAGTATGCTTGGTGCATGTGAATGATGATCTAGCCAATCCCCTGTTGACACCTGTAGATGCAAAATGATGACATAATATTACCTCATGTGAGGGTGTGATTTTGTTATAACGGTCTCCCATGTGCCATGTGAGCCTCACGCACACTATTCCACGCGTCTCCCAAACCACGCGCTGTGATGATGTCACCCTCGGCCTTTGATATGAGGCCGAGGGTAAAGTTCCTTCCGACAATGAGTCTGGCCTAATTTGGGCCTCGTACTGTCGTACCCTCGGGGGGTCGTCCGGAGCCTGATGAAGGGTCGGCCCCCTAAGGGGTCGTCCGGATCCTGATGAAAGGTCGGGCCCCTAAGGGGTCGTCTGGATCCTGATGAAGGGTCAGCCCCCTGAGGGGTCCATCAGCCCCCTGAGGGGTCGTCCGGAGCCTTATGAAGGGGCGGCCCCCTGAGGGGTCTTCCGGAGCCTGACGAAGGGTCGGCTCCCTGAGGGGTCGTCCGGAGCCTGATGAAGGATCGGCCCCCTGAGGGGTCGTCTGGGCCTGATGAGGCGCAGGGCGCCCTCGGCATGGCCGAGGGTATATACGGGTATATCACATTATACTCCTAATGAATCTATAGTAATTTATTCTTAAATAAGACCATATTAAAAATTATGGTTGGGTCAACTTCATTAGTTTGGAATCAAGGACATCAAGACCTATGGTTTCTCTTTCTATTCGACTCACAAATGATAGTTTATGAAAATGAGTTGTTAATATATGAAAATGAGTTGATCGAAATTGCAATTGTCCAGTTTAAGTTTATAAATACTATTAATGAAGTGGCTATGGTCAATTGTTCTTGCAAGGTTTTAGTTAAGCATGAAGTGATGAGAGTGGCATAATTTACATTCCATTTCTTTAGTGTAAGAAAACAATTTCCAACATAACTTAATATACGCATTTCTTGTAGCACTCATTGGTATGAGCCTAAGTAGGGATGATTATTAAGATGATTTGTGCCATAAAAGTCGGTATAAAGGCATAAAGAATACATGATCGTTCCCTATGACTTTTTAGGATCCAGTGATCCATCCTTACAAAGCTGAGCGGCTTCAACTACTACATTTCCAAATACCACAACCGTCGACGAGTTGCATGGAAGTAAATCACAAGCATTCTAAGAGGTAGTTTATTTTCCCGTCTCTTTCTGTGTCTCTGCTATGCAAATTGTAGATTTCTTGAACCTGGAAAACTAGCTGTCATGGCTTGTGGGTGGACATGGGAACTCGTGTGTTTGTTTGAGTTTTTAAACTTTCTTGAAATAAAAAAAATACCTCATTACATACTTGATTAAGGTTGAAATACTACACTTGAGTGTTTGAAAAAAGACATATTGAAGTTAGGATAAAATAAGAATAGTGTCTTAATTATGTGTTCAATGATAGAAGATATCTCATTAAGTGTTTGCTAATTTTACTTTTTGGTAGCCAATAGTTTGAAAATTATGAAGTTGGTTAGAGTACTTGAGCTTTAATAAAGGTGGGAAATTTCCAAATCATGTTTCTTTTCTCCTGCTGTTTGTTCGAAATATTCCTTGCACTTTTTAAATGTATAACGAACAAATATATGTACATCTTAAGACGGATATGAGAGAAAACATGGACATATTCTCCTACATCCTCCCTTAAAACTACATTGTAGGTCGTCCAATATCTCCACGACACTGATGGTAGAAAAATCATGCTCTTGTTTGTCGTTGATAACCTTAGTTGGATAATCTGTAACAAGTGCTAATTCATTATGTCTGGAAAGTGATAGGGCAGGACATTGACCTGGGACAGGACGCCTAGAATAACTAGGGTTTGAAGGCCTGCATATCGTCACACCAAGCTCTATGAGAGCCTATTTAAAATCTCCAGGCCTACAAGGATCAACCAATTGCTCTGCGAGTTTCCAAATGCTCATCAGATTGTATATAAATATTTTATAATGCTTTTTTTCATGGGTAAGTTCTTACATGGCAGGCCTGCTCTTGATGAGATTACGAAAACCTTTGATATGATGAGTCTTAAAGAGATTTTCACATTGGCCTCATCGATCAGAAACATATTCTAATCAAACTTTATATTGAAGAAGGCTTTACTCGTATTTGGCTAAGAAATTGATGGTATTTTAGTAAATTCCCAATGCGATGCTTTAAATGGAGCCTATATTTTAGACGTGATATTGAGAGACCTATTGCTCCAGTTTTGATATCTCTTCCTACTTTTCCAATCCACTTCTTCTCCAAATCCTCCCTTTAGTCCGTAGCCCTGATTGTTGGTAGACCCCTTAAACTCGATACCTCCACTGTTACTGGAAATCGTCCAAGTATTGCTCATGTTTGCATTGAATTGAATCTCCTAAAGGCAAGACATGATAAATGTCGGATATGATGTGGTGATGAAGGATTTTGGCAATGAATTAATTATGAAAATATTCCTCCATATTACACTGAGTGCTCAAAATTAGGACATGATGTTTCTAAATGTGTTGTCAATAGTAAGGCTAATATTGCAAACCCTATCCAAAGAAGAATGGAGAAGAGACCCCAAATACTCAAGCCATTAACTACTCCCTCCTTGATCCCTAGACCATTGACAATCACAAACCAAGTTCCTCCCCAAAACTCCTTCTAAGATTCTCAAAAAAGTCCAGATCAAGAACATCCTAAAAACTCCCAAGAACATCTGATAACCAATCAAGATACTGTCTTTGTTCCTATCCATCCACCTATCCCTATGTACCCTGCTAATTCAAACAAATATCCGATTATTATTGATGACCAAGAATGATCAATCATGATTCTTAAGCCTTCACCACTTGAAACTCAAGACCTTCAGCTATCCCCAAACAAATATCATAATTAACGTATTATCTAAGAACAGACCAGTCACTCTCCTAATACTTTTGAACCCCACACTCTTATTCCATCTCAGCTATCCAAAATTAAACCAGACTTTATCCCCAAATTTCAAGACGTTGAGATTGAAGATCAAGAAGATGGATCAATGGCCAGTTTTAGCCAATCCCAAAAAGACACAGACCTATCTGATCAATTTAAAAATAACCTCCATGATGGTTAAGCTTTTACTTATATAGAAGAGGTAGATGATCCATTTAATAGGCCCCCCATTATAGAAGAACTTATCCTCTTTTTGAAGAACCTCTCACAGAAAATTAAGGCCAGGAACAGAAAAATGGCTTCAGAAGGAAATAAGATCTCTATCGATAAGGAAGAATCCAAAAGAACCAAAGCTGTCAAGCATACTTTTAAGAAAATGGACCCTAACTGACTAGATCTGCTCTAAAGGTACAATTCAACTCCATATTGCAGGTCATCTCAAACTCTAAAGAGAATCATGATGATCAAAGACACCACTGATGAATATATGTCTCAAGTAAAGGGAACCAAGTACTGGACCTTAACTTCTAGTGGGGATTTCTCTTCTAATTCATCTTGGGAGGCCATTAGAAAATCTAAACCTTCTTCCTCCCTATGCAAATTCATTTCGAAAGATAAAATTCCTCCAAAAATTTCTACTTTCAGTTGGAAATGCATCAATAATATTGTTCCTCTTGAAAACCTGATCCAACTTAAAGGCTTTCATATTTCCCCTATCTGCAAGTGCTGCAATAATCAATCATTATTTTTAGTCATCTCTTCTTAGATAGTCCTATTCCAAAGCCTATTTAGAGATTTTTTTTCCAACTACTTTGGTCTGAGGATGAACTACTAATCCTTGCATCAAACTATGATGTCTTGGTAGCTGATTAAAGCTAAGAAAGATTTCATTGCATACCTTCATCTAATGATTCCTTGTTGCATTTTATGGGAGATTTGAATAGTTGATTTTTTTATGGTGCTAAAATGGACAACTTGAAGATTATAAAAAAAAATTGAAACATCATTAGCATTTCACTAAACTATAATCATCTAATTAGTGCAGAGTTCTTACATAGCAGAATTTATAAATTCTAACCCAAGCATTGATCACTGCTTTCATCTGCTAAGATGTTGCACATAGCAACAAACATTATTTCTTATTGTTGATATACTTGCTATTCTGCCTGCAGTTTGTTGAAACTGAGTTGGGTTCAAAAGTGGGTCCTCTAATGATTGAGTTGATGGGAGGTTATGTTCCCATGGAAATGGTGGTGAAAGGTATGTTCTTTTTTATTGCTTTATCATATTTCAAGGTTCCTTGATAATTCTCTAGAGACTACGAAAATATTTTATTAGTAACTAAAATTCATTGGAATTGTTCTCTATCTGATCCACGCATATTCCATCCTATTTAGACTCCTCTAACATGTAATTATATTGGGTAACTAAGTAATTCACTAGTGGGGGGGGGTGATGAGTCTCTAGTTTCACCAAGTCCTTCACATTCAAAGTTTTTGCACACAATTGCTGAAAAAAGTTGGACAATTCAATTAAAGCAATATTAGCATCCTTCGAAAAATATCGACGTATGCCGATAGGGATAAGTCGCTGCAGAATAACAAGGCAATCATGACTTTTTAAGCCCGATATCTTTCCATCCTTGATGCTCACATTTCTAGATATATTTGCTGCATAACCATCTAGGAATTTAACCGAGTTTAAGAACGCACAAAAGCCCTTTCTCTCTTCTGATGTTAAGGTATAAGATACATGTGGTTTCAACCATCTGTTACCTTGTTCTTGTAAATTCAACTCCTTTATTATCTTCATATCAACTAAATCCAGACAATCCTTGTCTGTATCTTTTATCTTTCCTTCTATGTTCATCAGTGTTCCAAGAACGCTATCACATATGTTCTTCTTAATATGCATTACATCGAGATTGTGTCTTTATTTCATCTTTGACCAATACTCTAACTCAAAGAATATGCTTTTTTCGTCCAGTTTAGTTCCTTCGAGGTACGTTATCTCTTCCTATCCTTATTATTTGGATATCTACTCGAATTCAGAATTTTCACCTTCTCTAACTACTTCAATATGTCATCTCCATTAAAATCCCCCGCTGCTGGTTTCTCTTCTTTTCTCCCATCATGTAGCGTACTCTTTTACCAAGAATAGTTGGAAGGCAAAGACGACGATGACCCATATAACATATTTTACTTCTCAGTCGTTCTGAAGATGTGTCTTCATTGTATACTGGACATGCATTGTACCCTTTCGTGCTCCATCCTGATAAATTACCGTATACAGGGAAGTCATTAATCATCCATAATACAATTGCATGTAAACGAAAATATTCCTTACCAAAATTATCCTATGTTTCTACACCAACATGCCAAAGATCTTTCAACTCATCTATCAAGAGTCGTAAGAAGACGTCCATGTCCTTACCCAGTGCTTGTGGACCCAGAATTAACAAAGCCATCATGAAAAATTTTTCCATCATATATAGCCAGGGTGGAAAATTGTAAGGCACGAGAATTACAAGACACATGCTGTATGAGTTACCCATATTTCCAAATGGATTAAAACCATCGGAAGTAATACCCAACCTCGCATTGCGAGAGTCGTCCGCAAACCAAGGGTACTGCTTATCAAAGTCTTTCCATGCCTCCGCATCGGCTGGATGCCTCAAAACATCATGCGTATCGATTATGGTACAACTCAAAGAAACTAAAAAAAATGGTACAACTCAAAAATACTATAATTTTATAAAGAATTCGAAAGTGGTCCACAACCCACATCCCACAAAATCACAATAATAAAAGAAAGTTAAAAACAAAGACCCTAATATCCAGTGCATAATATATTTTGATAAGAAAATAAATAATGGTCCACAACCCACAAAATCGCAATAATAAAAGCGAGTTAAGACACAATGATGTATTGATTGGCTCTCACTCTTTCAAAGTGTTTAATTGTCAAGTATGAAACAAAGAAATAGATAAACTTGCGGTCCAAATTATCTTACAAAATAAATTAAAAATAATATGCATTTATTATATCCACAAACATAGAATTCAACTACACTCTAATTTGTCAACTCTTTACAATAATGCTTATGTTCGCCCCCAATGCATTTGGAAGAGAAGAATGATAAAACAATAAAAAAGAAAAAATAGCATTCTCACAAACATTTTTGGTGTTAGTAAGTTGTGCCACTTTAACCATAGGGCCAATCATATATTTTCGACCCGAAAAATTCAATGTCAATTAAAATGACAATTTACTAGTATCCAATATTTTTGCCGAGTAGTTCTACGCAAATTTAGGATTCTAACTCATCTTTTACGACACATTGATATACCATGTCTAAGTCCGTTAAGTATTATTTAAAAGACAAATCAGTATACATTATAATACATCACTGTGTCATACAAAATGACCTAAGTCTTTAGTACCTTTAGAATTACTCTATTTGTATATCTAACAACTCATCACACGGTGTCCTAACACCTAATTTGAATTATTCTAAGTTAGTATAATTAATGAGTTTGACACTTTTGTATACGAATTGGAATTACACGGCTCATTTTATACCCCTTTCAACCAAAAACAAACCTGACGTAAGGTGGTGACATAATTGGTTGTGATTCGAGATAAGTTAATAGTTCTAGAGGCAAATCGAAATGAATAAATTTGGAGGGACAATTAAAATTTAATGATAGTTTGAGGGATATAAGTATAATTAGCTCTTTTGTGTATGGCGGTGACATAAATGGTTGACTGGGATTTCTTGTACAGTGATGGATTTTTGGCAGTTTGAATCCTGAAATATTGTGGATCCATGTGAGCTCAACTTCGAACCATTCGTGTTGCCATTCAGTTCTCGTGTGACTGAAGGGAAAAGAAGACAAATTCAACCAATTTTTTCTCTCTTATACTAAAAGTAAATACAGAGTGGAACATATTTCGTTCAGTTGGAACATCTGTCAGTTTTTGTAATGTATTTAGCGGCCATTGGGTTGTTTATCCTTGTTGCGCATCAATTGTTTTTTTGTAATGTTTATTTGAATATCTGTCAGTTTTTCAGTTCTTCTGTTGGAACATCTTTCGTTCTCATCAACATTCAATACAGAGTGGGTTTCAAACAGATATGGAATCGATACAGAACCAACAAATAAAAAGAAGGGAAAATAGATGGTACTAGTGGCTTTGAACTTCTTCAGCGCCGACGGATTGAGAGGTGGGAGAGAGGATGTGCCGTCTGAGATTGAGAGAGCCGAGGGATTGAAATTAGATTTCTTTACCCTAAAATTTTTAACCGTCTTATAATTTAAGCTTTTTATCTTTTTTTTTTAATTTATGTTTTTTTTGCAAGGAAAATAATTAAAAATGTTGCAATAAATATTTGGGATACTAAAAAAAGGGCGGGAAATTTTACCTCCATATTTTTTTGCAAGAATTCTAAAATTTCCTTGCTAAAAGTTACATATTGCAAGGAAATATTTCCTTGCTGAATGTGTATGACAAAATTATATTTTTAGCAACGTTTTGTTTATTTCCCTTGCTAATAATACACTTTTAGCAACAAAAATTATTTCCTTGCTAAAAAATTTGTTGCTAAAACCAAATTTTCTTATAGAGTTTACTGGTATAATTAAAACTTATAAGTTTGTCAAGGGGGTATCACAGTCAAAGATCTTTCTTTGATACAGATTCCTCCAAATATGATGTGAGGCCTACTTACACAACGATTATTAAACTTTTAGAGATTCATGTCCAATAATATTGAATCGTACCCATAACAATCAAATAAATAATTGTTTAATCATTTCAATAATCATAACTCTCTGAATTAAGAATCTATGCACCATTTACAAGCTTGTGAGATTATGCAAATCTAATCTAGTTAGAACTTAGACTTCAATCTCATTTGTGGTCATGCTCAATACATTTCTGAATGTACTGGTCATCACCTTTTTTGAACTATTTCATGAACCATCATACATGTTCCTATAATTTGAGACTAACTATTATGATTGCACTCGTAACATACTGATAAGATGTCAACTTTCTATGTGAGCTTTGAACTATTTAATTGTACTATAACTGAAATTTCTATCTCCCATGATCAGGTCGAACCCAATTCACCCGAATTCTTACCACGCCCAAATTAACATACATTACATATAATATATGTAAACATAAATATAAGGCATTTTCAAAAACATGAATCTGTTTTCAAATGAATTTCACACACCTTTATTAAAAAAAATGAGTGACACATATGGTTTAAAAAAAAAAATAGTTTGGTTGATACATTATTATCGTTACATAGCCTATAGGATGGATAACAGAGGATGGCTCAGGGGCGGTGCATGGTGAAGACCTTTAAAGACTCCTCAAATACTACCGAGGGCCTTATCCCAGCCCTTTTTGTACATAACTACTTTTGAGCAAGAGCCCAGATCTTGTCCCAATGTTTATACTTTTCAACCTTGGACACCTCGATTTATGCCTATGCATGCTTAAGGGTCCGTTTGGTTCGTGGTGAAATATTTTTTACCGTGTTAAAAAACAATTCACCTAAGTAAAATATGTGTTTGGTTGGGCATTTAACCCGGTGCAATAGAATGAATATGGTGAAAAGTGAGATGAAACTTTAACCATTTTAAACCATGGGTAAAGTGAATAATAATTTAACAGGTGAAAACAATTGAATTTATCTATTACCAGACTAACCTTTCTTATTTTCACTTACAACTATCACACATTAATTTCTCCCTCTCAATTAACACGATCAGTAAATATTCATTTAAAAAATATATTTTTTTTAATTTCATTTTTTATTTTTAAAAAAAAAATTAAAAAAAAATTTGAAATAATTAAAAAACTTAAAAATAATAAAATTGAATAGCTATTCCTATGCCCTCTATGTCCTCCCCCACACCCTTTTCAATATTTAAATACTAAAAGATCAAAGGACCCTCTATGCATATATGATTTGAACAAATATAATATTTTGCCCAAAAATCTATTACTTTTAAAAAAACATAATATTATGAAAAAAATAAAAACATAATATTTTGAAAATAAAAATCATAATATTCTAGAAAATTAAAATTTTAATATTCTGAAAATATAAAAATTATAAAAGTTATTTTTTCATTTAAAAACATTATGTTATTTATAAAAAAAATATTATTTTTATTTAAAAGGACGTTGATAAAAAACTATTTCGTTATTTATTTAAAAAAATGGACATTCTTTTTATCATTTCTAGTTAAAAACTGTTTCTTTTATTTATTTAAAAAAATTGTTTCGTTATTTACTTTTTCAGTTAAAAACTGTTTCTATTATTTTAAAAATAATCTTTTTAGTATAGAAAAAAATGGTCTGCGTCAGCGGTATGTATATGCAGTCCGACCACTTATACATACCGTTGGTGCGGACCAACATATTAGAAAAAATGCTCCGCGCCAGCGGTATGTATAGGGGGTCTGACCGCTTATACATACCGTTGCCGTAGACAATATTTTTTTAAAATAATAAAAAAAATATTTTTAATATAGTACAAAAAAAAACAGTTTTTAACCAAAAATAAAATTTGTTAATTGAAAAAAAAACTTTTAAGAAAACAGTTTCTTAAGAAAAACAAATTTTACGTTTTATATACAATTTTTTAATAAAACAAATAGATAAGATTTTACGTTTTATAAACTGTTTTTTTTATTATTATGTATAAAAAACAGTTTTTTATTGAAAATATAATTTTTTGTTTTTATCAAATGTATTTATTTTAGTTGGAGGTGAAAAAATTGGACATTTAGATTTTATAAATTTAAGGGCACAATTTTCATTTATTATTCAAAACGTGTGGAGAAACATATGGAGGGTGTGAAAATAGCTATCCCCATAAAAAAAAATAAAAAATTAAAAAAAAAATGAATATTTATTTGGTGCATGATAATGTGTTCGGAATTTTTTACTAATTGGGACGGCTTCATAGTTGGGAACTATTTTTTTTTTAATTCTTTTAATTGGAACACTTTTTTTTCAAAGTTGAGACTCTTTTTTTTAATTGGGGCTATTTTTTTTTTATTTAAATTAGGGTTATTTTTTGTCAATGTTAAAAACTTTTTTTTAATTGAGACTGTTTTTTCATTGTTGAGAACTATTTCTTTTTATTGTGGACTACTGTTTTTATAGTTGCCTATTTTTTTTTAATTGTGATTGTTTTTTATAAATGACAGTTTTTTCTCATTGTTGGAAACATTTTTTTTTAAATTGGGATTGTTTTTTTTTTAATTAGGACTATTTTTTTACTTATTTGTCTTGCGTAGCTATATATGACTAGTTGTGGGGGAGGATTGTGTGAAATTTGAGTTTGAGGTAAATGCATATTTTTTAATGGCCATTGACACTTATATGATGAAAATCAAAATAGTTATGTGCATTTGAAATATAAGAGTAATATGGTCATTTTAGTTTTTCACCATATTCATCTTGACCATCCAAACAACAGATGGTGAAAAAATTAAAAATTTCACCTAGTGAAAACTCGACCATCCAAACGGAGATGGTGAAAACAAAATCACCAAGCTAATAATTCACCTTTTAATTTTAACCCGGTGAAAAATATTTCACCACGAACCAAACGAACCCTAAGTGTTTATTTGAGAAGCTTAACATTTTTCTTTCTCCCTTGCCATTTCAATGTGGATTACCATACATATTATCCCACCAAAAATTGTAACCGTGAGCCTATAAAGAAAATTTGAGGGTCCACCTAAAGTCAATTCTTTTTAACAATAAAATTGTGTCAAATAATTAACTTTCATATTATAATGTGTTAATTTTTCATATATACTTATTTGGATAAATTACAATAAACCCTTAGATTATAGTGATTTTACAAATTACCCCTAATCTAAAAAATCTGCAATTTCCTCGTAAACTAATGAATCGGGACACGATTTAATAGTCTAGGCAGGCACATTTTCTCCTTTTCTAGATTGAAAACCTTTAATAAGTTGACCAAGAAATGAAAGAGGTCTATAAAGTAAAGTCATTATGTGAAGTTCTTCATCGGAAGAAAGAAAGGTGAGGAAGCCCGAGCATCACCAACTCCAAGGAAGATCATGGGTACGTCTCTACATTCTATGCTCGGATCCTTCTATCTTTCTAGTCACTTTTAATTCATTCTTTATTTTTAACTTGTTTAATCATGATCAATTTAAACCCCTGTTTATTGGCGCTGAAGATGTTTACCATTTTTGTGCATGTTTTCATCTTTCGCCTTAGACTATAGAAACTTAACTAAAAGGACTGATAATGATAAAAATGTAAAAACCAACAAAAATATAGAGATAATAATCGAAAAGTTAATGTATTTGTCCAGACATGTTCAGATCAGGTCTCGAAACCATACTTCCAAAAATATATATTTTTTCAATTCAGTCTAAATACACGTATTATTAAACTTTCTTATTTTCGGTTCAAATTTTCGATTATGTATGAAAATATATAATAAAAAATTTGATAATTAGCTCATTTCTTGACTATGAAATCATACATTGCCCACCACTTCTCTCAACACAGGTCATGAACGCCAACTTATTCTATCGCTATGTACTTATATAATTTTTTAGAGGACGTGATAATACGACTTGAACTCAATACAAATGATTTCTCAACACAACCCTAATTAATATCATTAATGGTATAAAGGTACATGTATCTATATCTATGTATCTATTCTAAATATGATGCATTTATTTATATATGTGTATCTATTCTATGTATCTATATAAATATCATTAATAATATAAAAATGCATGTATCTATATCTATGTATCTATTCTATGTATCTATATAAAATTGTTGTCTTAAAGTCTTATTATGGACTAAAGTCAATTAATCACTCTGTCTTAATATTTTTATTTTTATTTCAAAATTAAATCTTACTTAAATCTTAGAATTTATTGTGGGAAACAAGAAAAAACAAAAAATAAATAAATTTTGATAAATTCAGTCACGCATCGCATGGCTTGCCTCGACATCGGCCAAATTTGGTTAAAATTTTAATGTCTTATATCCGCGATAATAGCATGTCTTTCGATGGAGAATAAGTCCACCTTCGTATATTTCTACATCTAGGATCCGACTTGTATCGTAGATACTAATAGGAACTGAACTATTATGACAAGGAAAAGTTTGATTCAGAGTGGGAAGAAGAGGCAAATATTAGAACAAAAATATCATTTAAATATATAATTGCTTTCTCTGGCGTTGTTTTGCTCCCTGTCTTGTAATAATTACTACCCATTTATTTCCAAATAGTTTACAATCTATTTAATTATAGGGCCATATACCCGATAGTCACTCGAACATTTTTTAATACACATTTAATCCAAACCTCCAAAAAAGTCCCTTACCATGCCGCTAGTGCGGACCTTTACAAGTAAGAGAATAAGAAATTTTTTGATACAAAATAAAAGGCTTGGACTAAATGTTTATTAAAAATATTTGAGGAACTTTTTGGTATTCGGTCCTTAATTATATATCTTTTAAGTATTCTCTCTCTCTAAAATTCTTCGCGTTCTCTCCTTAATTGTGCTTTTCTATTCTATCGTCCAATTTTTGTTGGAAATTTGTTATGGAAAGAACGAAAGATTGGTTTAATTTCTGCAAGGCACGTTCTATGAACGCTGTCTTTTAGGCAAAATTTCTCCCAATCCGGTTGATAAAAACCACGAGTACACTATGGGCTTGATGAATCTGCCTTCAGGATACAATGCAGAATATGAACAATTATTTGATTCAAACTATGTACTATTTGATCAAAGTGAGAACACTCTCAAATTGTTATCTGATAATGCCAAAAGGTAGAGGATGGAGAGAGGAGAAAGCAAAAATTTCCGGTGTGCAAAAAAGAGGCCTGAAACTCATTTTATAGCCATTTATGTGACTGTTCTTCAACAGTCACAGCTATTCATGTCTCGACTCAACAGCCGTTGGATCGTGCCGATTTGGGATGGCTTCGATCTAATGGTTCAGATTAGGCATCCCATTGTAAGCGAATGGACACCCCCCTACGAGAAACGTTACGAGTTCATCTAACGGATCAGATCATGTCATTTTGGATTTTAAACCTCTTGATCACAACCATTGATCTATTTGACTTTGTCAAAACTTTACGCTCCCACGCTCCAAGTGACGATGCGCACGTGTTAAGTGCGCGTCAAAGCGCGCAATGCGCCCTAAATCACCCAATCGCCCTTTCGCATGTCGCAATTGGTGGTGCTTAAGCACCACCGCAATGCGTAGGATCATAGTCTCTTGTTTGACTTGTCAACTAAGAATCTTAGTTGTCCTTTAGTTGATATACCACTACTTTTTGTAATAATCTTTCAATGTGGGACAGTGTGGGATTTTGAGCACTCCCACACCTTTCACACCCAATTGCTCATTTTCTTTCTTCTAAAATTAAAACCCAAATGTTTAAAATAAAACACCAATAACATAATAAAATTAACAAGTAAATATAATATAAAATTATATTAATATAGAAATTTATCCAACAATTTTTCCTTAAATATAACAGGGGAGCAAAATTTCCTACTTTCTAATAAGTTAATTCTTCACAAATTTGAAGATATGCCTCCAACAATAGATTGTTTTTTTAACGAAACCCAGTGAATGAAAACAAATACGCACCCAAGTTCCAACTATACTCTTCACTTAAACCCAAACTCCAAACCCTTGTTGGGTAGCTATGGTTTTTTGTTGCAGTGCATGGTTGGTTTCTTTCCTCTGGTGCAATATAGTGGCTTGCATGTTGTTATAATCCATTTTGCTGTGATTTGGTCACTGTTTTCTTGAATGTTAGAGGTTGATGAAGATGGTGCTTGGACATGGCTCTTGGGAATCGTTAGGTTTGCTCACGTGTGGTTTATCTTTGTATGGGTTGTAGACTGATCCTATGTAGTTTTGATAATGGGCTGTTGATTTGGTGGTGTGGTTTGGCATTTTGATGCTGATCGTGTTAGGATTTAATGCCAAATCTGCTTCGATAATGTAGAAATAAGAACTTATTTCTATGTCTAATGAAATATAATAGACGGTGAAGTTAACTAAATAAAGTGACAAAATACAAGATGGACACAAAAATTTAACGTGATCTATAAAATTGTTTGATGATATCCATTTATAGATGTTTGAATTAGCCGCATTAGTTGGATCAAGATTAGATAGTTGAGATTAAATATACTTTTCTAAGTGGAGGCATATTTTGAATGTTCACAATAATTGACTCACCAAACACAATTTTAAGCTATCAGTTTCAACAGAGCATCTTTGATTTTCGCTTGTTGTGGTTTGAGTATATGGTTGAAAACGAACAGAAATGGTTTATGGACTCTGAAGTTTATGGTTTGAGAGTGTTTGGATTATCAGGCTTTCGTTTTGTTTGGTTTGCTTCTGGTTTGTTTTATTTGGTCATTTTGGCGGTTCAAACACGTATGAGTGCATGCGTTACAATATGTGGTTACTGTGTCAGAGATACATGGCGGATGGTTTTGGTTTCGGTATGCTGGTGGGCCTGGTTTTGTGGAAAGGCTGTTTGAGGTATTTTCTTTTGGGCCGATTTGGTTTGGTTTGATTGAAATGAGTGGTTGTAGGTTAGGCCATACTAGGTTGGGCTCTTGGGAAGTAGAATTGTTAGTTGTGGTCTGTTTTCTTTGGTTTTGTAGAGTGGCTTTTGTGTTCTAGTTCTGCTTAGTGTTGTTTTCTTTTGGATCTTGTAGCGAGGGTTTATTACATATTTTTTGGATGGTTGGTCTTTGTTAGTTGTAATCTTAAGTCCTTCGCAAACAAATTTTAAATATTAAGGGAATTTGAACAAATTTTAAATATTTAGGCACACTAACTTTCTTCTTTTAGAAGTTCACACTAGTCACATAACAAGTTGACATCATAACAAATTGTACCTAAATGTTCAAAAATTATCATCAAGGGATCTAAGTGTAAATTACACAAAAAAAAAAAAACTCCGAACCCTTAGCACATTCACCCTTCAATTTCATAATTTTGCACTGAATGCACACGGGGTATACTACATTTAATCTTTTGTTATTCCTTTTATTTTATAGTTCCTTTTGGTTTAGATATCTGACTGTCCAACTTTTACTTTTATTTTGTTTATCATTTAAATTTTGGGGCTTTTCCATTACATTATGTTGGAGTGCATACTGATATTTGGGTGATATATATAATTTGTGTGTGATTATACATAACTTTGTTACATTCATATATGTATGTATGTATGTATGTATGTATGTATGTATGTATGTATGTATGTATGTATGTATGTATAATTTGTTACCTTTAGAAGAAGTCTATATTTAGAGAAGCCTCAAATAAAAATTTCTTAGATGAAAGCATCAACATTCACAAATAACTTTTGAAGATTTCGGTCATATGGAATATACAATGAATCTATCCGATCATATTACAGGATTATGAAAATTCTACTCATTTCAAAGCCTGAAATTTTCTTCTATATCAGGGGGGTACCAATCCTTCATTGGATATTACTTATTTTTTCAATCTAATTCATAAGTACTATAGCATTTTTGTTAAAAATTCAGTAACAATAGTATTTTTGGTTTTCTATTGTAGAAGTACTTGGAGTTTGATCAGAAATATTTTTTCAAAACTATTTATAATTTATAAAAACATATGTCAATTTTGCTAATGCATTGGTTTGATCATATGTATTTTTTACCATTCAAAACATATCATTAGTTATAATTTAGAAAAACATATGTCAAATTTGTTATTACCATTCAAAACATATGTTAATTATTTTACTAATTTACTCTAGACGTTTACTTAAAAAATTTGATTTGATCAAAAGTATTTGTAATTCGGTGAAACCATATATGCATTGGTTCAAGTATCTATCTATTCATCGATGTATCTAATAATTTTATGAAAATATATATTGGGAGAAAATATTTGTTGACAATGTCTTAATTAAAAGGACAATACGAGTTAAGTGGTCTTATTTAAATGGTAATACAAAATTGGGTCTAAATGATTTGATATCTTTATCGAGTGGCGTAGTTTCCAAATCCCCTTAAAATAATTGAATAATATCTTTAAAAGATTTGTAAGGACATTTGGAAGTAAAATATAAGGTTATGCTAGAAGCACCCATATTTATTAGTGGCGGCTAAAATGGAGCAAGTATTCTTCAAAGCATTTACCATATTTTTTGTTTGAAATAAAAGATCCAAAAATTCATACGTAACTAGATAAAACTCTTCCTTTATAGTTTAGCGCAAGATGGGGGTTAAACAAACATTTTGGGCATTTTCTGTTAATTTTAATGGAAATATCATTAGTGTAAATTTTAATAGTTAGTGATTTCAATCATTATAGAAAAAGAGTAAGAAGTTGAAATGTGAAGTTAGGGGGTCATAAATATTAGTTAATCTAATATAAATTTTGATGCTTAATAGATAAAATAAATTTTACACTTATTTAATTTGTTTCTTATACAAATCATGACTCGAATAAGTATCCAATGTATAAACTATTATAATCGTGTAGAGTTTTCGATTCTCATGCATACCATTAATTTACTTAAGCTCTTTTAGGTGATCCCTTCTTCGTGTAAAAAATGGAGAACAATTAAGACATCCATAAAACCTTCTTAGCGAGAACCCCCTAATCAGCCATCACCGTATTTTATTCGAACCGATTCACCCCTCATCTTTATTTTATCTTTTCCTCTGCAAATTTTAAAATTAAATATCTCCCACAACATAAGCCAATTTTAATTTTTTTTTATATATTTTAAAATATCTCCACGAGATCTATCAAAAGAGATCCATGGGGGATATTTAATTTTGAAGTTTGAAATTTCACAGTTCAATTTACGACGTGTTCTCCGGCGATAAAATTTAGGAATGTGATATTATAGTATGAAATTTCACACTGCAAAATTTAGTGAAAATGCCTATTTTTACAAATTTCGCAGTGTGAATTCACAATGAGAAATTTGAGTTGAGGATCGTCAAAGCATCGCTAAAATCACCTATATATCGTCGGGTACTCGCCAGTGTTGCCTCAGTGTCAACGGAGCCATTAGAGTGTGCCCGGAGTGTCATCAGAGTGTCACTAAAGTGTCGCCAGAGCACTAGAGATGTCGTGTCGGAGAAGAGACTCCGAAGGTTTGCCATAGAGTCATCGGAGACTTGGAGTGGGTTAAGGTAGAGATAAAAAAGAATTAATAGTGGGTTAGTTATATGGTAAAGGGTATTTTTCATTACTCTGAAAGAGTATGGGGTCTCATTAAATATGTTTTAATATTGGATATTATGTTGCAAACATTCGGCACCAGTGGGATGAGTGAACATGTTTTTACTTAATACTTTAATGAGAGAAACAAATTATACACACATAGAAATGTAAAAGTAAATAGTTTAACATTATACATCATTCAATATAAAATTTGAACAACATTTAATTATCATGTTTAACGGATCGAGTATTTTAAGGAAGATTGATACTTTATTTATCAATTTATTTATTTTTAAACAAATTCTGCATGGATTCGGGATTTTGACTCATTTTCTGTGACACATTGATGTGTTATGTTTTCATTGGTTCATATTTTGAATGATACCCATTAGAACCCATACACGAACCAATGCATACATAATGCGCCAAAATGTCACGAAAAATGAGACGGAATATTGAGTCTGCTTAGAATTACACTTGTTTTTATATCTGATTGAGTAATGATAAGATGACAATTTCAAAACAATAAACATCACTTGTTACGTTATTTCTCACACCATTTTGTCATATATATATATATATATATATATATATACATATATATATATATACATACCTAATGTGTAGACAAATTTTTTTAAAAGGACACGATGTTTCAAAATTTGAAATTTTAACCCTAGAGTTCAAAAATTGTTCAATTTTAACCCTCCGTTGGAATTTTGTAAGATCACTAAATGGAGGTGCTAAATACCTTCTTACGTTTAAAAATTTTTTAGTCTATCTAATCACATATTGACACTTGCCTCCCCCTTTAACATTAAATATACCCATTTAATATTAACAAAATAAAAAATGAAATTAAAAAAATAAAATAAATCTTACCAGCGGTTGTAACCTAAAATAACAAAACCACATGGATCAATGGAATAGTGACACATATCAGCATTACCTTTGGATCCCCAAATAGCAGATTAACCCGTTCGATTCAGATATCTAATGGTCGGTCGTCCTGTCGGCAATATCTTGGAAGATGAGCCATCAGTGATATGAATAGCCGCACATGGGAATTCAACAACCGCCATGCGCATGCACGTGAACAAATATCCAGCTACGTATTATTATGTAAAGATGTAAAGGCCTAGTGTATAAAGGCCTTCCATATCTTTAACTTCCAACTACTATAAATAGATTGTTACTACTCTTAGATGGGGAAGGACCACTTCGTTCTAACCCTAAATCTTGTTACTAAGAGGCTTGTGATCAACCCTAAACGTATAGTGGCATTACCCTGTGGATGTAGGCACCATTCCTGGGTTGAACCACATAAAATCTCTGAGTCTCTTCACACCTTTATGATTAAATATTTATCTGTGATTATAAGTTTGGGTAACTTGAGCTAAGATCATTCCTAAAATATATAACCCAAATTTTGATATCAATAGATTGGCGTCGTCTGTGGGAACTACAAATTATTGTTGTTTTCTACCGATTTCATTCAAGTGTTACGTTTCACTCACACTGTAGAAGTATGACCAACATTCCAGAAGGGAGTCTAGTCAGAGGCAACACCTTCAGTCCTTCTGATATTCCTAGCATAGGAGATATTCAAGGAATCGTACTGAAAATTGCAAAGGGACAAGAAATAATACAGGAAACAATAAGGCAACTTACTCAAACGCTCCAAGCCATGTCAACTGTTGCTTCATCCTCCAGAAGGGAAATGCTACTCCAACTCCCAAGAATGAAAGAAGGAGATCCAGATACTCCAGATCCTGCAATGACAGGTCCTAACATCCTGAGGCGACTTCCTCCATCGGGTCCATATATTACTATAATAGGCTCTCTCTCTCTCAAGAGAGGCCGAACTTCATGAATAAATTAAATTGGGGATCTGCCTTCGATCGGTTAGGTACTCGAGAAAATAAAGGTCACAATTATAGGGATCTATCAAGATCTAGAGATCGCCTACTAGAACCAGCGCACGAGGATCCATACGTGCCGAGTATACTTCACAAGAAGAGAAATCAACATAAATGCACGGTCGTGCCTCAAAAACTACCTCCTATAAAATTAATCGAGATGAACATTCCTAGAAGCGTTCCATCCAATGGTTAGAAGATCACTTGGGAGAAATGGTCAAATCTTAAAACCCTTTGGAGAGGAGTTTTTTAAAAGGATCAACCTTTGTTCCAGCTATTGTTGTTTTCCCCATTCCTATTAAATTTAAACCACCTGTGGTTACTTCTAAGTGTGATGAAAAAACTGATTATGTCCTTCCTGTAGAGCAATACCAGGTTGCAGCTGACATTTACTCAGTTCCAGACGAAATGGGTTGCCGAGCATTTTCAAGCACTATTACTGGATCGACACAGATTTGGTATAACAATTTGCCTCATGGGAAAGTCTCTAGTTTCCATCAACTTACCGAGCTATTCATCAATAATTTCTTCTTTGGAGATAAACCCATCAAAAGGGTAACTCATTTACTAAGTGTTCGTCAGCAACCAGGGGAAACCACTCGCGAGTATATCACTTGTTTAAATAAGAAAAGGTTAAAAGTAGTAGCTTATGAAGAAAATATAGTTATCACCGTCTTAATGAGCGGTTTACTTCTTGAGAAGTTGTATTATGCTCTCGCCAAAGTCCCCCTAATACTATAACTGGGTTAATGGCCAAAGATGGAAAGATTCTGAACGTTGAGGAAGCAATATCTGCTAAACAAATCCTTGATTCTAAGACCGATGGAGAGAAGAATTCTGTGAATAAAAACCAAAAGGATAAGAAGGCTAAACAACCCAAAAAGTGTGATCGATACACTAGCCCCACTATTGGTGGACATCATATCCTAGAGGAGAATAAAGGAAATATCAAATGGCTTGGAAAATTGAAGTCCCCTTCTAATAGGAGGGACAAGTCCAAGTATTCTGAGTTTCATAAAGACCGCGGATATACAACTAACAACTGGCTAGACCTAAAAATTAAGATAGAAAGCCTGTTCTAACTTGAAAAACTTACTGAGTTCATTGACATGACAAAAGAAAAAAACACCGAAATATGATCAGAATACCGTGCAAAGGAATGGAACACAAGAAAATTATAGAGATAGTGATTCAAAAGATGATCCAGACCTGTCGAAGAAACCTCGAGAGCCTTAATTCGAGGTAAAAATGATTTCTTTTGGTCTCATTTTTATTATAGGAGGAGACATTGGTGACGACGACGAGATAGATAAAAGGAAAGCCTACTTAAATAAAGTGAAAGCATGTTGATATATCTAGAAAATCAATTTGTCCGACGATGTCGATGCTCGTCCACAAAAAGTGAGCAAAGACAAGATGGTGATAGATTTCTCTAAGAACGATATCTTTGGAGTGCAATATCCCCATGATGATCCTCTTATCATTACTGTGAGAGTACATGAAGTAAAGGTAGCCTGAGTTCTAGGAGACAATGGTAGCTGATCGATATCATGTTTTACAACTGTTCTGGGGATTAGGATTACGCGACAACAAGTTAGAACCCTATCATAGGCCCTAATAGGCTTCCTAGGAGAAAAAGTGTATCATTTGGGAATGGTCAAACTGGAAGTTCTTATTGGCACTTGGATTGCCAACCGAACTGAGAGGATTTGTTTATTCGTCTTGGACAAGAGCGTTCAATTAACCTACAATATGATCCTTGGAAGGGTCTTCTTGTAGAATTTCGAAGCGGTACCATCTACTGTCCACCAATGTTTGAAGTTCTCCACCCATTATTCGGTTTTTTTACGGGAAATAAAATTGAAACTAGAGATGTTGTTATACATCAGCCGACCAGGAGGAAGTATAGAAGCTCGCCACCTACTAGATAGAGATCCTAAATCCTTGCGAGGAGGCTAATTTAGTCAAAGGACAAGTTATGGAAGCTACAGAAATGATTATCCTAGATGGCGAACACCTAGAAAGAACTACGAAAGTGGCCTATCTCTAGAACCAACCTTCAAACAGGAGTTAAGAAAATTTCTTAAAGAGGGAAAGAATGTATTCTCTTGGAATCATGAGGATATGCTAGGTATTGACCTAGAATTCATATGCCATGAGTTGAATATCATCAAAGACGCTAAGTCGATCAAGCAGAAGCGTTGTGTATTTAGTCCCGAAAAGAACATGGCCATCCAGGGTGAGAATAATAAATTATAAAAAGAAAAGTTCAATGAAGATCTCAAGTACCTAGATTGGTTGGACAATATGGTGATTGTCAGAAATACGAACAATAAATTGCGCATATGTGTTGATTTTACGGATCTCAACAAGGCTTGTCCACATGATCATTTCCCTCTGCCCAGAATCGATCAATTAGTTGATGCCACTGGTGGGCATAAATTGGTCAATTTCATGGAGGGTTATTAAATGTATAAGCAAATCAAGATGAAGCTAGAAAATAATGAAAAAACCTCACTCATCACCATCCGTGGTACTTATTGTTACAATATTATGCCATTCGAGTTAAAAAAAACCCTGGAGCAACATATAAAAGACTGGTGAATAAAGTTTTTAAAGAATAAATTGGTAAAAATATGGAGGTATATGTGGACAACATGCTCACCAAATGCAAGAAAGTTTCCAACTATATTATGGACCTGGAGTAGACATTTAATCAGCTGGAAAATCACTAAATGAAGCTCAATACTACTAAATTCTTGTTCGGCGTACAATAAGTAATGTTCCTGGGATTCATAGTAACTCAGAGAGGTATTGATACCAATTCCAACAAGATCAAAGCATTAATTGACATGCAGTCTCCTACATCCAAGAAGTATTTACCGAAGATAAGTGGAAGAGTAGATGCCCTTAACAGGTTCATTTCCTGAGCCACTAACAAGTTCTTACCCTTCTTCAACGCGCTAAGAAAAACTTTTGAGTGAAATGAAGAATGTGAGAATGCCTTCCTAGAGTTGAAGAAATATTTAAGATCTCCACCATTGCTCTTTCGACCACTCGTGGGAGAAATACGTATACCTAGCAGCATCTGAATCGTCGGTTAGCTCGGCACCTATCCGACGTAATATGAGGTACAAAAACGAGTTTACTACACTAGCAAGGCCTTTAGATGAGCAGAAATTCTTTACCCACAATAGGAGAAACTTTCTTTGGACTTCCTCGAAGCCTCACGAAGGATAAAACCATATTTCTAGGCCCACACTATCATAGTTTAAACAGACTTACCCCTACACCAAGACATTCATAAACCAGATAAGTCAGAATGATTAATGGCATAGGGGGTGGAATTCGAAGAATATGATATACATTATGAACCAAGGACATCGCTAAAAGGACAAGTGATGGCGGACTTAATAGTTGAATTCACTTATGAAGGAAAGGCTGATGACCAAAGTTTGACTGAGAAACCAACTAAGCAAACATCCTCGAAAGAGAGCTCAATATCAAAGCCAGCAGAACAGACTTCTTTAGAAGATAGTTCCAAAACTGACAAACCCAAAACATCCACTGCGCAAGAAGCAGACACACGGTATTTAAAGCAAAACCAAAATGTATTCAAGTATGGATCCCTGATCGAACGAAACTTCATTAGAGAAAACCTTGTATGTAAGATGTACGTAGATGGATATTCATGTGCTACTAGTAGTGGTGATGGGTAAATCATCAATGCTCCTGATAATATAAATGTGGAATATGCATTATGTTTCCAATTCTAAACTTCTAACAACGAGAAAGAGTACGAAGCATTGATCGCGAGCTTCGAATTAGCTCTATCATTGGGTGTCAAGCAGGTCATGGCCCACAATGATTCCTAGTTAATTGTTAATCGGGTGCTAGGGATATACAGAGTCAAAGGAGAATTGATGAAAACATACCTGGAAAAAGACCAAGATAAGATATCCAGGTTTCCCACAGTTAAAATGGTTAGAGTACCCAGAATTGAAAACTCCTGAGTAGATGCACTTACTCAGCTAGCCTCGATGACCAAAACAAAATTGAGAAGGACCATTCCTGTGGTGATTCTGACAAGCAGAAGTATTGGCAAAGACATTATTAGTATGATTGTAGAAGACTTGGGACCCTCATGGATGAATCCCATCAAGGGGTATATTGAAAATGGAACCTTGCCTAGAGACCAAAAGGAAGAAAGAAAGTTGAGATACAAAGCAACTAGGTACATATTTGAAGAAGATGTTTTGTAGAAAAGAGGATTCACTGTCTCTTTACTTCGATGTGTTCATCTTTCTGAAGTACAAGACCTGATCAAAGAGGTACACGAAGAATCATGCGGAGCTTATTTGGCTAACAATCGTTGGTAGGACGATTAACCATGCAAGAATATTATTGACCAACCAAGAAGGTAGAATGCACCTCGTACACGAGGCGATGCGACAAAAGCCAAGAGTTTACCACCGTACATAGAAGATCGAGGATGTTCTGAAACCAATCAAATCTCCATGGCCTTTTTTTTATATGGGGTATAGACTTGGTCTTCACCAAATGGGTGGAAGTTGAACCACTGGTTAAAATGGCCTATGAGAGAGTCTTCCAATTTATATGGTAGAACATAATATGCCGCTATGATATGACTTATGCCTTTATCACATACCATGGGGACTCAGTTTGACAACCAGGAATTTGAGGACTATTGCATCTATCCCAAAATCAAAAAAATAAAAAGAAAGGGATCGAGAAAGTAAAAAGTTGGAAGCTAATTAGCATGGTCCCTACAGCATTTTTGCGATCGTCCTATCAGGTACTTATTACCTAGAAACACTGGGAGAAGAACAATTCAAGAACTCCTGGAACTCCGACCACTTGAGAAAGTATTACTAGTAACTATGAGTTGACGATTTTAATAAATGTGTAACAAATATCTTCAGTATTAATGATAAATTATTGGTTTATCATCAATTGATTTACTTTTTTATGTTTTTTTTTGGGGGGGGGGGGATCGGAGATGTAACCAGTCTCAAACAAATAATTCAAAGAAAGAATTCAATTCAAAGATCTTCAAACTTTATTTATGACTTTGTGTTTGACAAGCCACGAACAAGAAGTTTCCTAGAACTTCATGTATGAACTTTTACCGTCAAGAATAAGAAGTTTTACCAGACCAAATTAAGGAAAAACCTTATAACATTTGGTCACCAATTGTAACTAATACAAACACTTAATAAAAAACGACAAGATCTGTTTGGACAATTACAAGTGTGTTAGTAGAACCTAAGGCTGGACAACTCAGGTTTGTCCCAATTGGTAACCAGTCAAGAAGATTAGTTGGCTAAAGGTCGACCATAATCATAATGTTAAGCTACTAGTTGGCCACAATCATACATAAAGACATTAACAACAACTCATATCTTATTCCAGAAAAGAAAGAAAGGTATAACATTTTTTTCATTATTACAAGTTCTATCATTGCGAAACCAATGGATGAGATTTCATTCCGCGGGAGATTTTTGCAAGGCTTTCTCTATCCCTTCAAGAGGAACATCCAGAGCCAAAGGAAAAACGGTGGACCCTAACTCTCTAAGCCTATTTTTCCTAGTAGAGTTGGCCTATCTACCATGTTCCGAGGTAGGACTAAAGTATCCTCTCCATGAAAACCATAATCTCCGAGGTATTTTCTGACTTGTCTTATGGGTATAGCAATGGTAAGAATCCAATTAATGTATATCATGAATGGAGGGGTGGGCTCATCTAAGCATCCAGGATCATGCCAATACCATAAAGTGTTTTTTCTGGTAACTTCGACATTGTCAGAGAATTAAGCCATCCCCAATTGTACCCTTCTCTCCTATACTGCTCCTGTTCCCCACCCATATGTGTTAAGACTTTGTCATACCCATTCATCCAAATGGTGCGCGGTTTCTTGTGAAAATGTAATGTCAGACAATCAACCTTTTCACATAGTTTTTTATGCTAGCTGGCTGGTTCTTTATCAAGCGAGCCTAGTTGACCAACGTTTTCTTTGTCCTTTCCTCCTCAACCGTGGGCCGAGCAACCACCACCTGCTTCGATGATTGGCCACCTCTAGATTTCTTAAATTTCTCAATCTCCTCCAATAACCTAGTATTCTCTTACTCCAGGAAAAAAACCCACTACTCATATCAAAACTTACGGATTTCTTCAAACCTTCTAACTCATCCCTCAATGGGTTATTTGCTTGCTCCAACAAGCCGGCTACCTCCGGAGCACTGTTCTACTTGCATTTCATCATAAACTACTTTTTACTATACATCGAAGAGGAGTCCTGTAGCTCCTTATCAAAACCACTTGCACTACCCAACCGAGTAGACTTCACTTTATAATCAGTATTCAAACTTGCAAATGGTACCTTATGATCTTCCTGCATTTGAAGTATCATTTCATAGTACGAAGCATTGATCGCCATAATTTGACTGAACAGTCTATTGAAATGAATATATACTTCTCTAACTTGATTGGAGGCATCTAAGTCGGGCATCTCTTCTACCTCTTCTACTTCTAGATCATCATGACTGCCCCAAAAATTTGAACACTCCTCATATACAAATAACTACCAGCAGCTGCCATGATGGTCATCCTAGATTTAAACTGAAAAATACGATATAAGTATGGAATGTCAAAGAGAAAGTATAACATGCATAATAACCATGCATAGGAAATAAAGGGATAAATTTCATTAAAAATATGGAAATAGTACATAAAAAGGGGGACCAATTTAGATTACAAAATAACGGTGCTATAAGAAAAAAATAATGAAGATAATACTAAATGCAAACACCTTCTCCTTATCCTGAGCAACCTCCTTCTCAAGACAAGCTACTACCACTGCCATTTTAGGAGCCACGGAAGGATGAATTAGTTGCCCCTTCTTCATCATCAATTTCCTCATAAATGGTGGGACGAGTGCCAAGGTTAAACTATTGAAATAATTCAGAGTCCGTAGTGTGATGACCTTAGTAAGAGAAGCATACCATCCTTCTTTAAAGGATGACTTCTTCAGGAATTTGATTTGCATAGCCGTAGTAACAAAGGCCTTATCTCTCCTCAAAATCTAATAATAATCAACCAAAAACTTCAAAATCCAAGGGCAGGTAAATCAACCAGTAAACTCCAATACTGAAATATAGACAAGCAAAATGAAGTCAAGAGAAGAGATATTTACCAATGCCAAATTATGATTGGCCCTCTACAAAAGTCTTGTCCTTAAAAGGGTAGTAGTAGTAGACTCGTCGACAGGAAGGACTCATGAACCTATCAAACCCCTAGCCAAACTAGGGTTCACTGCCATGGAAGCAGCACGTGCAGGAGCCTGGTCGGCCTAGATCTTCTTTGCCAATTCTTGATGGTCAGGAGGTCCTTTCTTCAGACTTTTGAATTGAGATTCTTGGGTCTTAACCTATTCAGGTCCCACTACCACAGGGATATTGAAAGTTCCCTCACCAACATTCTTCTTCTCGATTGGGGGAGGA
Source organism: Sambucus nigra (assembly GCA_949130495.1). Classification (NCBI taxonomy): domain Eukaryota; kingdom Viridiplantae; phylum Streptophyta; class Magnoliopsida; order Dipsacales; family Adoxaceae; genus Sambucus; species Sambucus nigra. The sequence continues at coordinate 6,964,593 of CASBWL010000025.1, forward strand.
GACTCGAATCCAACAAGCAAGTTGGGAATCTTTCTCTTCATCGTCTTCTCGGGGATGAAATTATGGTTGGTACAGTGTTAATATCTAAATACTCAAAGGAGGATGAGGTTCCTCCTACAACAATGTTCCCTTCTCCTTGGGAAGAAGATTATGATGCAACTAATGAAGAAGAGGAAGTTGGCTCTTCTAAATCAATGGTGGTTACATGTATGTGGGTGGGGAAATAAAGGATGTGATTGTACTCTGGTAATAGCACAGAAGTTGAGCAATGATGATCTTCTCCTATCCTCTGCTGAATTTAGCACACAAGCTTCAAATCCATAAAATTTACCTCTAAGTTAAGTGGGCAATCTTTTTTCCTTCTTTCTGGAAAACACAAACACAAGAATGATGATCAACTGATTAATGAGAAAATAATGAACAAGAGACAAAATATGCGAATGATAGGAACACCGACCTATGCCATGCCCTTTCTAAGGGCAATGTGGGGCCATATATACTTCACCCTCGGGAAGAGGGGCAAACTGTCAATTATTAACAATTATACCATAATCCCAATAATCTTTAATGGAATTAAGAAAATTAACCACCAATGCTCTGTTGGAATATCTCGCCTTTAGATAATAAATGTTGTCACCAGTGGTCCCCCAACTATATCAATAGATAAACTATGTTATTCCTATTTGGGTTCCAAACAACCCATTTATAAGATTGACCCCATTTACTACTTTCCACGTGTTCAGGGCCACTTGAGCAGGGATTACATCAAAATATTAATAGAACTCGAGGAATAAATGATTAGGAAGGAAAGTGACTCCACAATCAGCTATAAAAAACGTTAGAAGTAAAAGCTCGAGGTGAGTGAAATGAGAGCATATAAATCACATGGGCCAGTAACCAGTTCAGTTGTTACCCAATCAGGGATCCTACTTTTTTTCCTAAAATGCTCCAAAGAACTTTCATCCATAATATACACCATCTTAAAAACTCAAAAAGGAAAAGATGAGAGAAATGAGATTCTTACAGTGAAAATAAACACCATGATAAAGTTATTTCCTTAGCAGCGAATTAAAAGCTCAACAATGAAATAAGGAGTTTGAAATTCGAGGTGAAAGAAGACTGAGGAGGAAGAAACATTTTATAGGTGCGTTGACGACTCTTAATCTATGAAGCTTGAAATTATTAAACGCACTAAATGTTTTAGATATTGATGTCGTTCCATATCCCAAGACGTCCAAAAGACCAAGGTACCCTTAGGTGATTCGATTTTTTCATACTATTTACAAAATTGCCACCGTCTTAGTGTGACAGATTAAAAATTAAAATTTCAGGAGGTCGGCAGCCAACCAATATATATTAATTTCACTGAGCAACTTTAAAGTAGAATACTCCATCCTTTGACTACCCCATCAAGAATGAAGTATTGGGGGCTTTTGTTATAACCTAAAATAACAAGACCATATGGACTAATGAAATAGTGACACCTGAGAATATTACCATTGGATACCCAATAGTGGATTAACCCAGTCGGTTCAGATATCTCATGGTTGCCCATCCTTCTAACCACAGCTTGGAAGATGAACCATCAGTTATATGAACAACCACACATGGTATATTAAACAACGGCTATGTACATGCACGTGAACAAATATTCAGCTGCATATTATCGTGTAAAGATGTAAATGACCAGTGTATAAAGGCATTCCATCACTTTGACTTTCAACTACTATAAATAAACTACTACTACTCTTAGCTGGGTCATAACAACTCCGTTCTAATCTTAAACCTTGTTACTAAGAGACTTTCACTCAGCCCTAAATTTATAGCGACATTACCACATGGATGTAGGCCCCATTTCTAGGCTAAACCACGTAAAATATTTGAGTCTCTTCACACCTTATTTATCTTTACATATTTATCTTTGATTATAAGTTTGGTTAACTTGAGCTAAGATCATTCCCAAACATATATAACCCAAATTTAAACATCAACAACAACACTCAGCCAAAATAATCATCCACGGTCTCTCACATCTCCCTCTCTTCCAGTAGATAATTACCTGCCCAGCTTCCTCCCCCCCCCCCCCCCCACACACACACCACCACAACCTTCCCACCCACCATTTAACACCCAATTCGCCATCAGCGACAAAGATCTCTCTCTCTCTCTCTCTCTCTCTATATATATATATATATATATATATATATATATATATATATATATATATATATATATGTGTGTGTGTGTGTGTGTGTGTGTGTGTGTGTGTGTATACACATACACATATATTTGTGCATATATACATGATTTGTGTATATGTAAACAAATCAACATAACCATACATTGATCGTTGTATATATACATAAATCTATGAATAAATAAACTTATTTATGTATATATACACAAACTGAGTGTGTATATGTGTGCATTTGTGTGTGTATGTTTATGTATGTGTATATATGTGTGTGTATGCATGTATATGTGTGTTTATAATTGTTTATCATATGTATGCATGTATGGTTGTGTGAGTGGCAGTAGTAGTATTTGTGTATATGTATGGAATGTATGTGTGAAACCAAATATACAAATGCATGAGAATGTATGTGTGACAATAGTTTATGGAGGGGGTTATGAAGGAGTTATGGTTGAAGGAAAGTGGGAGGGGAAGGTGGTGGTCCGATGGAGATAATTTATTTTTTAATTTTATACGAGTGTTAGTTTTTTTACTTTTTTCATTAGTGGGTCCCTTTTGAATTTTTTTTTAAGACACATGTCACTTTTTTTATTTATCTACATAATAAGCTGAAAGTCTAATTTGTGTGCCATTCAACATTTCGTTACAATTTCTAACAACATTCTAATGGTGGGTTAAAATTGTCTTCGCTTGTCTTCTAACGACATTCTAACATTGTCTATGCTTGAGCAACAAAGGCGCATAACAACCATTTAAAAATAAAATTATACAAAAAAAGATGCTTGATATTTTCTTTATCGTTATCTTTTTAATAAAAAATGAACTTCTTAGTAAATGAGATGTCATTTTGATTTACAACATCAAACACTTCTAGTATAGTGCGTTAAAGGGTTTGAAAAAGACATATTTTGTCAATTTTAAGCCAAAATAAAAGTGGAACTCCGACGTTCAAACTATTAAGAGGTTAATAAAAAAAATTCTTCAAAGTACCAAATGTGAAGTCATGAAAGTAATAAGTGATTGGGTGAACTGGGTTTGTCCTGGAAAGATATAAAGAATGCGATAATTATTACATCAGGATTATGTCCTGTAGATATTGTTGGAAATAGTAATTGCAGAATAAACATAATAACCCAAATTCAAAATAGATCAAATTAGAAGGACTTATCGATTGAGGTTTGTGTTTGACATAAAGTCCTAAAGGTGAAATTGCTCGCTGATATTTATAGCTGTCAGCCTCGTGAACATACACCTCCCAGGATTCAACGATCAGATTTAAACACCAGCTTTGCGTTAAATCTTCGAACTCTCAGGATACTCCAGCACTCCCAAAAAAATGACGAACATAAATGTATTTTCAGAAAATAGCAAAAGAATTTTTGCACAGAAAGTGATTTTCAAAAAATAGCAAAAGAATTTTTGCAGATAACGTGAGAGAGATTTTCTATCTTTTTTGACTCTGTAGCCTTTTCTTATATAAGGAAAATGGTAAAAAAATGTGGGTGGAGGTTTTAGCCAACTAACCCACTAATATCTCCACTAACAGTTATATTGGAAAAAACAGTCAAAGACTTAAAAACAGTTTAAAATTAAAATAATTTTGAAAAGATTTAATGCACATTAGAAATCCCCAAGGCCCCAAGGCCCAATCTTTGACCCTTAATAATTAGTGTGCTCCCTAGGACTTGAACCCAAGACCTCATGCACACACCCCCACTAACTTACTACATGGCCACTCCCACTAACTTATTTACTTCATTCAAAATAAATATATATAGTAATAATAATACCCAACAATCCCCCACATGAATGAAATAAATAAATAAGTAAAATAAAACGACGCTCTGGAGTATCATAAGGAGTGATGTATAAGGCAAAGGTGTCATTCGACTTGAACCTTTGCTTTGTGTTGATCTATTGAGTTTACCGGTTGATAGTGAACTAATGTCTTAAACTATTTCACCGTTGTTGTAAACTTAAGTAAATAGAACACACACCACTACACCAAATCCTGCGAATGGTCACGCCCAGTGGGTCACGGCCCAAGTCCGCGACCAGCTGGTCGCGGACTTGGGCCGTGACCCACTCCATATTTGGCGTGACCATATTAATTACCACACTAAATTATCGATGCTCTGGAAGTGGTCACGGACTTGGGCCGTGACCACAGTGGTCGCGGACTTGGGCCGTGACCAGGTCGTGACCATCTTGGCGCCAAACTCGCGCCAAAATTCCCTCCAAGCTTGGTCGCGGATGGGTCACGGCCCAAGTCCGTGACCCATGGCATGAGGAAGAAGTGAGTACACACATTGAGGGTCACGGCTTAGGGCCGTGACCATTTCTGGGCGTGGGTCACGGCTATGGGCCGTGACCATACCTTATTCAAGCACTATAGGTTGGATGACAATGGCCGCGCATCACAGATCGAGGGTCACGGCTTTGGGCCGCGACCATGTCTTGGTATGGGTCACGGCTATGGGCCGTGACCATACCTCATTTGGTAGCTGCTGTAGGTCGCGCAAGGGGGTCACGGCTGTAGGCCGTGACCATTATTCATCAATCAGGTCGCAGGCAGAGCTGTAAGGGTGTGGTGTGTTGCGATGGTGGGTCACGGCCTAAAGCCGTGACCAGGTCATTCCTAAAAAATAAAGAGGCGCGCTATTTCTTTTTTTCATTTGCCCGCTTCTCTCTCTCTCTCGTCAGATGTTGATGACCTAGCGATTCTCTCTCGTCAATCAGTTGGAGTATTCCTCAGCTTCAACCTACTAGCAGCAGCAGCCCTAGCTCCAGCCCTAGCTCCGCCCTAGCTCCAGCCCTAGCTCCGCCCCAGCCCCAGCCCCAGCTCCGCCCGAACCCCAGCTCTCTCCCAAGTAAATTTTATTCTTTTTCTCCATTAATTTATGTAGATTCCATTAATATATGTATATATAGTTTACATGTCTTTACAATTTATACACAGTATTTATAGTATATATAGATAATTTATATGATTTAAATTTGGGATAATATTTTTTATCTATATATATAGTATATATAGATAATTTAATGTAAAAGTATAAATAGTGTGAGATAATGTTTTTGAAACTTTAGTCTTACAACCTATTAGGTTGTTAATATTAGTAAAAAAAACTTTGGGTAAGCCAATTTATATCACATATTTAGATTTTCGGATGTTAATATTAATCGACTTTGGGTGACCCTCATATTTTAACGGCATATTGTCCCTGAAATTAACGGCGTGTTTAAATTAACCCATTATTTTAACGGAGTGTAAATATTTTTTCAGATTTGGTATTTCACAGTAAGTGAGCATCCGGATAGAGGTGCAACGCTACTACCTACACATATCATGGTAAACTTTATGATATTTTTTATTTGTTTATCCAATTTTATAGAAATTGAATGCTCACATACATTATTACATACCAATTAGATACCACTTCTTCATTACATACCAGTTCTTCATTACACGCCAGGTACTCTTTACTTTAACTAAAGTAGTTATATAATTGATATGCATTATTTATTAAATCTTTTAGATGATAGAAGGAGTACGGGATAATTATTGGTTGTTGGCTTGTTGTTGGATAGTATGTTTGAAGGAATATGTGATAATTAGAAGGAGTACGGGATAATTATTGGTTTGATTGTTGGATAATATGTTGAAAATATTTTAGACTCCCGATTTCATAATACGACGATAAGCATAAAAACATGCCATCGAAGGGTGAAAACGTAAAACAAACACAAAACGGTCCCGTAAGAGTCATGAACACCTCGCACGGGACCAATGCAACTCATAGGAACCGACCGCGTAGTCACGGGGCTCCCGGTTTGAGTGTACGACGTAAATTTGCAAAAAGTTAGACTTAATTATAAAAACATGCCATCGAAGGATGAAAACCTAAAACAAAGACCAAACGGTCCCGTAAGAGTCACGAACACCTCGCACGGGATCAATGCGACTCATAGGAACAGACCGCGTAGTCACGGGAGTCGCGATTTGAGTGTATGACGTCAATTTGCAAAAAATTAGACTTAAGCATAAAAACATGCCATCGAAGGGTGAAAACGTAAAAAAATCAAAAAATGGTCTGGTAAGAATCACGAACACCTCGCACGGGACCAATGTGACTCGTAGGAACCGACCGCGTAGGGACGGGGCTCCCGGGTGAGTGTACGGCGTAAATTTGCAAAAAAATGAACTTAAGCATAAAAAATGCCATCGAAGGGTGAAAATGTAAAATAGCCTTAAAACGGTCCAGTAAGAGTCACAAACACCTCGCACGGGACCAATGTAACTCGTAGGAACCGACCGCATAGTCATGAGGCTCCCAGTTGGAGTGTACGACGTAAATTTGAAAAAAAATTAGACTTAAAGCATAAAAACATGCCATCAAAGGGTGAAAACGTAAAACAAACACAAAACGGTCCCGTAAGAGTCACGAACACCTCGCACGGGACCAATGTCACTCATAGGAATGAACCGCGTAGTCATGGGGCTCCCGGTTTGAGTGTATGACGGAAATTTGATAAAAAATAGACTTAAGCCTAAAAACATGCCATCAAAGGGTGAAAACGTAAAACAGCCTTTAAACGGTCCCGTAAGAGTCACGAACCCCTCGCACGGGACCAAAGTAACTCGTAGGAACTGACCCCGCAGCCGCGGGTCTCCCGGTTTGAGAGTACGGCGGTAATTTGCTTTTTTCCACACTTAGGCTTAAAAACATGGCGTTAGAGGGTGAGAACTCGAAACAGCCCCCGAACGGCCCCGTGGGTGGCACCAACACCACCCACGGGACCAACGTAACTCGTAGGAACTGACCCCGCAGCCGCGGGTCTCCCGGTTTGAGAGTAGGACGGTAATTTGCTTATTTCCACACTTAGGCTTGAAAACATGGCGTTAGAGGGTGAGAACTCGAAACAGCCCCCGAACGGCCCCGTGGGTGGCACCAACACCTCCCACGGGACCAACGTAACTCGTAGGAACTGACCCCGCAGCCGCGGGTCTCCCGGTTTGAGAGTACGACGGTAATTTGCTTATTTCCACACTTAGGCTTGAAAACATGGCGTTAGAGGGTGAGAAGTCGATACAGCCCCCGAACGGCCCCGTGGGTGGCACCAACACCTCCCACGGGACCAACGTAACTCGTAGGAACTGACCCCGCAGCCGCGGGTCTCCCGGTTTGAGAGTAGGACGATAATTTGCTTATTTCCACACTTAGGCTTGAAAACATGGCGTTAGAGGGTGAGAACTCGAAACAGCCCCCGAACGGCCCCTTGGGTGGCACCAACACCTCCCACGGGACCAACGTAACTCGTAGGAACTGACCCCGCAGCCGCGGGTGTCCCGGTTTGAGACTACGGCGGTAATTTGCTTATTTCCACACTTAGGCTTGAAAACATGGCGTTAGAGGGTGAGAACTCGATACAGCCCCCGAACGTCCCCGTGGGTGGCACCAACACCTCCCACGGGACCAACGTAACTCGTAGGAACTGACCCCGCAGCCGCGGGTCTCCCGGTTTGAGACTAAGACGGTAATTTGCTTATTTCCACACTTAGGCTTAAAAACATGGCGTTAGAGGGTGAGAACTCGAAACCGCCCCCGAACGGCCCCGTGGGTGGCACCAACACCTCCCACGGGACCAACGTAACTCGTAGGAGCTGACCCCGCAGCCGCGGGTCTCCCGGTTTGAGAGTACGACGGTAATTTGCTTATTTCCACACTTAGGCTTAAAAACATGGCGTTAGAGGGTGAGAACTCGAAACAGCCCCCGAACGGCACCGTGGGTGGCACCAACACCTCCCACGGGACCAACGTAACTCGTAGGAACTGACCCCGCAGCCGCGGGTGTCCCGGTTTGAGAGTACGACGGTAATTTGCTTATTTCTACACTTAGGCTTAACATGGCGTTAGAGGGTGAAAACTCGAAACAGCCCCCGAACGGCCCCGTGGGTGGCACTAACACCTCCCACGGGACCAACGTAACTCGTGGGAACGGACCCCGCAGCCGCGGGTGTCCCGATTTGAGAGTACGACGGTAATTTGCTTATTTCCACACTTAGGCTTAAAAACATGGCGTTAGAGGGTGAGAACTCGAAACAGCCCCCGAACGGCCCCGTGGGTGGCACCAACACCTCCCACGGGACCAACGTAACTCGTGGGAACGGACCCCGCAGCCGCGGGTGTCCCGGTTTGAGAGTACGACGGTAATTTGCTTATTTCCACACTTAGGCTTAAAAACATGGCGTTAGAGGGTGAGAACTCGAAACAGCCCCCGAACGGTCCCGTGGGTGGCACCAACACCTCCCACGGGACCAACGTAACTCGTAGGAACTGACCCCGCAGCCGCGGGTGTCCCGGTTTGAGAGTACGACGTTAATTTGCTTATTTCCACACTTAGGCTTAAAAACATGGCGTTAGAGGGTGAGAACTCGAAACAGCGCCCGAACGGCCCCGTGGGTGGCACTAACACCTCCCACGGGACCAACGTAACTCGTGGGAACGGACCCCGCAGCCGCGGGTGTCCCGGTTTGAGAGTACGACGGTAATTTGCTTATTTCCACACTTAGGCTTAAAAACATGGCGTTAGAGGGTGAGAACTCGAAACAGCCCCCGAACGGCCCCGTGGGTGGCACCAACACCTCCCACGGGACCAACGTAACTCGTGGGAACGGACCCCGCAGCCGCGGGTGTCCCGGTTTGAGAGTACGACGGTAATTTGCTTATTTCCACACTTAGGCTTAAAAACATGGCGTTAGAGGGTGAGAACTCGAAACAGCCCCCGAACGGTCCCGTGGGTGGCACCAACACCTCCCACGGGACCAACGTAACTCGTAGGAACTGACCCCAGTACGACGGTAATTTGCTTATTTCTACACTTAGGCTTAACATGGCGTTAGAGGGTGAAAACTCGAAACAGCCCCCGAACGGCCCCGTGGGTGGCACTAACACCTCCCACGGGACAAACGTAACTCGTGGGAACGGACCCCGCAGCCGCGGGTGTCCCGGTTTGAGAGTACGACGGTAATTTGCTTATTTCCACACTTAGGCTTAAAAACATGGCGTTAGAGGGTGAGAACTCGAAACAGCCCCCGAACGGCCCCGTGGGTGGCACCAACACCTCCCACGGGACCAACGTAACTCGTAGGAACTGACCCCGCAGCCGCGGGTGTCCCGGTTTGAGAGTACGACGGTAATTTGCTTATTTCCACACTTAGGCTTATTAACATGGCGTTAGAGGGTGAAAACTCGAAACAGCCCCCGAACGGCCCCGTGGGTGGCACTAACACCTCCCACGGGACAAACGTAACTCGTGGGAACGGACCCCGCAGCCGCGGGTGTCCCGGTTTGAGAGTACGACGGTAATTTGCTTATTTCCACACTTAGGCTTAAAAACATGGCGTTAGAGGGTGAGAACTCGAAACAGCCCCCGAACGGCCCCGTGGGTGGCACCAACACCTCCCACGGGACCAACTTAACTCGTGGGAACGGACCCCGCAGCCGCGGGTGTCCCAGTTTGAGAGTACGACGTTAATTTGCTTATTTCCACACTTAGGCTTAAAAACATGGCGTTAGAGGGTGAGAGCTCGAAACAGCCCCCGAACGGCCCCGTGGGTGGCACCAACACCTCCCACGGGACCAACGTAACTCGTGGGAACGGACCCCGCAGCCGCGGGTCTCCCGGTTTGAGAGTAGGACGGTAATTTGCTT